>CM069146.1:27067055-27634555 GCA_035221665.1 Okamejei kenojei | reverse complement strand
CAGCCACCCAAGCAAATTCACTCCCCGGCCACAAGAAAACCATATAGCTATGACGGCATGGAAACAGGCCATCTCTACCCTTTTACTCCGTGCTGTTTACTGTCACCTAGTCCCATCTACCTGCACTCAGACTGGAGCATGGCAAGTGGGTTACTGACCCCAATCCCCTCCTTCACAACGCCAAACTCCCCAAATACTATGAACTGAGCTCTCCCCCCACCCCGGGAAACACAGTATTTAAAAACATAAAGCACCAAGAAACGCACTTACCACGTTATTGGTTCATGCAGGGTGTGCGTTTTCCCTTTGTAGGTCGTATCAATAGATGCGGCCGCGTTGAAATAACTCAAAGCCACAGGATGGAGATGTCTTTTAACATTGTTGCTTTTATTAAAACATATCTTAATTCACGGTTGGCTCAAGAGTAACGGGAGAGGAACTTGGTAACTCGGAGGAGGAACTTGGAACATCGCAGAAATGACATACCCGTGGGAACTCGGTTAAACACTTGAACATAAACTTGAAGTCTCGTACACAACCACGAGTCTTTCACTCGGGGTACCTCGTGGGTCAACTCGCACCGTGAGACAGGGCCATTAATCTGAACACGGGCTTCTTAAGTATGTGTAGTCCTGTTTTGGGGAAGGTGGAATTTGACCTGACAAAGTTTCCAAACATATCAAAGCTTTAATGACTCTTCGGGTTTGTGGCTTAATCTAAATTTTAAGAGGCATGGATATGTACAGCACAGAAAAAGGACTTTTAGCCCGCAATCTGCATTGACGATCAAGAGCCTATTTACAATGATCCTAGTTCATTTCTGTATAAGTATCAACTGTTGCATTTCGCAAAGTCAAACCAGTGCAAGACCTTCACAATGAATATTAAGGCCCTGGGGAGTGTTGTAACGCAGAGGAATCTCAGAGTAAAAATACATAGTTCCCTGAAAGTGACATTGCATTTATGTGGCACGATGGTCTTCATCAGTCAGGGATGAGCATAGAACTTGTGACATTATGTAACAGTTGGGAAAAAGCTGCACTTGGGAGTATTGTGTTCAGTTTTTGCTGAGGGGTGAGGGAATCGAGAACTAGAGGGCATGGGTTTAAGGGGAAAGATATGGTGGAAGTAGTTGAGGCAGGTAGAATAGCAACATTTAAAAGACAAGGTACATAGATGAGGATGGTTTAGGGGGATGTGGGCCAAATGCAGGCAAATGGGACTAGTTTTAGATTGGGCATCTTGATCTGCATGGACAAGTTAGACCATGCTGTCTGACTCTATGATTCTTTAATCATATTTGTCCCCGAGGCAGTCCCAGTAATGCAATCTAAGGCCCTCCCTCCTGTGCCATCTCTTTTGCCAAGTATTCTTCTGATCTATCCCTCTTTTTTTAAATCTGATTTCTATGTTCTAGTTCTACGCATTCTATGTGTAGCACGACACATGCCTGATCACTCTCCTTCTGTAGTCATTCAGAGACGTCCTTGGCTTCAGGGAAGCAACATGCTATCTGTGGGTCTCTTTTGTGGCCATAGAAACATGTCTTTCCCCCTCACTTTTGAGTCACCTGCAGCTGTTGCCTGCCTATTTTTTTTTTTTCCTCCTCTCCCAGCAGGGCCGACTGGTGCCAGACTCTTGATGCCAGAAAATAGCTCCCCTCAATATTATCCAGCACTTAATATTTGCTTGAGAGGAACAGGAAACTCCTGCACCATTTCCCTCCACTGATTATTCTTCCTGGCAGATCAACCATCACCTTTCTGCCAGAGGTTGTGGTGTGAACGGTTTGTCAAATGCGCTATCTACAATTATCTCAGCGTCACAGATGCTCCATTGTAGGTCTATCCCTGTGATCGGTCAGGAGCTGCAGCTGGGCTCCTTTGCCAAATTCTAATATACTCTCAAATCACAAGCATCCTATTTTCTTTTCTTGCAGTATTTTATGCCTCTGAATTTAATACCATTCCTAATTTTCTCAAGAAATAATTCTGCTCACTTTCCTGATCTTATTTTGTACTAGATATACTTCCGTTACGATGATAATATTCCAAATGATAAAAATGTTAACTGCATGCACATGCTTCTAGAATGCCTCGAATTGAAAAACGTTTTTATAAATTTCACATTGGATTCTGGAAACGTTGGAGAGAGGTGTGTAGCCTGTTCAGAAAGCATATTGATCAACCTAAGAGTCTGAAGAAGGGTCTCGACCCGAAACGTCGCCTATCTCCTTCGCTCCTTAGATGCTGCTGCACCCGCTGAGTTTCTCCAGCTTTTTGTGTACCCTCGATTCTCCAGCATCTGCAGTTCCTTCTTTAAAACCTGTAAGAGATTGTTGAATTAGCAAACTTTTACTGGCAATTCTATTGGCCCTGTTGCCCTTGATATCAGATGTGTTGAAGAATTCGCAGACAGCATATGAATGATACATTTTTATGTTAACATTGTGCGACATGAAATAAAAGTTGAAATGCATTATTAAAATAGGGGTGGAGTGGGCGTAGTGGTAGAGCTATTGCCTTACAGCACCAGAGACCCGGGTTCGATCCCGACTGTGTGCGCTGTCTGTATGGAGTTTGTACATTCTCTCCGTGACCTGCGTGCGTTTTCTCAGAGACCTTCGGTTTCCTCCCACGCTCCAAAGACGTATAGGTTTGCAGGTTAATTGGTTTGGTATAAATGTATATTGTCCCTACTCTGTGTAGGATAGTGTTAGTGTGCAGGGGTCGGTGTGGACACGATGGGCCGAAGGTCCTGTTTCCGTGCCATATCTCTAAACTAAATGTTAAAAAGAGCAATTGCTTTATGTTAAAATCCCTGATACCATAAAATAAGGAATGGACAAAATTCTACTTGTAGGTCTGAAATTTTTTTAAATAATAATTATGACTCAATTTGCTATGTAAATCGCGTTCAGAGATATATAATCAATGTTTCTGGTTTTCTAGATAATTTAAAGTGGGTCTATCTTGCAAAGTAAAATTTATGTAATTTGAAGGTAGATAATGCTGGAGAAACTCAGCGGGTGAAGCAGCATCTATGGAGCAATGAAATAGGTGACGTTTTGGGTCAATACCCTTCTTTGAGGTGATTTTGTTAGATTGATCTTTACTTTAAGAAAAAGACTACAAACTGCACAGCTCATGAAAGTGTGCCGGATTAGTAACAATAACTTTAGGATTTCCACATTTCATTTCCAGGAATGGCAAATGGCGTTTAAGGAATTTAACTTGGACAAGTGTGAAATGATACATCTTGCGAAATAAACCAGGACAGGAATAGCAGGGTCCTGGGGAGTATTGTTGAACTGAGACCAAGGGGTATAAGTGCATAATTTCCTGAAAGTGCTACCGTAGGTTCGCAGAATGCTGAAGAATGCATGCTGTATATTTTCCATCATCGGTTGTGGTGTTGTCTACTAGAGTCATATTACAGCTGTCCAAAAATGTTTGTGAGGCAGTACTTGGTAATATTGTGTGCAGCTCTGGTTGTCACACTACAAGATAAATGCGATTTAAGCTAGAAAGCATATAAAAAAGATTCACAAGGATGTTGCCTGAATTGGAAGAGTTCAGGTATAAAGATAGATTGGATAGGTTGGAACTGTCTTCCCTGGAGAACAGGAAGCTGAGAGGTGATATGATAAAAGGATATTAAGTTATGAGAGGCGTAGATGGCCAATTGTTCCACGTGGTGTGGATACCTAAAACTAGAGAAGAAACCTATAAGAGGATCTGTGCGGATCTTCTTTATGGCCTTTCTCATCAAATACCTTTTGCAAGATTTTATTCAAGAAGAATGGTGCTAAAATTAGTGTAAGTGGTGAGCCAGCATGGATTTATAAAGGAAAATTTGTGTCCTCTGAACCTATTGGTCTTTGTTGAAAAGCCATGATGGTTGTTAATATTGTCTTCTGGAAGGTGTTTGATAATATTTCGCCTGACAGAAATATAAGGACGTAGATTTGGAGGTATGGTTGTGCTTTAGGATAGGCCTCAAGGGCTGTCATGTGCCTTTTACTGAGGAGTGGCTACCATAAAGGCCTGATTGGTGGAGTGCTGCAGATATAGTTGTCCTTCTGGAAGTTTGTGCTCTGTCGGGTGACCATTCTGACCAAGGCCCTTCTCCCATGATTGCTCAGTTTGGACGGGCGTCCAGCTCTATGGAGAGTCCTGGTGGTTTCAAAGTTCTTCCATTTAAGAATGACGGAGGCCACTTTTTTCGGGACCTGCAATGCTGCAGAAATTGTTTTATACCCTTCCCCAGATCTGTGTCTCGACACAATCCTGTCACGGAGGTCTACGAACAATTCCTTCGTCTTCATGGCTTGGTTTTTGCTCTGACATGCACTGTCAACCGCGGGACCTTATATAGACAGGTGTGTGCCTTTCCAAATACAATCAATTTAATTTACCACTTGTGGACTCCAATCAAGTTGTAGAAACATCTTGAGGATAATCAATGGAAACAGGATTCACCGAAGCTCAATTTTGAGTGTCACAGCAAAGGGTCTGAATACTTATATAAATGTGATATTTCAGTTATTTATTTTTTATTATTTTGCAAACATTTCTAAACACCTGTTTTCGCTTTTATATTATTACGTATCATGTGTAGATTGATGATAAAAAAAATAATATCTATTTTAGAATAAGGCTGTAATGTAACAAAATGTGGAAAAGTGAAGGAGTCTGAATACACTGTAAGCCAAATTGGTTAAAGGTGCAAGGTATCATATCCATGTTGGATGTCACAATAAATACTTTGAATGGGGATACACATGAGTGAACTCTAATTGTGGCCTTTTTGTCCATTTTGAGGAATTGTAAAGTCATCTGCAAAAGAAAGGTGACAAAGAAACTTGTAGTACTTTCTGAATCTTGCTAAGATGGACAAAATTTTGTCAGAAATTAATGACATGATGCTTTTCAACTCTTTATATTAAACTGGAAAAAATATTCAGATTATTCCACTTTGAGTTCTCAGTCCATTACTTTGCAGATGCATTGCATCAAATGCCCATCCGGATTGTACCAAAACATGGTATACATTTCTGCTTAAACCATATCTTTGGCCATTGAGCAGCAGAATGCAGCTCTTTGTAGGTTAAAACATTTGCCTCATTTTCCCGACAATAATCCATACTTATATGCTGAAGCGGAAGAATGGAATTTGCTGGATGATTTCATATTTATTGACTCTGGATTGAAATCTGTTTCAAACTTCACTGCACGAAAGTCCAGCCGTAATAAACATTTCAAAGTAGTGCATATAAATTAAAAAGTCTGAAATGTGAAGAGAGAAAATGTTTTCTATGACGACTCATTTAGACTCCTGCTAGATTTGCAGTGTATTGATTCTTCATGACAGTATTGGTTGAGACTTGCCTGAATTATACTGAGACTTAAATTGATGCCCAGTTGCATAAATTCTGTTTTTTATTCACTTAAAAAAAAAAAATAATAATAAATACTTTATTGACCCCCCTCAGGGAAATTCAGATGTCCAGAAGCCAACAACCACAAACTCACGCATTCAGAACAAAAGCAGACAAAAAATACAATATGGACAAGCTGAAAGCAATAAATACTTAAAAAGACCCAATAATTAACTATTAAAAATGGAAAGCATCCCCTTGCAGTATTATAAAATCTAATGGCTGCAGGGGTGAAAGATCTCCTAAACCGCTTCGTTCTACAGTGCAGGGAGAGAAGCCAGTGGTTGTTCCGTGTACTTTTTTGACCCTCCAGAATTTCATGGAGGGAGTGCCCGGAGTTGTAGAGGATAACCTGCAACTTGCTCCTCATATGCCTCTCAAGCACATCCACCACAGAGTCCACTCTCCACCCCAGCACTGAGCTAGCTCGTTTTACCAGCTTGACCAACTTCTTGCTGTTTTTAGCACTGATGTTGTTGCCCCAGCATACAACAGCGTTGAAAATGACACGCACCCACAGTATAGTAAAACAGGTACAGCATGTCATTGCGCACATTGAAGGATCTGAGCCTTCTG
This sequence comes from Okamejei kenojei, assembly GCA_035221665.1. Taxonomy (NCBI): domain Eukaryota; kingdom Metazoa; phylum Chordata; class Chondrichthyes; order Rajiformes; family Rajidae; genus Okamejei; species Okamejei kenojei. The sequence continues at coordinate 27,628,539 of CM069146.1, read as the reverse complement.
AGGAAAAAGAGTCTGCGGTCCTTTTTTGTAGAGGGCATCGGTGTTGACTGACAAGTCCAGTTTGTTTTCAAGGTGCACTCCCAGATATTTATGTCTGCACCACCTCAATGTCCACCCCTGCAGTGTTAACCGGCTGAAGGGGGAGCTTGGACCTGCAAATGAAATGAGTTACAAACTTTTCTGATGGATGGGATTAATTTACATTTGGAAAAACAAAGACTGATGATTATGGATAGTCAGCATAGCTTTGTGCATGGGAAATCATGTCTCGAATTTGATTAGAGATTTTTGAACGCAGTACTGGAACAAGTCCTATAGCCCACAATGTCTATGCGGAACACCTCTGCCTGCGCATTATCCATATTGCTCCATTCTCAGACAATGTCAACAGTTTGGGGTACATTATGAAAGTTTACAAAATCGTGAGGGGCATCGAGCAGGTGAATGTCACAATCTGTGTCCTAGGATATGGGGAAACACTGAGTGCATATATTTAAGGTGAAAGTGGAAAGATATACCTGTGATCTGGTGCAAGTGATGAGGAGCATTTATTTCACAAAGAAAGTGGTAGGTATTTTGGAACCAGTGCAGGTGGTAGATGGGAGTAAAATTATAATTGGGGGGGAAAAAAAATCTGAACAACTATTTGGGTCGGAAAATTTAGAGGGCCAAGCATAGCCAAATGGGACTAGCTTGCAACGGCATCTTGGTTGGTATGGATGAGCTGGGCAATAGACCTGTAACTGTGCAACATAACTCTATAAAACTATGAATAAGGCGATAGGTAAACTTGCTAGGATAGACCCAATGCACTCGTGGGTAAGTACGAGTAAAATTGGCAGTAGGCCCTTGAAACTAATCTGCCATTCATAACTATTTGGATTGGTATACATGCCCACATTTACTAATATGCTACGTTTGCAAATACATTAATTTGGTTTAGAGATACAGCGTGGAAAGAGGCCCTTTGATCCACCGAGTCCATGTGCATTAGTTCTATGTCCTACACACTAGGGGCAATTTACAGAATCCAATTAACCTACAATCTGCACATCTTTGGACTGTTGGAGGAAACCAGAGCACCCAGTAAAACCCACGTGATCACAGGGAGAATGTACAAACTCTGCACAGAAATCACATGTGGTCAAGATTGAACCTGGGACACTGGTGCTGCCTAATCTTAGCACCAATTTTAGATTTCCAGAATGTGTGGTTCTTTTGGTGCAAGATTATTTGGTGCGTTCATGAATTCATTATGGGGCTGCCAGCTCAAGAGATTTGTGAGAGCTTGCCAATGTACCTTTCCGAACATACTCGGCACGTCTAAAGACCTCAATTTTGAGCCCGCTGAGTACAAAGTAACTTGTCGTGATCATAGTTTCTTAAAGCATTGTTTCTTAAAATTTTGAAGCAAGTTACTTTGATCCTAAGGTCATGATCCGTCAAAAAGTAGCATCTCCTTTTTGAAAATATTTTTTACATCTTGGCATTGAGTGTTACGACCAATACCATCACTGTTTCAAATATATCACTATTTGAGGTCATAGTTGAACTTAAGATAGATACAAAAAGCTGCAGTGACTCAGCGGGTCAGACAGCAACTCTGGAGGAAAGGAATACGTGACATTTCGGGTTGAGACCCTTCTTCAGACTGAAGAAGGGCCTCAACCTGAAACATCGCCTATTCCTGTTCTCCAGAATTGCTATCTGACCCACACAGTTACTCCTGATTTTCGTGTCCATCTTTAGTTTAAACCAGCATCTGCCGTTCCTACTCATAGTTGAATTTATTCCCTCTGGGTTCACCTGAGGTAATCAGAGTAACCAAATGTAACTCATCACTTGTACCAGATTTTGATGCACGTTTCCCTCTTCGGGTGAAGGATACGTCAATGGCAAGAGTAATTTCATGGTAGATGGACTATTTGGCTTGTGTCGAAATCTGTTACAAAAAGCGAGTAGAAGTCTTCTGGTTCAACAAAAAAGTTGGCTTGTAATAGATATGTAAGCAAGTAAAGGAAATCTGCTGACAGTATATAACTAATAGTCAATTTTACTTATTTATAACTGCTAGTCAGTAAGTAGTTGACATTATATCTGCACTATACCAAATTTGTGGAAAGACAAATGAGTCCCAGAGTGTGTGAATAAATGGCAAATTAAATTGAACATGGCAAGGTGGGAGGTAGTTCATTCTGATGTAACTTTGTCAGCCGCTGTGGTTTTAAGATAAAACTGGAGTAATTAATAATGTGAAATGGGAATCTATGGCAGAACAAAGGAATCAAGGTATTTTTGTATATAAACCACAAAAGGCTGAAGGTCAGCATCCAATCAGAATTGTTGGTTAATGTACAATCCAGAAATCAAAAATGCTAATAAAACATTGGCTGGAAGGCAACGGGATACAAAAGTAAGGAAGTGGATATAGAGTTGCCCACCCTTTTATGTTTCTCATCATCTTGTATGCTGTGTTCAACTTTGGGTACCAGAGCTCAGAATACACCTATGAACCTTGAATAGTGCCTGGTCCAGATTCTTAAGAATCAGGGACTAATGAAGATTTTATACATTTTACTAGTATGGCTTTGTGTTTACAAGATTGAACTAAATAGATGTTTAGCCTAAAATTTAAGATTCTCAAATAAACTATTTAGAGATTAGTTTAAACTTTAGCGAGACAGCATGGAGCCAGGCCCTTCGGCCCACCGAGTCTGCGCTGACCATCGATCACCATCGACACTAGTTTTATGTTATCCCACTTTCTCATCCACTCCCTATGCAGTGGGAGCAATTTACAGTGGCCGACTAATCATACCTGCACATCTTTGGGATGTAGGAGGAAACCTATGCTGTCACCGGGAGATTGTGCAAATTCCACACAAGCAGAACCTGAAGTCAGGATTGTACCTGGGTCCCTGGTGCTGTGAGGCTACCAGCTTTGCCACTGTGCCAGCCTTGAATTATCTCTGAAATGTAAAACTGAAAATATGGAGACACAAGAGACTGCAGATGTTGGAATCTGGAGCAGAAAATGAGAAGGTGATGGCACAGATCTGAAGAACCATGGTTACTTTAATTGGAATCACTTTGTTGATCAAACTTTTAATTTGGCTGAGCTGTACAATTACTCCCTTGGATCTGATTTGTGAAATACCAGACACATTTCCTTAGGCAAGCTTGGAAATTCCAGACAAATTATCTACTTATAATTAGCCTATCACAATTTAGGAAACAAAACAGCGTTATTGAAACTTCTTCACAAATTACTTTGCATCAACATTTAAGGTATGATAATAAATGTCCTATTCAGGATGAAGCACAGCGGTGTTTCCATGCCCCCCGTGTACCTAAATTTGTAGAGGTTATAGGTTTATAGTCTCGCAGTGTGAAAACAGGCCTATCGGCCAAAGTTGCATACGCTGACCAATATGCCCCATCAACACTAATCCCACCTGCCTGTGTTTGGCTCAATATCCTTCCAAACCTATCCTATTCATGTACCCAACACACTTTGTGTTAATTTTTTTTTTAATTGCCCCTCATGTTCCTATTAAATCTCTCCCCCCCCCCCCCCCCCTCCCTCCCCCTTCAACCTATGTCCTCTGGTTCATGATTCCCCTACTCTGGGTAAAAGACTGCATCTACTCTATCTAATACTCTCATGATTTTACATCTCTCTCTCTCTCTCTCTCTATAATATCACTCCTCAGCCCCCTGCAATCCAAGGAATAAAATCCTAGCCTGCTCAATCTTTCCCTAGTGCTCAGGCCCTTGAGTCGTGGTAACAGCCTTGTGAATTATCTCCCTTCTTTCCAGCTTCACAACATCTCTCCTATAACAAGATGACCAAAAGTGAACGCAACACTCCAAATGTGGCCTCACCAATCTCTTGTACAACTGTAATTTAATCTCCCAACCTATATACTCAATACTCAGTCTGATGAAGGCCAATGTGCCGAAAGCCTTCTTGACCACCCTGTCTACCTATGACGCCACTGTCAAGGAACTATGTACCCGTACTTCTAGATCTGAGTGCAGGTAGATGGGACTAGGGGAAAACAAATGGTCGGCACGGACTGGAAGGGCCGAGAGGGCCTGTTTCCGTGCTGTAATTGTTATATGGTTATATGGTTATCTCTCTGCTCTACCACATATCTCCAGAGCCCTGTTATTCACTGTGAATGTTATGCCCAAGTTTGTCTTCCCTAATTCAACACCTCATATTTATCTGTATTAAACTCCATAAACCATTCCTCAGCCCAACTGATCAAGATCCTGCTGCAATTTTTGATAACCTCTTTCACTTTCTACACTGCCACCCACTTTCGTGTCATCTACAAACTTGCTAATCAGGCAGTGTACATTTTCATCCAAATTATTGATATAAACCATAAGTCATCAGCATGAACCTCTCCGAGCAGCCTCCAAAGTGCAATATTTCCTGAAATAGTGGAAACAGAACTGCAAACAGAAATTCTACACAGGTCTTGCTTGCTGCTTGTAAAGTTGCACCAAGACTTTCCTGCTTTTAAACGGCAACCTCTTAAAATAAAGGTTCTTGGATAGAACCTTCCAAACCCTTGATCCCTACCAGCTAGAAGGACAAGGGCAGCAAATGCATCAGAGCACCACCACTGGAGGTTGTCCTCCAAGCCACACACCACCTTTCTTGAAAATCTATTGCTGTTCATTCACTCTGTGGGACCTTGGAACTCCTGATCAAACATCATTGTGTTGTGTAGTGGTTCCAAGTAGGATCCTATGCAGGTGAGGTTAGAATTTGGGGTGGAGGGTGGTGAGAGAAAGTTTAGTGGCAGGGAGCTATCTGCATTCCTAGATTCCACTGCTCTGCAACACTTCCCAGAACTCTACCACTCACTGTGTAGGTCCTGTCCATGTTAGAGTTCCCAAAGCACAACACCTCACATTTCTCTGTATCAAATTTAATTAACTATTCCTCAGTACACCCACCCAACCAACCAAGATCCTGCTGCAAATTTTATAACCATCTTCACCATACAGAATACCACCCATAGACATAGACATAGAAAATAGGTGCAGGAGGAGGCCATTCGGCCCTTCGAGCAAGCACCATTCATTGTGATCATGGCTGATCGTCCCCAATCAATAACCCGTGCCTGCCTTCTCCCCATATCCCTTGATTCCACTAGCCCCTAGAGCTCTATCAAACTCTCTTAAATCTATCCAGTGATTTGGTCTCCACTGCCCTCTGGCAGAGAATTCCACAAATTCACAACTCTGGGTGAAAAAGTTTTTTCTCACCTCAGTCTTAAATGGTCTCCCCTTTATTCTAAGACTGTGGCCCCTGGTTCTGGACTCGTCCAACATTGGGAACATTTTTCCTGCATCTAGCTTGTCCAGTCCTTTTATAATTTTATGTTTCTATAAGATCCCCTCCATCCTTCAAAAACTCTCTGTGAATACAAGCCCAGTCTTTTCAATCTTTCCTCATGTGACAGTCCCGCCATCCCAGGGATCAATCTCGTGAACCTACGCTGCACTGCCTCAATCACAAGGATGTCCTTCCTCAAATTAGGAGACCAAAACTGTACGCAATACTCCAGATGTGGTCTCACCAGAGCCCTATACAACTGCAGAAAAACCTCTTTACTCCTGTACTGAAAGCCTCTTGTTATGAAGGCCAACATTCCATTAGCTTTCTTCACTGCCTGCTGTACCTGCACGCCGACTTTCAGTTACCGTGTACAAGGACACCCAGGTCTCGCTGTACCTCCCCCTAACCTAACCCCATTGAGATAATAATCTACCCCCTTGTTTTCACCACCAAAGTGGATAACCTCATATTTATCTATATTACACTGCATCTGCCACGCATCTGCCCACTCAACCTGTCCAGGTAACCCTGCAACCTCTTAACATCCTCTTCACAGTTCACACTGCCACCTAGCTTTGTGTCATCTACAAGCTTGCTAGTGTTGCTCCTAATTCCCTCTTCCAAATCATTAATATATATGGTAAACAGTTGCGGCCCCAACACCGAGCCTTGCGGCACTCTACTCGCCACTACCTGCCATTCTGAAAAGGACCTGTTCACTCCTACTCTTTGCTTCCGGTCTGCCAACCAATTTTCTATCCATGTCAACATCCTACCCCCAGTATCGTGTGCTCTAATTTTAGTAACCAGTCTCCCGTGCGGGACTTTATCAAAGGCTTTCTGAAAGTCTAGATACATTACATCCACAGGCTCCCCTTCATCCATTTTACTTGTCGCATCCTCAAAAAATCCCAGAAGATTTCCCTTTCATAAATCCATGATGAGGTGGACTAATCCTTTTACTGCTATCCAAATGCCCCATTATTACCTCTTTAATAATTGACTCCAGCATCTTTCCCACCACCGAAGTCAGGCTAACTGGTCTGTAATTACCCGTTTTCTCTCTTGCTCCTTTCTTGAAAAGTGGAATAACATTAGCTATCCTCCAATCCACAGGAACTGATCCTGAATCTATTGAATATTGGAAAATGATCACCAATGCATCCACTATTTCTAGAGCCACCTCCCTGAGGACCCTGGGATGCAGAACTTCAGGCCCAGGGGATTTATCATCCTTCAGTCCCATTAGCCTACCCAATACTATTTCTCGCCTAATGAACATTTTCAGTTCCTCGACCCCCTTAGATCTTCTGTCCTCCCGTACTTCTGGGAGGTAGTGTCTTCCTCAGTGTAGACAGATCCGAAGTACCTGTTCAACTCTTCTGCCATTTCCTTGTTCCCCATAATAATTTCACCTGTTTCTGCCTTCAAGGGACCCACATTTGACTTTGCTATTCTTTTTCCCTTAACATATCTAAAGAAGCTTTTACTGTCCTTCTTTACATTCCTGGCCAGCTTCCCCTCGTACTTCATCTTTTCGACCCATATTGCCCATTTTGTTTCCTTCTGTTGTCCTATGAAAGTTTCCCAATCCTCTGGCTTCCCACTTCTCTTTGCTATGTTATACATCTTTTCTTTCAATTTTATTCTATCCCTAACTTCTCTTGTCAGCCACGGTTGCCTCCTACTCCCCTTAGAATATTTCTTCCTTTTTGGAATGAAATGATCCTGCATCTTCTGGATTATGCCCAGAAATTCCTGCCATTGCTGTTCCACCGTCAGTCCTGCTAGTATCCCTTTCCAGTCTACTTTGGCCAGCTCCTCTCTCAAAAGAGTTTATTGTCATGTGTCCCTGACAGGACAATGAATTCTTTCTTTGCATAGCACAACAGAACATAGTAAGCATTGACTACAATTATATACGTAAATACACACATTAATTAATATGAGTATAATAAAGTGCAAATAACAGATGGAGGGGTATTAATGTTCAGAGTTTTGTCCGAGCCAGGTTTAATAGCCTGATGGCTGTGGGGAAGTAGCTATTCCTGAACCAGGTCGTTGAAGCTCTCAGGCTCCTGTATCTTCTACCCGAAGGTAGCAGGGAGATGAGTGTGTGACCAGGGTGGTGTGGGTTCTTGATGATGCTGCCAGCCTTTTTGAGGCAGCGACTGTGGTAGATCCCCTCGATGGAAGGAAGGTCAGAGCCGATGATGGACTGGGCAGTGTTTACTACTTTTTGTAGTCTTTTCCTCTCCAGGGCACTCAAGTTGCCAAACCAAGCCATGATGCAACCGGTCAGCAAGCTCTCTACTGTGCACCTGTAGAAGTTAGAGTCCTCCTTGACAGACCGACTCTCTGTAATCTTCTCAGGAAGTAGAGGTGCTGATGAGCTTTCTTAATAATTGCATCTGTGTTCTCGGACCAGGAAAGATCTTCATAGATGTACACGCCCAGGAATTTGAAGCTCTTGACCCTTTCAACCATAAACAGGACTGTGGGTCCCCATTCTACTCCTTCCAAAGTCCATAATCAGTTCCTTGGTTTTGCTGGTGTTGAGGGCCAGGTTATTGTGCTGGCACCATATGGACAGTTGCTCGATCTCTCTTCTGTACTCCGACTCATCCCCATCAGTGATATGTCCCACAACAGTGGTGTCGTCAGCGAACTTGATGATGGAGTTCGCACTATGACCGGCTACGCAGTCATGAGTATAGAGTGAGTACAGCAGGGGGCTGAGCACGCAGCCTTGAGGTGCTCCCGTGCTGATTGCTATCGAGTCTGACACATTTCCACCAATACGAACAGACTGTGGTCTGCGAATGAGGAAGTCGAGGATCCAATTGCAGAGGGATGCACAGAGACCCAGTTCTGCGAGTTTGGTAACCAGCTTGGAGGGGATGATTGTGTTAAATGCCGAGCTGTAGTCAATGAATAACAGCCTGACATGAGTTTTTGTTGTCCAAGTGGTCCAGAGCAGAGTGGAGGGCCAGCGAGATCGCGTCCACCGTGAACATGCAGTGATGTTCACTGACACTTCTGATTTAACCTTTTCCTTCTCAAATTGCAGATCAAATTGCATATTATGATCACTACCTCCAAGTGGTTCATTTACCTCGAGTTCTCTTATCAAATCTGGTTCATTAGACAACACAAATCCAGAATTGCCTTCTCTGGTCGACTCCATTACAAACTGCTCTAAGAATCCATCTCGGAGGCATTCTACAAACTCTCTTTCTTGGGGTCCTGAACCAACCTGATTTTCCCAGTCTACCTGCATATTGAAATCCACCATCACCACAGTGGCATTAAAATTGGCATGCAACAAAGGTAACTCCTGCTGCAACATCCGGGCTACTATTTGGGGGTCTGTAGATAACACCAATTAGCGTCTTCTTGCCTTTGCAATTTCTCAACTCAATCCACAGTAACTCTACCTTGTCAGTCCCTATGTCTTCCCTCGCAAGGGACTGAATTCCATCCCTCACCAGAAGGGCTACCCCCCCCCCCCCCTCCCGCCTGCCTGTCCTTTCTATAGGATGTATAACCCTGAATATTAAGTTCCCCGGCCCCATCCTCCTGCAGCCACATCTCAGTAATCCCCGCATTGTCATATCTACCAACCTCTAAATGAGCCTCAAGCTCATCTACTTTACTTCTTATACTTCGCGCATTCAAATACAATACTTTTAATTCCTTACGCATCTCACCATTCACATCGATCCCTATTACACTTGGCCATACCCTCTTATCCCTTTATGAGCTTTCTTTCCCATTAGTTCTGGGGTCATTAACTATCCCTTTACTCCCTTTCCCTTTAACTCCATCCTTGACTATCCCATTTGACCCCCCCCCCTTATTTAGTTTTAAACCACCCGTGTCAGTGGCAAACCTGCCTGCCAAAATGCTGGTCCCCCACCTGTTAAGGTGCAGTCCATCCCATTTTTACAGATCCCCCTTACTCCAAAACAGATCCCAGTGGTCTAAGAATCCAAATCCCTGCCCCCTGCACCAGTTCATCAGCCACACATTCAGGTCCTGTATCTCCCTGTTCCTGCTCTTGCTAGCACGAGGAACTGGAAGTAAACCGGAGATAACCACCCTGGAGTTCCTGCTTTTCAGCACTTTTCTGAGTTCTCTAAAGTCACGCTTCGGAATATTCATCCCCTTCTTTCCGACATCGTTTGTGCCAACATGCACTACAACTTCCAGCTGTTCACCTTCACCCTTGAGGATTTTCTGCACTCTGTCCGTGACATCCTGGATCCTGGCACCAGGGAGGCAGCACCATCCTCGAATCCCGTCTGTTGCCGCAGAAACCCCTGTCCATACCTCTCACAATGGAGTCTCCAACTACCACGGCGTTGCCTGACGTCGGCCTCTTTGGTTTTGGCTCAACAGCACTTTTTGCTTCGCAAGCCAGTGTGCCGCTCAGTGTGTTAACGTCTTCTGTCCCTGGTTAAGTCTGGCTTCTAAGTGGGTGAACCTGTTCACAAGAGGTACAACACCCGGGGACCTTTGTATTCCATGTTTCCTTCCATTTCTCACTGTCACCCACCTTCTCTCATCCAGTACCTTAGGTGTAACAATCTTGCTGTAGGACTCATCGAGGAATGACTCAGCTTCTCGGACAAACCTGAGGCCATCCACTTGCTTCTCCAGTGCCCCAATACGGCCCTTCAGGAGCTGTACCTGGATGCACTTCTCACATTTGTAGCAGCCAGAGACACCAGCGGTGTCCTTGACCTCCCACATACCGCAAGCATCGCATTGAATCAGCTTGCTTGACATCTCCTTCTTTCATCTCTCCCTGTCCAGCGTTTTGCGTAGCCTCCTCTCCTAAGACTCTCGAGCTAAAGACTTACACTTTACTCACAAGGCCGCTTCCCGAGAGCAGCCTTGCTTATATTGACTGATAAATTGCCTAATTTACCAATTTACAAACCAAATTCCTCAGTTTTAAATTGTTTTTCCCCTGTGACTGACTCGCCTTCCCCATAGGCTTCAGCCAATCACTTCTTCTCCCTGTTTCTCTTTGTTGCTGCTTGTTCAAAATCCATGTAAACTCTGTGTTAAGTCTAGCTGCGTTTTGCCTCTCTTTTTCAACTGTTTTCCCCCTCTGACTCACCTTCCCCACGGGATTCAGCCAATCACTTCTTCTCCCAGCTTCTCTTTGTTTCTCAGTTTTGTGTCATCTGCAAACTTGTTAATTATGCATGAATGTTCTCATCCAAATCATTGATATAGATGATATATAGCATTATGCCCAGCACCACTAGTCACAGGTGTTGAATCCATCTGGGTTTCATACTGAAATTCCCTATTTCACAGAAGCTGGTCCTCAACCATCCCAATTACAGTACTGAATACCTGCGCCCCAACACAGCTGCTCCCTAGCCAAACTAACAACGCTGGCATCTGCCAGCCAATTGGGAAATTGTCATTGCCTCCTGTTCACTGATGAATTGTCCAGCAACACTCAGTTATGAGATGGAAGGAGTTGAAGGAGCATCAATAACCTTCATAATAAAAAGGATCTGAATAACAAAGAGCTGAATTCCCGAGCTGAGTGTGACAAGCGTTGTTGACATAAATAGAGTATTAGATTGAATGTGGCATCAAGAGGAATACACTCAGACAAAGAAAGATGCTGTGCTTGGTGGAGATCAACCATCCCAGCCTCAGGACACACAGGAGTTTCTCAGGGCAGAGACCTGAACCCAACCATTTTTAGCTGCTTCATCATGGACCGATCTTCTTTCAAAGAGTCAAATCAATGCCTGTTGATAATTGAACAATATTTAATTCTATTCACAACTCGTCAAATGAAACAGCCCATGACAGCATACTGCTAGACTTGGGACATTCAGTCATGGGTTGATTGAGTAACGTGTAACATTTGTGCTGCAAAGGTTCCAGGCCAAAACCATTTTCAATAAGAAACAATCCAACCATCTCCCTTTGATATTATCATTGCTTAGTCCCGGTGGCATAGTGGCACAGCAGTAGAGTTGCTGCCTTAAAGCGGCAAAGACTCCAGTTCGATCCTGACTATGGGTGCTGTGTGTACAGACTTTGTGCGTTCACCCTGTGACCTGCATGGGTTTTCTCCCACACTCCAAAGACATGCAGCTGCAGTGCCCTCCATAATGTTTGGGCCAAAGACCCATAATTTATTTAGTTGCCTCTGTACTCCACAATTTGAGATTTGTAAGAGAAAAAAAAAATCACATGTGGTTAAAGTGCACATGTCGATCACCTGATCTGATCCCAATTGAGCTTGCTTTTTATATGCTGAAGAAAAAACTGAAGGGGATTAGCACCCAAAACAAGCATAAGCTAAAGATGGCTGCAATACAGGCCTGGCAGAGCATCACCAGGGAAGACACCCAGCAACTGGTGATGTCCATGAATCGCAGACTTCAAGCAGTCATTGCATGCAATGGAATTGCGACAAAATACTAAACATAACTACCTTCATTTACATGACATTGCTGTGTCCCAAACATTATGGTGCACTGAAACGAGACTATGTATAAACACTGCTATAATTTCTACATGGTGAAACCAAAATGTATAAAAATTGCCTTTATTAAAATCTGGCAATGTGTACTTTAACCACATGTGATTTTTTTTCCTATTACAAATCTCAAATTGTGGAGTACAGAGGTAAATAAATAAATGATGGGTTTTTGTCCCAAACATTATGGAGGGCGCTGTATGTAGGTTAACTGGCTTGGTATAATTGTAAATTGTCCCTCGGGTGTGTAGGCTAGTGTTTGTGGGGGAATTACCGGTCGGTGTGGACCTGGTGGGGTTTCCACGCTGCATCTCTAAACTAAACTCCCACCATCAACATTCTATTTTTGGATTGGATTTTTATTATTATCATGTGTACTGAGATACAGTGCAAAGCTTTGGTACTTTTCTCGTTACACCACTTGTTGTACTTGTGTATGACTTGATTATACTCACATATAATTTGATATGACTGGATAGCATGCTGAGTTCAGAAGGTAGTGTTACAACATTATAGTGCTATAGTAAGAGAGTGCAGATTTTAAAAATATGCTAGGTCCATAATGAGGTGGTTTGGAAGATTGGGACTACCCCCTAGCTTTGAGACAACCACTCAGTAATCTGACAATAGTGGAGCAGAAACTGTTCATGAATCTGGTGGCACATGCTTTCAAGTGAAAACGGCCCTTGATTGTGTGGTCTGCTATCCAGAGTCAGCATGAAGTGTAGATGGAATTGATGAAGAAGCTGGTTTGTATGTTGGACGAGGCTACATCCGTAGCTGTGCAATTTCTTGTGTTGGTAAGAGCTATGATCATTGACCAGAAGCCAAACCAGACAACTATTTTGGCTGTTTGGCTGGGAATCTTGCAATGAGTGACTCCTCTTTCAAAACCCTGAAGCCTTATGTTAATGATTTGGACGATGGAATTAAATATAACATCAAGTTTGCGGATGACACAAAGCTGGGTGGCAGTGTGAGTTGCGAGGTGGATGCCATGAGGCTGCAGGGTGACTTGGATAGGTTGGGTAGTAGGCTGAAGCATGGCAGATGCAGTATAATGTGGATAAATGTGAGGTTATCTACTTTGGTGGCAAGAACAGGAAGGCAGATTATCTGAATGGTGTTGGATTAGAAGAAGGGGAGGTGCCACGACGCCTGGGTGTGCTTGTACATCAGTCACTGAAAGAAAGCATGCAGACTGCACCGCATGGAGTGAAGACAATTAATGGCATGTTGTCCTTCATTGCAACAGGAATTGAGTTTAGGAGCAAGGAGGCCCTACTGCAGTTGTACAGGACCCTGGTGAGACTGAACCTGGAGTATTGTGTGCAATTTTGGTCTCCTAATTTGACAAAGGACATTATTGCTATTGAGGGACTACAGCATGAGTTCACCAGGTTAATTCCCGGGAGGGTGGGACTGACATATGATAAAAGAATGGGTCGACTGGGCTTGTATTCACTGGAATTTAGAAGGATGAGAGGGGGCTATAGAAACAAATAAAATTCTTAGAGGATTGGACAGGGTAGATGCAGGAAAAAAAATCCCGATGTTGGGAGAGTCCAGAACCAGGGGTCACTGTTTAATAATAAGGGGTTGGCCATTTAGGACCAAGATGAGGAAAAACTTTTTCACCCGGAGAGTTGTGAATCTGTGGAATTCTCTGCCACAGAAAGCAGTGGAGGCCAATTCACTGGATGTTTTCAAGAGAGAGTTAGATTTAGCTCTTAGGGCTAAGGGAAACAAGGGATATGGGGAAAGAGCCAGAACGGGGTACTGATTTTGGATGATCGGCCATGATCATATTGAATGGCCGTGCTGGCTCGAAGGGCTGAATAACCTGCTCCTGCACCTATTTTCTGTTTCTATGTTATCGGCCAGATGAAAATCAGGAGCATGATGGAAAACCTACCTGATGAGTGTAGCTCCAAAAATGATCAAAAAGCTTAGCACCATTCAGGACACTTTATTGTCATCCTAGCATCCACACTAAATATTAATTCCCACAATCACGATGAACAATGGCTGCAGTGTGTAGCATCTATAAAATCCATCACTTACCCAACTCGCCTCCTTTGACTACATCTCCAAAATCTTCACAGTCAAGAAGGACAGGAGCTTCAGTCACATGCGAAGACCACCTTCTGCAGGTTCTCCTCCAGATTGCACACCGTCCTGACCTGGAAGTATATCACCAATTTTTCATCAAAGGTGGGTGTAACTGCCAAAACTCTTAACCCAAAGTCAATGTTGAGGAAATTTCACCGGAAGGACTGCAGTGATTCAAGAAAGTGATCACCACTACCAAGGGATGGGCAGTAAATGCTGGCCTTCCCACTTCCCACAAAACAAATAAATCAAAGAAGCAGAAAATAAAAATGTACTTCCTTAGCATGTCATTATGGTTAGATGAAACTGGATCATGTCACTAGCAAAACAATAGGATTTAATAATTAATTTGGGCAAAACTTTGGTTGGATTGTCACTGAATATGTATTTGCCCTTTGTATAAAGGATGGTAAAAGCCAAAGTGTGCAGTCACCAGAATTATACCAAGGATGGGAGATTGCAGTTTTCAAAAATATCTTAAAATACTAGTTTCACTGGAGCAAAGAAAGCCACCATTGCTTGAATTTATTTTTAAATATTGGGAAACATTTCCTCAACACTGAGTCAGTTGTGAAATAAGATGGCTGTGGAGAAATTCTTTTTTTTTCTATCGTCATGCTTTAATGGAGATAGTAATTGCACACAATAATGAATATTCCTTAATTCACGATTTTCTGGAGTTAGCAATAAACGTGATCATTTGTGAGGTTTCAGCCAATGTTTTGCATGGGTCCATTGAGTCTCATTTAATTTGTGATCTTCCCAGTGTTTAATTAGAAAAGATTTTTGAGATGTTGTAATTTCAGAATAGTCGCCTAGGGTGTGAGTGAAATGGCTGAGAGGTAAAACTGGATATGATCTGCACAAATTTATAAAAGTTAGTCTCCTGTGCTTGGAATTTTGCAACCAAATGGCATTTTGCTTATAGTTAATCAGCCTGGGAACTCAAGCTAACGGCACTGCTGCAAAGGGCTTTTTAAGATCTGCGAGGGGAATTAGGATGGTGATCACGCTGTGCTGCTTTATTATAGAGTCATAGATTAATACAATGTGGAAACAAGCCCTTCGGCCCAACTCGCCCGCACCGGCCAACAATGTCCCAGCTACCCTAGTCCCACTAGCCTGCGCTTGGTCCATAACCCTACTCTGGGTAAAAGACTCTGTGTATCTACCCGATCTATTCCTCTCATGATTTTGTATACCTCTATAAGATCTCCCCTCATCCTCCTATGCTCCATGGAATAGAGACCCAGCCTACTCAACCTCTCCCAATAGCTCACACCCTCTAGTCCTGGCAACATCCTCGTAAATCTTTTCTGAACCCTTTCAAGCTTGACAATATTTTTCCTATAACATGGTGCCCAGAACTGAACACAATATTCTAAATGCGGTCTCACCAACGGCTTATACAACTGCAACATGACCTCCCAACTTCTACGCAATACTCTGACTGATGAAGGCCAAAGTGCCAAAAGCCTTTTTTACCACCTTATCTGCCTGCGATTCGACCTTCACTGAATCATGCACTTGTACTCCTAGTTCCACCTGCTCTACAAAACTACCCAGAAGTCTACCATTTACTGTGTAGGTCCTGGCCATGTTCGACGTCCTAAATGCAACACCTCACACTTCTCTGTATTACATTCCATCAACCATTCCTCTGCCCACCTGGCCAATCGATCCAGATCCTGCTGCAATCGTTCACAACCTTCTTCACTATCTGCAAAACCACTAACTTTTGTATCATCAGCAAACTTGCTAATCTTGCCCTGTATGTTCTCATCCAAATCATTGATGTAGAAGACAAACAGTAATGGGGCCCAGCACCGAACCCTGTGGCACACCACTAGTCACAGGCCTCCAGTCCAAGAAGCAACCTTCTATCGTCACCCTCTGCTTCCTTCCATGGAGCCAATTTGCAATCCATTCAGCTATCTCTCCTTGGATCCCATGAGATCTAACCTTCCAGAGAAACCTACCATGCGGCACCTTGTCGAACGTCCATGTACACAAAATCTACAGCTCTGCCCACAACAATCTTTTTGCTCACGTCTTCAAAATTATCAATCAGATTTGTGAGACACGACCTCCCACGTGCAAAACCATGCTGACTATTCCTAATCAGCCCTTGACCATCCAAATGCCTGTATATCCTATCCCTCAGAATACTCTCCAGTAACTTACCAACTACAGATATTAAGCTCATCGGCCTATAGTTCCCAGAATTTTCCCTGCAGCCCTCCTTGAAAAGAGGCACAACATTTGCCACCCTCCAATCCTCTGGCTCCTCCTGTATTTAAGGACGACTCATAAATTTCAACCAGGGCTCCCACAATTTCCTCTCTAGTTTCCGGCAATGTCCTCGGATATATCTGATCAGGCCCCGGAGATTTGCCTACCTTCAGACACGACAGTACCTTCAGTACGTCCTCGACGGTAACCCTGATTGCTCTCATGACACTTCCAGTGACTGCTCCAATTTCCTTCATCCTACTGTCTTTCTCCTCGGTAAATACAGAGGAGAAATACTCATTAAGGACCTTGCCCATCTCCTGTGGCTCCACACAGGTGACCACTTTTATTCCTGAGAGGTCCCACTCTCTCTCTAGTTACCCTTTTTCCCCCTAATATATTTATAAAACCTTTTGGGATTGTCTTTTATGCTACTCGCCAGAGCTACCTCCTGGCCCCCTTTTGCCTTTCTGATCTTTTTAAGTTTGCTCCTTAGTTCCCGAAACTCCTCCAGGGATGCACTTGATCCCAGCTGTCCCTTGCATCCTTCGTGTTTTTGACTGACGTCGCAATTTCCCTCGTTAGCCAAGCTTCCTTGCGTTTGCCTGCTTTGAGTTTCACTCTAACGGGAACGTACACATCTTGAGCTCTCTTCAGTAAACTTTTAAAAACATCCAACTTGGTCATGTTCCTTTCCCCTCAAATAACCGGCTCCAGTCAATATTCTTTCATACCCTCAAAGTTGGCCTTACCCCAGTTGACAGAAGCCGTCTGCCCAATGGTGGATTGTTTTTCGAAGCAGATGCCTGTGATTAGTTTTGTGCCCATTGCTGTTTGCCATCTATATCAATGATTTGGATGAGAACATACAAGGCATGATTGTAGGAAGTTTGTAGGAAGGAACTGCAGATGCTGGTTTACACTGAAGATGGACACAAAATGCCGTCAGAGGGTCAGGCAGCACCTCTGAAGAAAAGGAATAGGTGACGATTTGGGTCGAGACCTTCTTCGGTAAGTTTGCAGATGACACCAAGTGGGTAGTATTTTAGATAGCGAGGATGGTTGGCAAAATTTGCAGCAGGATCTTGATTGGTTGGGCTAGGACTTCATTCCTTGGAGTGTAGGAGGATGAGGGGTGATCTTCTAGAGATGTATAAGATCATACGAGGAATAGCACAGAGGTAAATGCACAGTCCTTTATCCAGAATAAGGCAATCAAGAGTTCATAGGTTCAAGGTGAGGGGGGAAAGAATAATAGGAACCTGAGGGGTAACTTTTTTTTTTACACAAAGGGTTGAAGGTATATCAAATGAGCTGCCGGAAAAGGTAGTTTTGGCTGGTACCATCACAACGTTTAAAACACATATGGATATGTACATGTTTTAAAGAAGGAACTGCAGATGCTGGAGAATCGAGGGTACACAAAAAGCTGGAGAAACTCAGCGGGTGCAGCAGCATCTAAGGAGCGAAGGAGATAGGCGACGTTTCGGGTCGAGACCCTTCTTCAGACTGGACTCCAGTCTGAAGAAGGGTCTCGACCCGAAACGTCGCCTATCTCCTTCGCTCCTTAGATGCTGCTGCACCCGCTGAGTTTCTCCAGCTTTTTGTGTACCCTGGATATGTACATGGATAGGATAGCTTTCGAAGGATATGGGTCAAATGCAGGCAGGTGGGACAAGTGTCGGGTATGTTGGTTAGCATGGGCAAGTTGGGCAGAAGGACCCGTTTCCACTCTGTATGACTATGCAGAGGCAATAATATGCTGAAAGTCCACAATCTTGATGCTGAATTAAATTGAAGGGGTATAAAAGTGTCATGGTTATAGAGCCATACAGCACAGAAACAGGCCTTTTGGACCAACTCGTCAATGCCAACCAAAGTGCCTCATCTAAGCTAGTCCCATTTCCCACATTTAACCCATATCCTTCTCAACCTTCCCTGTCCGTGCACCTGTCCAAAAGGATAAATAAGGGTTGTGAAACTGCTGCCGCCTCTCTTGAGCTGTACTGGGCTGAGAGTACTGCCTGCCTACACTTGCGCTGCTTGGAGCTACCCATAGATAGAAACATAGAAAATAGGTGCAGGAGGAGGCCATTCGGCCCTTCGAGCCAGCACCGCCATTCATTGTGATCATGGCTGATCATTCCCTATCAATAACCCGTGCCTGTCTTCTCCCCATATCCCTTGACTCCACTAGCTCCTAGTGCTCTATCTAACTCGTGAAATCATTGTTGTTGCTTGCTGTTTAGAAACTGTTTGCTGTGTTGCAGTGTTGCCCATTTTTGGGTGTATAAGCATGCATCAGTAGCAAAAACAGAAAATGCTGTAACTAATTAGCAAGTCAGGTAGCAGCTATAGACAGAGAAACGATTGATATTTTGGGTTGTGAAAGGTCACCAACATGAAATGTTAACACTGCTTCTCTGCCAACACATTTTTCAAGACCTGCTGAGTATTTGCAGGATTTTTTATTTTGTGTTTCAATGACCTCCATCTGGTCAGGGAGAGCGAGGAGGTCATAGAAAGGAGCTACAGGGAGGTAGTCACTCCCAGACCACAGGAGGCAGACAAGTGGGTCACGGTTAGGAAGGGCAAGAGGCAGGGGCTAGAGAGTACCCCTGTGACTGTACACCTGGAAAATAGGTACTCGTGTTTGAGTACGATTGGAGGGGACAACCTACTTGGGGGCAGCAACAGCGGCCGGGCCTCCGGCACAGAGACCGGCCCTGATGCTCAGAAGGGTAGCAAAAAGAGGAGGGCAATTGTAATAGGGGACTCTATAGTTAGGGGGTCGGATGGGCGATTCTGTGGACGCAGTCGGGAGACCCGGATGGTAGTTTGCCTCCCTGGTGCCAGGGTCTCGGATGTGTCGGAACGTGTCCAGAAGATTCTGAAAACGGAGGGCAAGGAGCCTGATGTTGTGGTACACATAGGTACCAATGACATAGGCAGAAAAAGAGAAGAGGTCCTGAAAGGAGAATTTAGGGAGTTGGGGGGAAAGTCAAGGAGAAGGATCAAAAGGGTAACAATTTCAGGATTACTGCCTGTGCCGCGTGACAGTGAGAGTAGGAATGGAATGAGGTGGAGGATAAATGCGTGGCTGAGGGACTGGTGCAGTGGGCAGGGATTCAAGTTTCTTGATCACTGGGACCTCTTTTGGGGAAGGCATGATCTGTACACAAAGGACGGGTTGCACTTGAACCCGAGGGGGACCAATATCCTAGCAGGGAGATTTGCAAAGGCTACTGGGGGAGACTTTAAAACTAGAAAGGCTGGGGGGAGGGACTCGGGGTAGAGGGGGGCTAGGGGACAGGGTGTTGGGCAAGAGGCAGAGAAGGGAAGCACTCGGACCCAAAATGTAGGCGAGAAAGAGGAAAAAGATAATAGACAGAGAATAAGGAATGGTGGGTTTCTAAATTGTGTATATTTTAATGTTAGGAGCATTGTAAGAAAGGTGGATGAACTTAGAGCCTGGATTGACACCTGGAAATATGATGTTGTGGCAATCAGTGAAACATGGTTGCAGGAGGGCTGTGATTGGAAACTAAATATTCCAGGATTTTGTTGCTTCAGGTGTGATAGAATTGGAGGGACCAGAGGTGGAGGTGTTGAATTGCTTGTCAGAGAAGATATTACAGCAGTGCTTTGGCAGGATAGATTAGAGGGCTTGTCTAGGGAGGCTATTTGGGTGGAACTGAGAAGTGGGAACGGTGTAGCAACACTTTTAGGGGTGTATTATAGACCGCCAAATGGGGAGCGAGAATTGGAAGAGCAAATATGTAAGGAGATAGCAGATATTAGTAGTAAGCACAAGGTAGTGATTGTGGGAGATTTCAATTTTCCAAAAATAGACTGGGAAACACATTCTGTAAATGGGCTGGATGGTTTGGTTTGTAAAATGTGTGCAGGATAGTTTTTTGCAGCAATACATAGAGGTATCGACCAGAGAAGGGGCAGTGCTGGACCTCCTGTTAGGAAATGAGGCAGGTCAGGTGACGGAGGTATGCGTTGGTGAGCACTTCGGGACCAGTGATCACAATACCATTAGTTTCAATATAATTATGGAGAGAGTCAGAACTGGACCTAGGGTTGAGATTTTTGATTGGAGAAAGGCTGACTTTGAGGGAATGCGTAAGGATTTAAAAGAAGTGAATTGGGACATTTTGTTTTATGGGAAGGATGTAGAAGAGAAGTGGAGGACATTTAAAGGGAAAATTGCAAGAGTACAGAATCTTTATGTCCCTGTTAGTTTGAAAGGAAATAGTAAAAATTGGAAAGATCCATGGTTTTCATGGGAAATTGGACACTTGTTTCGAAAAAAGAGAGATATCTACAATAATTATAGGAGGCATGGAGTAAATGGGGTGCTAGAGGAGTATAAAGAATGTAAAAATAATCTTAAGAAAGAAATTAGGAAGGCTAAAAGAAGATATGAGGTTGCTTTGGCAAGAAAGGTGAAAGTAAATCCAAAGGGTTTCTACAGCTATATTAATAGCAAAAGGATAACGAGGAATAAAATTGGACCATTAGAGAGCCAGAATGGACAGCTATCTGCAGAGCCAAAAGAGATGGGGGAGATATTGAACCATTTCTTTTCTTCGGTATTCACCAAGGTGAAGGATATTGAACTCTGTGAGGTAAGGGAAAAAAGTAGAGTAGCTATGGAAACTATGAGATTCAAAGAGGAGGAAGTACTGACACGTTTGAAAAATATAAAAGTGGATAAGTCTCCAGGTCCTGACAGGATATTCCCTAGGACATCCCTAGGAAGTTAGTGTAGAAATAGCAGGAGCTATGACAGAGATATTTCAAATGTCATTAGAAACGGGAACAGTGCCGAAGGATTGGCGTACTGCGCATGTTGTTCCATTGTTTAAAAAGGGTTCAAAGAATAAACCTAGCAATTATAGACCTGTTAGTTTGATGTCAGTGGTGGGCAAATTAATGGAAAGGATACTTAGAGATAATATATATAAGCATCTGGATAAACAGGGTCTGATCAGGAACAGTCAACGTGGATTTGTGCCTGGAAGGTCATGTTTGACAAACCTTCTTGAATTTTTTGAAGAAGTTACTACGGAAATTGATGAGGGTAAAGCAGTGGATGTTGTCTATATGGATTTCAGTAAGGCCTTTGACAAGATTCCCCATGGAAGGTTGGTTAAGAAGGTTCAATCTTTGGGTGTTAATGGCGGAGTAGCAAGATGGATTCAACAGTGGCTGAATGGGAGATGTCAGAGATTAATGGTGGATGGCTGTTTGTCAGGTTGGAAGCCTGTGACCAGTGGGGTGCCTCAGGGATCTGTGTTGGGTCCACTGCTGTTTGTCATGTACATCAATGATCTGGATGATGGGGTGGAAAATTGGATAAGTAAGTATGCAGATGATACTAAGAGAGGTGATGGTGTGGATAATGAAGTAGATTTTCAAAGAATACAGAGAGATTTGGGCCATTTGGAAAAGTGGGCTGAAAGATGGCAGATAGAGTTTAATGCTGATAAGTGTGAAGTGCAACATCTTGGCAGGACAAATCAAAATAGGACGTACATGGTAAATGGTAGGGAATTGAGGAATACTGTGGAACAGAGGGATCTAGGAATAACTGTGATTAGTTCCCTGAAGGTGGAATCACATGTAGATAGGGTGGTAAAGAAAGCTTTTGGTGTGCTGGCCTTTATAAATCAGAGCATTGAATATAGGAGTAGGGAAGTAATGTTAAAATTGTACAAGGCATTGGTGAGACCAATTCTGGAGTATGGTGTACAATTTTGGTCGCCTAATTATAGGAAGGATGTCAACAAAATAGAGAGAATACAGAGGAGATTTACTAGAATGTTGCCTGCGTTCCAGCAACTAAGTTACACAGAAAGGTTGAACAAGTTAGGCTTTATTCTTTGGAGCGCAGAAGGTTAAGGGGGGACTTGATTGCGGTTTTTGAACTGATGAAAGGGATAGACAGAGTTGACGTGGATAAGCATTTCCCATTGAGGTTAGGGAAGATTCAAACAAGAGGGCATGACATGAAAATTAAGGGACAGAAGTTTAGGGGTAACATGAGGGGGATCTTCTTTACTCAAAGTGGTGGCTGTGTGGAATGAGCTTCCAGCAGAAGTGGTGGAGGCAGGATCGATTTTAACATTTAAAAGTAAAGTGGATAGGTATATGGACGGGAAGGGAATGGAGGGGTATGGTCGTGCAGGTAGATGGGACTAGGGGAAAATAAATGGTCGGCACGGACTGGAAGGGCTGAGAGGGCCTGTTTCCGTGCTGTAATTGTTATATGGTTTCCAGCATCTGCAGCTTATTTTTATTACTGTCTCACTCTCCCTACTTTGTTGCCATTGTGTGTAGGGGTTTGATGCTAGCTGAGCTAATCGTGTATGTAGGGCGATTTGTGGAGTACTGTGTATTGGTACATGTTATGTCCTTGTCGGTACTGGATGCGTAATTATGTCCCTGCATTAACTGGATACTGTTGGAACAAGACTCTGCCATGTGTTGAGTGTGGGACAGTGCACAAAGTAATCACACACAGATTGAATCGATTTTGTTACTCATCACTCTGAAACTCTGACGTTTCACTAAATTATTTTCCATTTTATGGGTTTATTTCCAAATGGAAAGGGAAAACCAAATCTTTGGAAATTAAATCCAGTATCCTGAAAGTCTGAAGAAGGGTCTCGACCCGAAACGTCGCCTATCTCCTTCGCTCCTTAGATGCTGCTGCACCCGCTGAGTTTCTCCAGCTTTTTGTGTACCCTCCTGAAAGTACATAATCAGAGTCCAAACCTCTATTTTTTACTATGACCAGTAATGAATGAACATTCAAGATTACAATGTGTAGATTATGTGTACTAATCTTTAAAGATCTCAGGACAGTTTGAGAAAACAATCTCAATTTTTTAAAAAGGCATATGGAATCTTGGCCATAAATGGAGAAAATTATTTTGCACCTTTTAAATGCAAGCTCAGCTACAAGTGGAGTAAAATATAAATCCTCTGAAAGGATAAGAGACCAATATCAGTGTTCTACTCTGGGCCAGTACCCCCAATGTTGAAGTCTTAATTACGCTTTGTTGGATTTGTGGACATCTATGTTTTTTTTCATGCCTGCCGGATTCCTGAGCTGGACACACCATTCTGCCTAAGTACGGTAGGTATCGGTACAATGAAAATCTTGCTTGCAGCAGCATCACTGTCAAAACATAAAAACCTACATTATACTTGCATACATAATTAGACAAGATGGTGAAAAGAAAAAGATCACAAAAACAAGTAATTACTGCAAAAACACAATAAAGTAAATAACCATGAAGTGGTCCACAGTTTTCCATTACTGAGGGAGGATTAGGGTTCTGCAGATCAATTTAAGAACTTGATAGCTGCAGAATAGGAGCTGAACTTGAACGTGCTGGTGTAGGACTTCAGCCTTCTGTACATCCTGCCTGACTGTAGCAGTGGAAAAGAATGCCTTACCTGCATGATGGGTATCCTTGCTGAGAGATTCTGCCTTCTTGAGGCAGCATCTATGGAGCGAAGGAATAGGTGGCGTTTCGGGTTGAGACCCTTCTTCAGACTGCCAGATTCTCTCACTGTTCATCAGAATCTTACCTAGTTTGGAGAGAAGAGATGTCTTCCCCCCTACTACCACAGATGAGGCCCTCACATTTGTCTCTTGGTACCCCACAGCTCCGCTCGTGCTACCCCTCCCCCCCCCCTCCAGTCACAACAGGGACAGAGTCCCCCTAGTCCTCGCCTTTCATTCCATCAGCCATCGCATACATCACATAATCCACCAACATATTCTTTCCTCCTAACCTTAAACCTATGAACTCTGGTTCTTGATTCCCTTATTCTGGATAAAAGAATGTGCATTTACCTTATCTCACCACTTCCCGCCTTCACCCCTTTCCGCTTTCTGCAGAGACCGTTCCCTCCACAACTCCTTGGTTAACATCCCTTTCCATCCAAACCACCCCCTCCCCAGGTACTTTCTCCTGCAACCGCAGGAGATGCAACACCTGGTCCAATACCTCATCCCTCGACTCAGTCCAGAGATCTCGACAGTCTTTTCAGGTGAGGCAGAGTTTCACTTACACCTCCTCTACTGTATCTATCCTCTGTTCCAGGTGTGGACTATATATTGGCAAGACCATGTGGCAGACTATGCGATTGTTTTGCTGAACATCTTCACTCAGTCCGCCTATGGCTTACGCGATCTCCCGGATGCCAAACACTTTAACTCCCCTTTCCTTTTCCAAACTGACCTTTGTCCTGGGCCTCCATTATCAGAGTGAGGCCAAATGCAAATTGGAGGTACAGCAGCTCATATTTCACTTGGGCAGCAATATGAAATTTGATATCTCTAACTTCAAGTAGCCTTTGCATCCCCTTTCACTAAGTCCCTACCCCACCCCAGCCATCGTATAGTTTCACTGTCGTCCTGCTGAGTTTCACAGTTTGTATCACTTGTTATCATCTTCACCAGAGACATTAGACCAATGTGGGCTCCACCTTTCCTTGATCATCGGTGAATCCATGTCCAATCCTTGTAGCTAACTAAATGTTTCTTAGTGTTCCTATTAAAGCTTTCCCTCCTCACCTTAAACCCGTATCCTGTGATTGTCTATCCCCTACTCTGGGCAAGAGACTGTCCACCTACCTGATCTCCTCTCATGATTTTGTGCTCCTCTATAAAATCACCCCTCATCCTCCTGCGCTCCAAGGAATAGAGTCCTAGCCTGCTCAACCTCTTCCTATAGCTCAGGCCATTGATTTCTGGCAACATCCCCGTAAATCTCTGCATCCTTTCCAACTCGACAACATCTTTGCTATAACATGGTGCCCAAAACTGAACACAACACGCTAAATACGGCCTCTCCAACATCTGGTACAACTGCAACATGACCTCCCAACTTCTATACTGGATATTCTGCCAAATGAAGACCAATGTCAAAGCCTTTATGACCACCTTGTCTGCCACTTTCAACTAACTGTGTACATGTACTTCAAGATCCTTCTGCTCTGCAATTCTTCGCTGAGCCCTACCATTCACTATGTAGGTCCTGCCCTGTTAGTGCTCCCAAAATGCAACACCTCACATTTTTCAGTGTTAGATTCCATTAACCATTCCTCAGGCTACCTGCCCAACCGATTAAGATCCTGCTGCAATTTTTGACAACCATCTTCACTATCTGCAACACCACCCACTTTTGTGTCATCTGCAAACTTGCTAATCATGCCATGTACGTTCACATCCAAATCATTGATATGGATGACAAACTGTAACGGGCCCAGCACCGAATGCTGAGGCACATCACTTGTCACAGGTCTCTATTCCGAAAAGCAACCTTCCACTATCACCCTCAGCTTCCTTCCATGAAGCCAATTTTCTATCCATTCAGCTATCTCTCCTTGAATCCCATGGGATCTAACCTTCCAAAGCAGCCTATCATGCGGTACATTGTCAAATGCCTTACTGAACGAGTTATTTTTGCACCCATTTGATGCTAAAGCCTTAGTCATAATTTTGTTAGCATCGACACAATTCAGAAAATGTCATCCATGTCCTCCCTAATATGTAGCTGTGTGCACAGGCCATCTGCGTGTAATGAATGAGTCCTGCGTTTATAGATGTTCATAAGTAAATTTTGCACATGTCAGAAACACCAGAGTTATAAGAAAGAACAATTACTAAAAGGGTGGGAAGGGGGAGAGAGAGAGAGAAAACTAGTTGCTCCATTCATATATGTTAAACTTTAGAATTTAACTAGACTAAGTGGGACCTGTTGGGTCCCAGCTTCACTCGGGAGGGCTGGTCCCCCAATGCATTATTCCACCTCTCCACCAATTCCAATATTGCTGGCCAGTGGTGGGGGGAGGGGGGGGGGGCTTTCTGGAGCGCTAGTATGTGCGTTGTGGGTTAAAGGGACTGGTTTCCAGAGGACTAGTATGGACATTGTGGGCCGAATGGATTCTTGGGCTGGCAGCTAAGTCACTCTGGCCAGGCAGCATTTTAGAACCCATAGAGACCTTTTGCAATCATTTTAGAACCAATAGAGACACTCTTTCAGCAAGCATTTTAGAACCAATAGGACACTTTTTGCAAGCATTTTAGAACCAATAGAGACACATTTTGCAAGCCTTTTAGAACCAATAGAGACACTCTTTCAGCAAGCATTTTAGAACCAATAGATACACTTTTTGCAAGCATTTTAGAACCAATGGACACTTTTTCCAAGCATTTTAGAACCAAGAGACACCTTTTGCAAGGATTTTTAGAACAAGAGAACAATTTTTTTTTGCAAGCATTTTTAGAACCAAGAGACACTTTTTGCAAGCATTTTAGAACCAAGACCACTTTTTGCAAGCATTTTAGAACCAATAGAGACTCTTTTTGCAAGCATTTTAGAACGAACGAACACCTTCTTCAAGCATTTTAGACCCAATAGAGACACTCTTTCAGCAAGCATTTTAGAACAATAGGGACACTCATTCAGCAAGCATTTTAGAACCAATAGACACACTCATTCAGCAAGCATTTTAGACTCAATAGAGACACTCTTTCAGCAAGCATTTTAGACCCAATAGACACTTTTTGCAACCATTTAGACACAATGGACACTTTTTGCAACCATTTAGACCCAATAGACACTTTCTGCAACCTTTTAGAACCAATAGTCACTTTTTACAACCATTTAGAACCAATAGACACTTTTTGCAACAATTTAGAACCAATAGACACTGTTTGCAAGCATTTTAGAACCAATAGAGACACTTTCTGCATTTTAGACCCAATAGAGACATTTTGTGCAACCATTTTAGAAACCATTAGAGACACTTTCTGCAACCATTTTAGAACCAATAGACACTCTTTGCAACCATTTTAGAACCAATAGACACTTTACAAGCATTTTAGAACCAATAGAGACACTTTTTTTGCAAGCATTTTAGAACCAATAGACACTTTTTGCAAGCCTTTTAGAACCAATAGAGACACTCTTTCAGCAAGCATTTTAGAACCAATAGATACACTTTTTGCAAAGCATTTTAGAACCAATGGACATTCTTTCAGCAAGCATTTTAGAACCAATAGACACCTTCTGCAAGCATTTTAGAACCAATAGAGACACTCTTTCAGCAAGCATTTTAGAACCAATAGAGACACTCTTTCAGCAAGCATTTTAGAACCAATAGACACACTCATTCAGCAAGCATTTTAGACTCAATAGAGACACTCTTTCAGCAAGCATTTTAGACCCAATAGACACTTTTTGCAACCATTTAGACACAATGGACACTTTTTGCAACCATTTAGACCCAATAGACACTTTTTGCAACCTTTTAGAACCAATAGTCACTTTTTACAACCATTTAGACCCAATAGACACTTTCTGCAACCTTTTAGAACCAATAGTCACTTTTTACAACCATTTAGAACCAATAGACACTTTTTGCAACCATTTAGAACCAATAGACACTTTTTGCAAGCATTTTAGAACCAATAGAGACACTTTCTGCATTTTAGACCCAATAGAGACACTTTGTGCAACCATTTTAGAAACCATTAGAGACACTTTCTGCAACCATTTTAGAACCAATAGACACTCTTTGCAACCATTTTAGAACCAATAGACACTTTACAAGCATTTTAGAACCAATAGAGACACTTTTTTGCAAGCATTTTAGAACCAATAGACACTTTCTGGAACCAATAGAGACACTTTTTGCAAGCATTTTAGAACCAGACACTTTTTGCAAGCCTTTTAGAACCAATAGAGACACTCTTTCAGCAAGCATTTTAGAACCAATAGATACACTTTTTGCAAGCATTTTAGAACCAATGGACACTCTTTCAGCAAGCATTTTAGAACCAATAGGCACCTTCTGCAAGCATTTTAGAACCAATAGAGACACTTTTTGCAACCATTTTAAAACCAAGGGACACTTTTTACAAGCATTTTAGAACCAAGAGACACTTTTTGCAAGCATTTTAGAACCAAGAGACACTTTTTGCAAGGATTTTAGAACAAAGAGACACTTTTTGCAAGCATTTTAGAACCAAGAGACACTTTTTGCAAGCATTTTAGAACCAAGAGACACTTTTTGCAAGCATTTTAGAACCAAGACACTTTTTGCAAGCATTTTAGAACCAAGAGACACTTTTTGCAAGCATTTTAGAACCAAGAGACACTTTTTGCAAGCATTTTAGAACCAATAGACACCTGCAAGCATTTTAGAACCAATAGAGACTCTTTTTGCAAGCATTTTAGAACGAACGAACACCTTCTTCAAGCATTTTAGACCCAATAGAGACACTGTTTGCAAGCCTTTTAGAACCAATAAAGACACTTTTAGCAAGCATTTTAGAACCAATAGACACTCTTTCAGCAAGCATTTTAGAACCAATAGAGACACTCTTTCAGCAAGCATTTTAGAACCAATAGACACACTCATTCAGCAAGCATTTTAGACTCAATAGAGACACTCTTTCAGCAAGCATTTTAGACTCAATAGAGATACTCTTTCAGCAAGCATTTTAGACCCAATAGACACTTTTTGCAACCATTTAGACACAATGGACACTTTGCACCATTTAGACCCAATAGACACTTTCTGCAACCTTTTAGAACCAATAGTCACTTTTTACAACCATTTAGAACCAATAGACACTTTTTGCAACCATTTAGAACCAATAGACACTTTTTGCAAGCATTTTAGGACCAATAGAGACACTTTCTGCATTTTAGACCCAATAGAGACACTTTGTGCAACCATTTTAGAAACCATTAGAGACACTTTCTGCAACCATTTTAGAACCAATGACACTTTTTGCAACCATTTTAGAACCAATAGATACTTTACAAGCATTTTAGAACCAATAGAGACACTTTTTTGCAAGCATTTTAGAACCAATAGACACTTTCTGGAACCAATAGAGACACTTTTTGCAAGCATTTTAGGACCAACAGACACTTTTTGCAAGCATTTTAAAACCAATAGAGATACTTTTTGCAAGCATTTTAGAACCAATAGACCCTTTTTGCAACCTTTTTAGAACCACATTATGGGCATTCTGTGTGCGGCACACCACTTCCTGGTTTTATAGTCCCTCCCCCTCCCTCCAGCAGGGGCAGTAGAGAGAATGGGGGATATTTTACAAACAGTAATATCTCTCCGATTTTTCATCAATGGGAAAAATCCTCTTGTCCTGGAAGGCGGAGGAGTGCTCTGAGCGAGGTGGCCACAAATGACGGCCATAGGTGGTGGCGTTCTCTCGGAAATCACAGCACAGCGAGCCAAAAGCGGTCAAGATTAGACTTTTAGTAATATAGATATATATACACACTGGACGAAGAGGCACCCGCTCCTAAACGCAACCCATTTCTGGAGCGCTAGTATGTGTGTTGTGGGTCAAAGGGACTGGTTTACAGAGGGCTAGTATGGATCTTGTGCGCCGAATGGATTCTTGGGCTGGCAGCTAAGTCACTCTAGCCAGGCAGCATTTTAGAAACAATGGAGACACTTTTTGCAAGCATTTTAGAACCAGAAGACACACTTTTTGCAAGTATTTTAGAACCAATAGAGACACTTTTTGCAAGCATTTTAGAACCAATAGAGACACCTTCTGCAAGCATTTTAGAACCAATGGAGACACTCTTTCAGCAAGCATTTTAGACCCAATAGGGACACTTTTTGCAACCACTTTAGAACCAAGAGACACTTTTTGCAAGCATTCTAGAACCAAGAGACACTTTTTGCAAGCATTCTAGAACCAAGAGACACTTTTTGCTAGCATTCTAGAACCAAGAGACACTTTTTGCAAGCATTCTAGAACCAAGAGACACTTTTTGCTAGCATTTTAGAACCAAGAGACACTTTTTGCAAGTAATTTAGAACCAATAGAGACACTCTTTCAGCAAGCATTTTAGAACAAAAGACACTCTTTCAGCAAGCATTTTAGACCCAATACTCTTTCAGCAAGCACTTTAGAACCAATAGAGACACTTTTTGCAACCATTTTAGAACCAAGAGACACTTTTTGCAAGCATTCTAGAACCAAGAGACATTTTTTGCAAGCATTTTAGAACCAATAGTTACTTTTTGCAAGCATTTTAGAACTAATAGAGACACTTTTTGCAAGCATTTTAGAACCAATAGACCCTTTTTGCAATGATTTTAGAACCAAAAAATACACTTTTTGCAACCATTTTAGAACGAATAGACATTTTTTGCAACCTTTTTAGAACTACATTAAGGGCACTCACAGTTGAGTAGACATGTGTTCAGAGCTCAGAGAGACTGAGTGAGGCACACCACTGGCTTCCTCCATCTTGCAGAGACTGAGTGAGGCACACCACTTCCTGGTTATATATCACAGCACAGCGAGCAAAAAGCAGTCAAGATCAGACTTTTAGTAATATAGATAATAGATAATGTAATGGTAACTTGTTTATGTAGGAGTGTCCATACATTGCGTCCTTTAACCCTGGGAAGCCCTGCATCCTGTTGCTAACAAGTTGCCTTTGTCCCTTTTCCCTTTGACTGATATTGACTTCCCGTACATTGAAGTGTTTTTAAATCCCTGCAATGGGTCAATCCCAGCCTCCTCCTGCACCTCTCTAGGTGGAGCCCATTGTTTGTCAATCTGTCTTGATATCATGCCATGGCCACAGTCATCCGCTCATAAACGTTCTCAATTTCCACTCCTCTCCCTTTCCACAATCTCATGAGAATATTTAATAATGAGTTGTTTTAATCATCCATAGAATGGCGAGCAGACATCCAGTTAACAGTTTATAGTAGTATGGAATTCAACATTGGGTTTGAAAGGTAAAATCAGTCATGTTTTAGAAATATTTAATTATGAGAGATATAGATAGAGTAGACAGTCAGAACCTTCTTGCCAGAATAGAAATGTCCAATACTAGAGGGCATAGCTATAAGGTGAGTGGGGGAAAGTTTTTTTTTATACCGGATGGTTGGGGCCTGGACCACATTGCTCGGTGGTGGAGACAGATACAATAATGGCATTTAAGAAGCTTTTAGATGCAGTAGGTACATGGAAATGCTGAGAATAAAGGGATATGGATCATGTACAGGCAGTTGAGACCCGTTTAACTAAGCATTAGGTTCGGTACAAACATTGTGGGCCGTAGTGTTCTTGTGTTGTACTGTTCTATGTTCTAGGTAGAAATGTAGGTCAGGCTGACTTTGCAGAAATGAAGTAGAAATTGACCACAGTAGACTAGGCTGGACGGAAATATTAATGGATTATTATAGAAATATGCTGTTCAATAGTACTTGTGCATGCTGCCCATTAATGTAAAGGTAGATGGTAAAAAATCCTTATGCCATTGTGGGGGTGTCAGAAACAAGAACGTCGATTAAAGTGAAAGATGGGAGATTTAGAAGGGCTGTTTGAGGGGGAGGGGTGGTTGAGGGGGGGGGGGTTGAGTGACTGCAATCTGTAATGCTGCTTGAAAAGGTGGTGCAGGCAATATAAAACATTTAGGAAGCAGCTAGACAAGTACTTGAATCACCAAAGCACAGATGACTGCAGACCCGATGCAAGTAAATCAAATCTGTGTAGGTAGGTGCTATGTATAACATTAATGTGATGGGCCAAAGGATCTGTTTCTATCAGACACAATGACTCTAAATCCAATTAAATGTGGAAAAGGAACTGAGGGAGACCAATTCAATTGGTTGAATCCAAGTAGACTAAAGAGGCAAGAGCTGTCGTCACCTGAGGCCTTCAATGTCTGCAATCTAGAAATTTGAGGTGATCATGCTGGAAACAATGGATGGAACATTTCATGCTCCTTGGATTTCTCTAAGTGCTTCACTAATAGTGTAGCATGATTGTCCCCATCCTGGCCCCACAGTCTTTCTCTCACTGAGTAAGTTGTGCAGTTAATGGTGTGCGATATTATGAATGGCAACACTGTCTGGATGTGTTGCGACAACACTAGATCCAACATCTAAGGGTTGAAGACATGAATGAAACAAAGCAATAGTTTGTCCCTCAGGGGTTAGCTAGTATTTTGCATGTTGTGAGAGCAATCAATCCCAGTGGTTGCAGAAAAAGGTTTAGGCCAAACGCCAGATTGGTCTGATTTTAATCAAATTATTGGAAGTCCAGATTATAAAAGAACAATATAACAGCACACTAGTATTTAATGTGAGGAGTGAGATGCCTCTGTTTGTTCTGCTTATTCTGAGTGGTTCTTCTATGGTTTCAGGCTTCAGTCTATAACAAAGAGCCAACCTCTGGTAATGTGAAGTGCCATCACACCTTTAAACGACAGACCTTCAATGTCAACCTTGACGTCAACGTCAAGGAAAATTGTTCTGTAATTATTAGAATTGAAGTGTGTTTTTTCCAATATGTCATATGGCGATCTTCCAACAAAAGAGCTTCACGACAACAACCTGGAAAATGCAGAACACTTCTCATGTATTGAGATCCACCTCTCAGCAAAGGTAGAAATCAACAATGACATTCAATGTTACCTTCAATGTGCCAGTATGTGGAAGATGACAGATCTGGCACAACACTGTTCTAATCAGTACGATTCCTGGCCTACTACATGCTTTGTGTCAGTATTCTCCAAGGAGAAGAATGTGGGGAACAGTGAGATTGAGGTGCTGATTTTCTAGGGCCTGGTAATATCAAGATGAAGATGACGTTGGGTCTATTGCAAAACATTGACAAAATATTTAGTGTTCCTTTGAGAAGGAGAATAGGGATAATCCAGCAAGTTATAGGCCAGCGAGCACTACATAAGTAGTAGGGAAAATGATTGGAGAAGATTATTCGGAATTGTGCATCTACTTACATCTGGCAAAGCATGAAAATGTCAGCATGGCTTTGTGAAGGCAAGGCACGCTTTACAAACATGATTGAGCTTTAAGGGCCTGTCAAACTTTCACGACCTAATTCACAACCTTTTTTACTCGTGGACATTTTGCATCAGGCTAGAAAAACACCCTGACCTACTTGATGCCACAAGTACCTACGACTAGCATCACAACCTACCTACGACCTACCTACGACCTCCTACGACCTCGTGATGACCATGCTGCGAATATGAGTCAAGGGCAAACTCGGCAGAGGTCGTGAATAAGGTTGTGAAAGTGGGACAGGCCCTTTATGAGGTGGTGAAGAAATTGGTATGGCATAGAACACAGTGAGTAGTGGTGTTGAGGTTTTAACCTAAAAGAATCAATTGTGTTCTGCAGGGATCAGTGCTGGGAGCTCAAAATGTGGGTGAGCTGATTAGTAGATGACAATCAAATTGGTGTAGTTGTGGATAGTGAGGAAGGTTGTCAAAATATTCTGCAGGATAGTGATAAATTGGGAATATACTGGGGAATTGGAAGATGGAGTTTAATCTGAACAAGGGAGGCGTTGTTGCATTTTGGGAGGTCAAAACGAGGATGTTGTCAGGACTTGTGGGCCTGACCTGTAGGGAGTGGTTGGGCAGGCTCGGGCTGTATTCCTTAGAGCGCAGGTGAATGAGAGGTAATCTTATAGAGGCTTACAAGATCATAAGGAGATAGATAGGGTAAACGCACAGTCTTTTACCCAAGGTAGGGAAAGGACGTATCAGCGGACATAGGGTTTAAGGTGAGAGCGGAAAGATTTAATAAGAATCTGAGCTTTTTCGCTGTCAGAGGTGGTAGTTGAGGCAGAAAATATAATTTAAAAGACATTTGGACCGGTACATAGATAGGAAAGGTTTAGAGAGATATTAGACGGCCGGTGGACCCATTGGGTCCTGTTCCCCCAACGCAAGATTCCACCACTCCCCCATTCCCCTCTCCTCTCCCTCTATCCCCCCTCATCCCCCACTCTCCCTCCTCACCTGCCCCACTTTCCCCTCCTTCTCCCTCCCTACCCCCTCCTCACTCTCAATACCCCCATCTCCCTCCTCACCTCCCCTGGATCTCAATGTAAACCACGGCTGCTCCATTTTGCCCACCATGTCGCTGATTAATTTGTACTTTAGTCAGGGGCTGTGAGCGGGGATGGGCCGAGCGGAACGCAACATTCGATCACTCTCCCTCAATCCCCCAATGCAACATTCGATCACTCACCCATAACCCCAACGGGAGGCCTGGTCCCCCAACGCAACTGGCTCCCCAATGTAAGATTCCACAACTCACCCCTTCCCCCAACGCAACCCATTCCCCCAATATAATATTCCACCACTCACCCATAGCCCCCAACTGTGCAGGTCGGCTCATTTTTTCACCCTCACTCATTTGAAACTTTAAAAAAAATTCAATTTCACAAACACGTTTTTATTCTTTAATGTGTTGTAGGTGCCACCGACAAGGCCATTAAACTTTGCTGTGACTTTGCAATCACATATGTGCTGGGTTAAGCTGGCAGATTCTTCCCCTGAAGGACATTTGCTGTCAAGGACTCAACGTCCTGGGATTATTATTATTTTGTGTCACCACACAACTGTTTGCCAATAGCGAGCAAATAGCGTCCGCACTCGCAGTCTGCTGCATCTTTATTATATCCCCACTTCAGCATGTTCGTTTTGCTCCTTCCCATGCCTATCCGTAGTCTGTTGAGACTGCGCTAGGTTATCCACGTTTGGTCGGAATCTGGTGTGAGTTTCTCTGAGGGATCGATTACCATGTGAATGTCTTCCAGAGATTTCTCTAGTCTCCTTTCCCAGAGTTTGAGCCTTCTGGACGACGCACTGCAGGCCAGGGGATGGACAGAAGTGAGGAAACGTCTGCGTGATTTCAAACGCTGAGGTAGCAAAGGGTGGTCATGTAGGGGATGTCCTTCATCCTCTGATTGTCTGAGGCATTCTTTTTTGACTAGCTAGAGTTCGTCTGATTCCAGGGGGTGCAATGCCAGAGAGTAGGTAGATGTTGTTAGTCTTGGTAGGTTTCATGCATCTACTGATGCAGTGACAGCTTGTGTTTATTAGCACAGGATCAATCTTCCTTGCATGAGCTTAGTGCTCCCATACTGCGCAGGCATACTCGGTAGCAGAGAGCCAGAGTTGTTGATCGAATGGCTGTAGAATTTACTCCCCATTTTGAGGTACTCAGCTTACTAAAAAGAGCTGACTTTTCCTTTAAGCTTGGTGATATGTGCTTTGAAGATCTGAGATCGATCAAGAGTCAGACCGAGATAGACTGGATTGTCACAGTGCTCCAATCTGACCCCATTCCATGTGATCTTCAACCTTCGATTTGCATACTTGTTCTTCAAGTGGAAGGCGCAGACTTGGGTTTTAGATGGATTGGCTCTCTTTGTAGTATGAGGACAGGTTGACTAAAGTAGCTCCTGCCTCGAGGAAGTCAGCACTTTTGGTTGTAATACATAAGTCATCTGCATAAATGAAACTCCTGGTGTTGGGATGGATAGGCTGATCGTTAACATAGAGATTGAACAAGATGGGTGCCAGTACACTTCCTTGAGTCAAGCTGTTTTTCTGCCTGCACCAGCGACTTTTCTTTCCTAACAGCTTGACAAAGAAGTGTCTGTTTTCGAGCAGTCTTCAATGCAAGTTGTGTGTCAGATCAAGTACTTTGTGTCGCAGTCGGCGATAGTTTACTATATCATAAGCGGCTGAGAGGTCTACCAAAACAGCGCCTGTCATAACACCTTCGGAAAGCCATCCTCTATGAGTTGGGTGAGATTGAGAAGCTGACCTGTGTAGGACTTCCTAGGCCAGAACCATGCCTGCTCCTTTATTAGGGTGTAGCTTGGGGATAATGACGTCATAGCTGGTAACTACCAGTTCAGATTTTAAGAAATCCTTCTCAAAGTGGGGTTTTGTAAATTTTTATATGTCAATAACTTGTGAAATATCGCATCAATCACAACGAAACTTGACACAAACAATGTCAGGACAATATTGAGGCATACTTCCGGGATCACATGGATACTCGCACACCCATAGATAGATAGATGGATAGAAAGAAACAAGATGAGAGTTTTAGTAATATACTAGAGCAAGTGGGACACATTGGGCCCCGTTTCCCCAACGCAATAATCCACCACTCATCCGTCACCCAACACAACCCGTTTCCACCACTCACCTGTTCCCCCAACGTAACCCGTTCCCCCAAAGCAACATTCTAGCACTCACCCATATCCCCCACGGGAGGCCTGGTCCCCCAACGCAACCCGTTCCCCAACGTAAGATTCCATCACTCACCCGTTCCCCCAATGTAATATTTCGCCACTCACCCATAACCCCCAACTGTGCAGGTCGGCTGATTTTTTCACCCTTCCTCATTTTAAACTTTAAAAAAAATGCAATTGCAATAAGATTTAATGTGATGTAGGTGCCACTGACAAGGCCATCTTTTAATAGATCTATGGATGACGCAGTCAACCTGGGCCTGCACTTATCCTACAGCACCTAGACTGCCAGGAGACCTATGCGAGGATCCTGTTTGATGGTTTTAGCTCTGCATTCAACACCATTGTGCCAGAGCTACTACACTCCAAATTTTCCAAGTTGACTGTGCCTGAACCCCTCTGTCGGTGGATCACCAGCTTCCTGACAGACAGGAAGCAGCATGTGAGGCTGGGAAAGCACATCTTGGACCCGCAAACGCTCAGCATAGAAACACCGCAAGGCTGCACACTCTCTCTTCTCCTCTACTCTCTCTACACCAATGACTGCACCTCCACAGACACCTCTGTCAAGCTTCTCAAGTTTGCAGACGACACAACCTTGATTGGACTGATCCAGGATGAGGAGGAATCTGCCTACAGATCTGTGGATGGCAGGACTTCCATATGAAGAAAGACTGGATAGACTCGGCTTGTACTCGCTGGAATTTAGAAGATTGAGGGGGGATCTCATAGAGACTTACAAAATTCTTAAGGGGTTGGACAGGCTAGATGCAGGAAGATTGTTCCCGATGTTGGGGAAGTCCAGGACAAGGGGTCACAGTTTAAGGATAAGGGGGAAGTCTTTTAGGACTGAGATGAGAAAATCATTTTTCACACAGAGAGTGGTGAATCTGTGGAATTCTCTGCCACAGAAGGTAGTTGAGGCCAGCTCGTTGGCTATATTTAAGAGGGAGTTAGATGTGGCCCTTGTGGCTAAAGGGATCAGGGGGTATGGAGAGAAGGCAGGTACAGGATACTGAGTTGGATGATCGGCCATGATCATATTGAATGGCGGTGCAGGCTCAAAGGGCCGAATGGCCTACTCCTGCACCTATTTTCTATGTTTCTATGTTTCTACAGACAGGAAGTGTCACAGCTGGCATCCTGGTGCCGTTGCAACAACCTAGAGCTCAATGCTCTTAAGACAGTGGAATTGATTGTAGACTTTAGGAGAGCTCCTCCTCCCTTCACCCCACTCACCATCAACAACACCACAGTCACATCTGTGGAGTCTTTTAAGTTCCTGGGAACTATCATCTCCAAGGACCTTAAGTGGGGGGGCTACCATCGACTCCACAGTCAAAAAAGCACAACAGGGGATGTACTTCATGCGGCAGCTGAGGAAACACAATCTGCCACAGGTAATGATGGTCCAATTCTACACGGCCATCGTAGAGTCTGTTCTCACCTTCTCCATCATGGTCTGGTTTGGCTCAGCCACCAAGCACAACCTAGAGGCTGCAGCGAATCGTCCGATCAGCAGAGAAGGTTATTGGCTGCAACCTTCCCTCCATTGATGAACTGTACACTGCAAGGGCCAGGAAGCGAGCGGGCAAGATCATCTCTGCCCCCTCTGACCCTGGCCACAAACTCTTTGAATCAATTCCCTCTGGAAGGTGACTCCGGACTGTCAAAGCTGCCACAGCCCGACATAAAAACTGTTTTTATCCAAGAGTAGTTGCTCTACTCAACAGCCAAAAATCTGTAGCCTCCCTTTGATCTGGTATTTTGTTGGTTCCAATGCTTGATCAATGGTGTTTTTATCATTAATGTTTTATTATTGTTAATGTTTAGTGTTTTCTCAGTCATTCGTAACTGTCACTATGTCATGTTGTTACTTGTGGGCGGAGCACAAGGCAAATTCCTTGTATGTGAATACTAACTTGGCCAATAAACTTACTTACTTACTTTTGTTATCCAAATCTAATCATTAAACTTTGCTGTGCAGGATTAGGCTGGCAGTTTCTCCCCCTTTGTATCCAAATCTAATCATTAAACTTTGCTGTGCAGCGTTAGGCTGACAGATTCTTTCCCTGAAGGACATTTGTTGTGAAGGACTCAGTGTACTGGGATAGCAACATTGTAGCCGGTAGGGCATTGTGACATCATAGCTGCTAACTGCCAGTGCAGATTTGAAGAAATCCTTCTCAAAGTGGGATTTTGTAAACTTTTAAATGTCACTTTAAAACTTTTAATTCTCCCCCACTACGTCCCTCTCCTTACAACAATGTAAGAAAACTCTCATAACTTGTTGATTGGAAGCTGAGATCCCATTGTGATGTCATTGTGGGCTGGCGGAATGTTCACGGCAGCAAATGAGATCCCATTGTGATTGGAGGACTGTGAGATGCTATTGTGACATCATCACTGGAAGCTGCCAGAAAAGTCTCCCTCTCACAGTCAGTTATTCTCAAAGTTGGCATTTTTAAACCTTTAAATATCAATAACATGAAATATAACATCAAATCTGAAGGAAACTTGATTAGATCGACGACGGGGAAAAGCTGAGTAAGGTTCTGCAAAAAATATAGCGCTACCGTGTACCGTTTTGACTAAAATACCATCAGACACGCACACACACACACACACACACTCACACACACAGAAACAAAGACAACACACACAATCACACACACACACACACACACGCACACACACACACACACACACACACACACACACAGAAACAAGACAAGACTTTTAATAGTATATAGATATATATATATAGATAGATACTAGACCAGGTGCGGACCCGTTGGGCCCATCCCCCAAGGCAATCTTCCACCACTGACCCATAGCCCCCAACTGTGCAGGTGCAACTGACAGGTTCCCATTGTGATGCCAGAGATCCCCGTTGTGACGCTAGTCACGGCTATCCTCCCCCAACTGCGCAGGCGCGGCTGGCAAGTGGGAACGCGACTGCGACATTTTTAAAGTTCAAAATGGCAATAACGTGTAAAATATAAGATCAATGCGAATGCATCTCACTCTCCCTCTTGAGTCCCCTATTCCCTCCTCCATTATCCTCCTTCTCTCCACCCTCCAACAAACCCTCCGCTGCTTCCATCCCTCACCCATTTCCTCTCCTCCTCCCTCCTCCATTACCTCACCATCCCTCTTCATACCCTTATCCTCCTCCATTCCCTCACCCACAGCACTCCCTCCCCCTCCTCTTCACCCTTCCTCTTCTTTCCCCACTCCTCCCCTCGCCCACTCCCTCCCTCACCTCTCCCTCCCTCTCCTTTCACCCCCTCCCTCCATAACCCCTCTCCCCTCCTCTCCCTCCTCTCCCTCTATCCCCCTGCTCCCCCACTCCTCACCTCCCCCCATCCCAACCCCACTCTCCCCTCCTCACCTCCCCCACTGCCCTCCTCTCCTTCTGTTGCCCATTCCCTACCTTCCCCCACTCCCCCTCCTCTCCCTCTATCCCCCCTTCTCCCCCCACTCTCCCTCCTCACCCCCACTTTCCCCTCCATCTCCCTCCCTACCCCCCTCCTCTCCCTCTTTTCCCCTGCTCCCCCACTCCTCACCTCCCCCTATCCCACCCACTTACAATGAAAATCGCAATGTTTTTGTTTAAATGAAACCTCCCCCATATCCCATAACCCAACCCCCCCCCAGAATGAAAATCGTGATATTTTGTTTTAAATGAAACCAACCCCCTATGCCACCCCCGCACAATGAAAATCGTGGGGTTTTTTAACTGATTTTCTTTTAATGCAATTGAAATTCAGGATCCCATTGTGGCGTCATTGTGAGGTGGAACGCTGCTGATGGGCTGATGAAAAGTTTTTTAAGTGTTTTTTGTAAAGTTTAAAATGTCACTATCTTGTAAAATATACCATCAATCTAAACAAAACTTGTTTCATTTACATCACATGACAATGATGAGTAAAGTGGGCACAAAATGGTAGCACTATCGTGTACCATTTTTGCGCAAATACAGGTATGAGCTACATATATAGAAACAAATATAGAAACAAACAAGATGAGAGTTTTAGTAATATATATATATATATATAGTAATATATATATATATATATACACTAGACAGAGTGGCACCCATTCCTCAACGCAACCCATTTCCACCACACCCGTTGCCCCAACGTAACCCGTTCCCCCAACACAATATTGCACCACTCACCCATAGCCCCCAACTGTGCAGTGGCTGCTCATTTCACCTAATTTACACTCCCTCATTTTAAACTGTAAAAAAAATTCAGTGTACTGTGACTAGAGCTAGCAGGGCTGCAATCCCATTGTGACATCATTGGCAGCGTATGTAAACGAGATCCCTTTGTGAGTGGACGACTGTGAGATGCCATTGTGACATCATCACTGGAAGCTGCCAGAAAAATCTCAAAGCAGATGTTCTTCTCAAAGTTGTGTTTTTTTAAACTTTAATCATCAATAACGTGAAATATAGCATAAAATCTGAAGGGAACCTGATTATGGCGTGGACAGGAAAAAATGTGAGGAAGAATATGGAAAAATGTTGTGGAATGTGGAAAATAACGTTCTGATGAAGATACAAATACACAGACACATAGATACAAGATGACAGTTTTATAACGGTAGGTTGGTAGATAGAGATAGAGATAGAGATAGAGATAGAGATAGAGATAGAGATAGAGATAGAGATAGAGATAGAGAAAGAAAGAAAGAATGTAGGCTGGGTGGACGGAGCACCATGGTCGGTATGGGCAGGCTGGGCCAATGGGTCTGTGTCTGTGCAGTATGACTCTCTGACTATGAAATGTAAAAAAGATAAAAGTGAGGAAGAAAGTCATCCTTGATCCTGCGGGGCTACCTAAGGAGATCATTTACAATGTAGCCACTTTAATACTGTTTGCCCATTTTGATCGTTGTAGTTGGTGCAAAGTGATTTTTTTTTTCAAAGCAGCACAGTATATTTTCTTTAAAACTACCGTTCTAAATCTCATTCGGAATGATCTGATTAAACTTATACTGTGCATAGGTTACAATGAGTAACTGCCTAGACTTATTATTCTTTCTGTTGTCCCCAAGTCAAATCAGCAGGATCTTGTCCTCCAGTCGATTGACCGAGCAATCGAAGCAATTCATAATGCAGCAATGAAAACTGGTGGCAAATACAACCTGGAGCAACGTGAGGTTCTGCAGTAAGTGTTAACTGATACTCTGAAGCTGCTTTGTGTGTGAGTGCGTGTGTGGTGACTAGTGGTGGTCCATGAGCTTGATCTGTACACAAATGTCTAACGGGTTGTGAGAACGCTGTTGATGTGTACTCTTGACTGGTTTGTTTTATATTTGTGTGTGCGAGTGAATGGGTTGATGTCAAATATTGTGACTAAGGGCAATGAAACAAAATGTTAGAAATCTTCAAAAGGACAGGCAGCATGTATAGAAAGGGAACACAGTTAATGCTTTGGGTCCAATGTTGTATTTTAAATTGCAGAGGGTGGAAAGAATGAGGAGTGTGTTTATGATATGGTGGAGACAAAGCAAAAATGAATGATGTCGATTTATGTGGTTGAGAGGGTGGTGAAGACTTGTTAGTTGCAGATATGCTGTGTGAAGGAGACATAGGTGGGGGGATAGTGGTCAAGAAAGCAATGCTGGGACATGGGACTATTAAAAACCACACTCATTGCACATTTGAAAGAATGAAAAATGCAGGAAGAACTAGCAAGATAGCCAATGTCTGTGAAGTGAGAAAGACTGAGTTAAAGTTTACCCTGCATCATAAGTGATCTATTCAGATGTAAACCAGAAAGGCTGATCATCTGAAATCTACTGTGGGATATCTCTGTCATTTCCTATATTGAATATCCGTTCTCTCGCCCCGAAAGGAAGTTAATCCATCATCGAAAGTCCACAGTTGCTCGAAAAGGCCAGCAGAAGGTGAACCCAACGCCTAGTTTCACTGAGAACCAGGTAGAAATGGATCATCAGCCAGGGAGACAGGCCGAAGTCCTGCCAGATCTTTCCCCTTGTCCGCCAGATGCAATGTCTCCCGAGGCCACTGCCTACCAGGTAAAATACCCAGAAAGCAAATGTTTTGTTTTCTTCAATCAATAATTCGTTGTTGAGACATTAGCATTTTTTCTGTTTAAATTTAGTTTTATTATTATGAGATATAACAAAGCCTATATAGGCCTTTCCTACGTTATGAACATCTAACACACAACCTGCAGAAGAGCGAGGCCCCATAATATGACAGAAGTACATTCACACGTTCATTCCTACGAATAGCAGAGCTACTTTGATAATTTAAGCCTCATTGATGTAACCCTAATCAATCTTGTGATAAAATTCAGCAAGATATTTCAGCCAGCCTGCAAGTGGGCACAAAATATTGGGCAACAAGTGACTACTGCTGGGCACTGGTACTTGGATAAGATGCTGGGGATCATCCTCACATCCTACAGTGTTATTTTCCAAATATCACCCAGCACACTTGGCTGCCACGGGCCTCATATTAAAACTGTAGGCTGTTTACTTACAGACTGACACTTGTTCTTCCCAGTGGGAGACCCCCTTGTGTCCAGAGAACTGGTACATATCATAATCTGCAGCAAGAGAGCAGGACCTCAGCAGTTTTTATTTTAATCATCTGCAGTTTCTCTGCAGCAACCCAAAGGTGGCTGCTGAAAGCTCTTGTAAGAACTGGTAAGGGGGGGGGAAGGAAGCATTGTTTTCCATTTTCAACAACCTCTGTCAGAATTTGAGGGTGGAAGGCAGGATGGTGGTGATACTCTTGAATTTTCATAGGGTAAGTTAGCCATGTGTAGTGCATTGGGGAGAAAATTCAA
Source organism: Okamejei kenojei (assembly GCA_035221665.1). NCBI lineage: Eukaryota > Metazoa > Chordata > Chondrichthyes > Rajiformes > Rajidae > Okamejei > Okamejei kenojei. The sequence goes on along the minus strand of CM069146.1, from coordinate 27,585,358 downwards.
GTGTACATTCAGCCTCATTCGGTTCCTTACGAAGAAAAGAGCCTGTTCTCACCAGTGATCATAGATCGGTAAACAAAGAATCAACGAATATTCAGAATATCTGCTACATGCAGTACCCATTTTGTTTTGCAGGCACCTACTCAGCGCCGACGTGTTGCCCCTGTGGCTCCACCACCACCTGACAAACTTAGGGATCTGTACTCTTCCTCCTTAGATATGAAAGGTATGGCTGATATGTTATTCGCTGATATGTTGTGCTTGGCATGTCTCAGGAATGGAATAGAATTTTCGCTGAGAAATTAAATACCCTTTATTTGAGAACAAAAAATATAAGGAAAATATATTGTTTGAAGCAGAGTTTGCAAAGTTGATTTTCATTTTTTTAAACCACATTTTCATTCCCCTGCCCCTCCGACTTTTTTTTTCTGTAATGGTAAACACTTTGCACCATTGACCCGCCCAACCTGCCCACCCATCCTTAATCATCCTCCTGCCACTAGTTCCTTTTCCTACTCAGCATTGGTTTGCTGGCTGACACTAACATACCTGAGCTGCTAAAATGGACAATCAGAAATGAGACCTCAATAAATCAGATGCTGAACAAAGTTCAAACTCATGGTGCTTTCTGCTTTAACCAGATGTACAAAATATGATCAATTTGAGTGAGACTCATTTTCCTGCCTGATTGCTACCCAAAGTCAGTGTTGGCCTTCTCTCAATAAGGGACCTAGTTACTATTTTAGGTCTCCACCAAGCAACTAGAGCTTCCTGAGCAGCTCAGATGGGTCTGCTCCACTCAAACTTCCCAGGCTTACGATCAATTCATTACTCAGCATGTGTTTTAGTTCTTTAATGTTGTGCTTATGGTTGGAGTACTGGTAAACATGAAGGCATGTGAATAGAGAAAAGAACTGGACTGGAGGCACAAAATGAAATAAAGGCAGAGGGCTCGACCGTAGTCCTAAAGAGGTACTTCATATCCGTTTCATAATCGTAATTTGTTCGCCATGTATGTTTTGCAACATATGAGGAATTTGGTTTGCCATACAGTCATACCAAAAAAGCAACAAGATACGCAACTACATAAAAATTTGCCATAAACGTCCACCACAGCGGCTCCTCCACATTCCCTGTGATGGAAGGCAATAAAGTCTTATCATCTTTTCTCCTTTCATCAAGGAAGATGCTGCTGTAGTCTCAGCAAAGGAAGATTATGGTTGCAGATTGAGTAAACACTGGATAATTTCCAGAATGGTGAATGGAGTTTCATGTAGATAAGTGCGAGGTTGCAAATTGTTGAAGTTAATTAAAGGCAGAATCTTCACAGAGAATAGTAGAGCTCTGTTGCAGAGCAGAGGGATCCAGGAGTACAGGTACATGGTTCATTGAAAGTGGTGTCACAAGTAGATAGAGTGTTCAAAAAAGGCTTTAGATACATTGGCCTTCATTTATCAGGGTAGTGAGTATATAAGCTGGGACATTATGTTACAGATATTTACAATATTGGCGAGGCCATGTTTGGAGTATTATGTTCAGTTTTGGTCATCCTGTAGGCAAGTTGTGTTGACGTCATTGTCATGCATCATGGAAGCATGCCTTTCTCTCCACCACGTCATTATTGGCCATGATGCCAGTCTAAAATAATCCCGTCTGCCTGCTCACGGTCTGTTCTTCTCTATTCCTTGCCTGTTCATGTATCTGTAATTGCCTCTTAAACAAAACTGTTGTATTTTCATCACCACTCCAGGCACCTACCTGTGTAAAAAGCCTTACCCCGCACACCGCCGATAATTTTACCACCTCTAACCTTAAAGCAATGCCCTCTACCATTTAACATTTCCACCCTGGAAAAAGGTTCTCACTGTCTACATTATCTATGCCTCTAAAATGTTATATACTTCTATCAGGTTGCTCCTCGTCCTCCAAAAACTCCAGAAGTCATGATGAAGCTCTAAAGACTTAGGTTAGACCGCAATTGGAGCACTGCATGCAGTTCTGGTCACCCCATTACAGGAAGGATGTGCAGGCTTTGGAGAGGGTGCATAGGAGGATTAGCAGAATCATGTGTGTGGGAAGGAACTGCAGATGCTGGTTTAAACCAAAGGTTTAGACACAAAATGCTGGAGTAACTCACCCATTCCTTCTCTCCAGAGATGCTGCCTGTCCCAGTAGGTTACTCCAGCATTTTGTGTCTATTACCAGAATGATGCTTGGATTAAACAGTTTCAGTTACAAGGAGAGATCGGATAGACTTGGATTGTTTTTGTCCGGAACATCGGAGGTTGATGGGAAACTCAATAGAAATATAAAATTATGAGAGGATTAGAAAGGAGAGACAGTCAAAACCTTTCTTCCCCAAGGTGGAAATGTCCATCACGAGAGGGCAGAGTTGTAAAGTGAGAGTGGGAAAGTTCAATGGAGATGTGCCGAGCAAGTCTTTGTACACAGAGAGTGGTATTGGCCTGCACGCCTTGCCGTGATGGTGGAGGCATATAGTGGTGTTTAAGAAAATTTTAGATGGGCATAAGGAAGTGCAAGGAATAAAGGGATCTGGATCATGTACAGGCAGGTGAAATCAGTTTAACTTATTATTATGTTCGGTGCAAACATTGTGGGCCGAAGGTCCCATTACTGTGCTGTGCCATTTTGTGTTGTACAAGACATTGATGAGGCCACATTTGAACTGAAAACTAGGTGTTCAGTTTTGCTCCCTCTGCTATAGGATGGATACTGTTAAACTGGAAAAAGTGCAGATAAGATTTACGAGGATGGTGCCAGGACTTGAGGGCCTGATCTACAGAGCGTGGTTGGGCAGGCTGGGACTTTATCCCTTGGACCGCAGGAAGATGAAGGATAACCACCCCCCCCACCCTCGCCAATTTAGTTTAAACCCACCCATACAGCACCAGCAAACCTGCCTGCCAGGATATTGGTTCCCCTCCAGTTCAGTGCAAACCGTCCCGCTTGTACAGGTCACCTCTGCCCTAGAAGAGATCCCAATGGTCCAAAAGTCTGAATCCCTGCCCCCTGCACCAACTCCTCAGCCACACATTCATGTCCTACCTACCTGATCCTACCCACACGTAGCATTTGGCATGGGGAGTAATCCAGAGGTCCACGTCACAAAGGCAGCAGTTTTTGTAGCTAGCATTAACCATATTTTCCCTTATTCTTCCAAAATTATTTTCAGAGACTGTAGAAGACTCTCCACAGAATGCATCAACAATTTCGTCTGTGAGTACAGCTTCTCTTGATACTCTGTATACTGGCTCCTCCAACTCGCCTGAACTACAGCAGGCCACAGCCACTCCTAGTCCTTCAGCAACCCCTCCTCCCCTCCCAACTCGAAGCATTTTTACTGCCCCCAGGTATCCAACCAGCATACCTTCACACGCTGACATAAGCCCAGGACATTCGACTGATACCCACAGCCCCAGCTGCCAGGTGGAAGCATCCACCCTTATCGAGTTGAATGCTGAAGGTACGCACTGTCAAACCCGGAACAAAGAAACTCCATCAGTATCACCGTCTGAAGTGGAGGCAGGCCAGACAGTCATCTTAGTTCCCAAGACAATTGGAGCCGAGCTGATTGAACTGGTCCGGAAAAATACTAACCTCAGCTATGAGATGTCGAGGGTGGCAATTGGTGTAATGGTCGGACATATTCAGAACTCTGTCCCGGAGGTGATGGATGTCATGGAGCAGATCCTGCTGTCACTGGTGGAGAACAAGGTACTGGTTATTACATGCTGCCATGGCTAAATAAATCAACATCTTTTATCTAAGGTCTGGTTCTTAACAATCTAATTATCTTCAAAACATTCCTTGTTACAATCTTGGATACATTACTGTTTTATTTCTACAGCTAAGGGACGCAGTAATAAAAAAAGTAAAAGATGATTCGAAGAGAGGTTCAAGAGTATTTTCACAGTATCTAAGTTGGCACACATTCTGAACTGCAATCATGAATGTTGTTCAGAATTCACTGGACATTAATGCCAACCACAGAACAGCATCTGAATTTACGATGGTTCGCGCATTGTCTATGATAAAAATATGTTTAGGTGAAGGATCCCTATCAGTCAACTCCCCAAAGAGCAGAAATAATTTAAGAGGTAAATCTCAAAGTAAATTAGTCTCATCTGTCAGGATTTGCAGGTAAATGTCACAACTTGGCTAATTGTTAAATTAACAGCTGCCAATAAAAGGAAGGTAAAAAGGAATGGCACAGCTGTAGTGAGAGTGGCCATAGCGGGTGGCAAGAGTAAGAGTGGTTCATTGAGGCTTGGGCTCAAGAGGTTTCAGTGATAGGAGACGTCAACCAGGATGACTGCAGGATAAGGTTTCTTCTGTCCCTTTTGACACCTTTTGTTTGTTTCAGAGTGCAACATGATCTTGGTGTAATAGAGATGGAGGCTAGTGCAGTTGTGTGCTCAGCCTGTGGGGTGCAGGTATAGAGAAAGACATCCAGTGTCCCTCAAGACTACATCTGCAGGAGGTGCGTCCAGGTGCAGCCTCTTTAGACCTCATTGGGGAACTGAAGTTGCAGCTGGATGACCTCAAATTCATCCGGGGAGTTATTGAGAGGTCGTCGCACCTAAGGTGCAGGCGGAGGATAGATTGGTGATCACCGGGAAAGGGAGTAGGCAGACAGTTCATGAATCCCCTGTGGCCATTGCCTTGCAAATTAGGTGTCTAGTTTAAAGCCTCCCAGGTAAAGCCTCCCAGGTATACTAGTAAACCTCCCCGCAAGGATAGAGTGGTGCAGTGATAGTCCTGGGTTCGATTCTGACGTTGGGTCTGGAGTTTGTACGTTTTCCCTGTGCCTGGTGCTCCAGTTTTTCTCAATATGATGTATAGAGCTAGTGTACAGGGTGATTGCTGGTCGGTGCAGACTTGGGAGGGGGGGGGGCGGGGGGGGGGGGCGGGGGCGCTGAAGGGCCTCTTCACACGCTGTATCTCTAAAGTCTGAAAATATAGGTCCCTACCTATTTAGTTCAGGTGTGATCTGTCTGTTCCTCTTGTACAGGACACCTCTTCCCCAGATGAGATCCCATTGGTCCAAAAATCTGAAATCTTGCCCCTTGTACCAACTCCTGAGCAAAGCTATCTTCCTTATCTTATCTTATCTTATCTATCCTATCTGTCAGTTTAATATAATGTTGTTCCACAATGTGTTGACATGCCTGGTCGAGTTGTGCTTGAATGGCTCAGCAGATAATTCACCAAGGAGAGGGATATTGAACTCTGTGAGTTAAGGGGAAAAAGTAGAGTAGCTATGGAAACTATGAGATTCAAAGAGGAGGAAGTACTGACACTTTTGAAAAATATAAAAGTGGATAAGTCTCCAGGTCCTGACAGGATATTCCCTAGGACATTGAGGGAAGTTAGTGTAGAAATAGCAGGAGCTATGACAGAAATATTTCAAATGTCATTAGAAACGGGAATAGTGCCGGAGGATTGGCGTACTGCGCATGTTGTTCCATTGTTTAAAAAGGGTTCAAAGAATAAACCTAGCAATTATAGACCTATTAGTTTGACGTCAGTGGTGGGCAAATTAATGGAAAGGATACTTAGAGATAATATATATAAGCATCTGGATAAACAGGGTCTGATCAGGAACAGTCAACATGGATTTGTGCCTGGAAGGTCATGTTTGACAAACCTTCTTGAATTTTTTGAAGCGGTAACTAGGGAAATTGATGAGGGTAAAGCAGTGGATGTTGTCTATATGGATTTCAGTAAGGCCTTTGACAAGGTTCCCCATGGAAGGTTGGTTAAGAAGGTTCAATCTTTGGGTGTTAATGGCGGAGTAGCAAGATGGATTCAACAGTGGCTGAATGGGAGATGTCAGAGAGTAAAGGTGGATGGCTGTTTGTCAGGTTGGAAGCCGGTGACCAGTGGGGTGCCTCAGGGATCTGTGTTGGGTCCACTGTTGTTTGTCATGTACATCAATGATCTGGATGATGGGGCGGAAAATTGGATAAGTAAGTATGCAGATGATACTAAGATAGGTGGTGTTGTGGATAATTAAGTAGATTTTCAAAGTCTACAGAGAGATTTGGGCCATTTGGAAAAGTGGGCTGAAAGATGGCAGATGGAGTTTAATGCTGTTAAGTGTGAAGTGCTACATCTTGGCAGGACAAATCAAAATAGGAGTACATGGTAAATGGTAGGGAATTGAGGAATGCTGTGGAACAGAGGGATCTAGGAATAACTGTGCATAGTTCCCTGAAGGTGGAATCGCATGTAGATAGGGTGGTAAAGAAAGCCTTTGGTGTGCTGGCCTTTATAAATCAGAGCATTGAATATAGGAGTAGGGAAGTAATGTTAAAATTATACAAGGCATTGGTAAGACCAATTCTGGAGTATGGTGTACAATTTTGGTCGCCTAGTTATAGGAAGGATATCAACAAAATAGAGAGAGTACAGAGGAGATTTACTAGAATGTTGCCAGGGTTCCAGCAACTATGTTACAGAGAAAGGTTGAACAAGTTAGGTCTTTATTCTTTGGAGCGAAGAAGGTTAAGGGGGGACTTGATTGAGGTCTTTAAAATGATGAAAGGGATAGACAGAGTTGACGTGGATAGGTTTTTTCCCATTGAGGGTAGGGAAGATTCAAACAAGAGGGCATGACATGAGAATTAAGGGACAGAAGTTTCGGGGTAACGTGAGGGGGAACTTCTTTACTCAGAGGGTGGTGGCTGTGTGGAATGAGCTTCCAGCAGAAGTGGTGGAGGCAGGATCGATTTTAACATTTAAGACTAAAGTGGATAGGTATATGGACGTGAAGGGAATGGAGGGGTATGGTCTGAGTGCAGGTAGATGGGACTAGGGGAAAACAAATGGTCGGCACGGACTGGAAGGGCCGAGAGGGCCTGTTTCCGTGCTGTAATTGTTATATGGTGTTATATGGTTATAATTTTGTTGGGACCTCCCAGCGGAGAGGAAGAATCTGCTTTGAAATCTTCTCAAGTTATCACTTCTTTATCGCAGGACCTCAGTTCCGCATTACCAAGGGGACAAGTCTGTCAGGATGAGCAGCGACTTGAAGTAATCTTTGCTGATCTGGCAAGACATAAAAATGATACACAGCAGAGGAGCTGGGCTTTGCATGAGGATGAGAGCATTATTTCCTGTTACCTGGAGGAACTGCTGGGCATTCTGGTGAGTGCTGGATATAAAAGATAGAATTGTAGGTTACAAATCATTGCAAATTGTATAAAAATCAAACATTTCTGGATTGATATTTTTAGAATAATTTCTGAAGTTGTTAATACTAAACTGAATCCCGACTCAAAACTAATAATACTTGGAATATCAAAACAAAGTCTAACACTTACAACAAGCCAAATAAACTTTCTAGACTACAGTATAATAACTGGGAAGAAATTAATATTAAAATTTTGGAAAGGTCCTATAACCCCCACAACTAAAATGTGGATTATGGAAATGTCGGAGACCCTACACCTGGAACGAATCAGCTTTGTCTTAATGGACAAACAAGAACTTTTTGTTAGAATATGGTCTTCATTCATCGATTACGTGAAAGGGTAGATTGGTTCGGCACGGGAACCTAACTGAAACTTTGACTCGGGATCAGATGAAAAGTTATACTTTATACTCTTCGAACCTATCTCCAATGATGTATTAATAGTAAATCATTCCATTCTTTTTTTTAAAAATCTTGACATTTATGATTTTGTTTTCCCTCTTTTTTACTTTCTATCTATAAAAAAAAATAATTATTAGAAGCAAAAATGAATCATCAATTGATAATATTAATAATGTATGATTGATGTACATGAAATGTTTTCACCATAATATATGTTTGCTTCTAATAAAAATATATTTAAAAAAAACAAAAAAAACCAAATAATTGCAATTGGATCACTGGTGGTTTCAGTGGTTGCGATGCAAACTCTGAGTATTCTTCTGGTGCCAACCGTGTGCTACAAGCACACTGATTCTTCAAGTCGATGAAGGGATTCTGCAGAATAGGTATAGTGAATCAATTTTTTTGGTGGATCACACCAAACTGTTTGGATGGAGTAAGCAGCAAGATCCAAGAGAATGTTTACGCGGATGTTGCCAGAACCAGAGGGGCTGAGATATGGGTAGAGGTTGGGCATGTTAAGGCTTTATTCTTTGGGGCACAGGAGGCTGAGAGCTTATAGACGTGTATGAAATCATGAGGGGAATTGGTAGGATCATTGCATATTTTACCCAGATTTGGAAAGATTTAATAGTATTCTAAGGGCCACTTGTTCACTTGGAGGTTGGTGGGTATATGGAACAAGCTGCCAGGGGAGGTAGTTGAGGCAGGTTGTATAGCAGCATTTGAAAGACGCATGGACAGGTACATGGATAGGAAAGGTTTAGAGGGTTTGGTCACATGGCCGCAAAAGATCCTCGATTAGATGGGGCATCTTGCACGCCATGGACGTGTTGGATCGCAATTTCCTTACTGTATGACTGTATGAGGGCAAGGTTTTCAAATTAAGATTTGGATATTCTCTGATGAAATCAAGAAACAAAAGGCAACAAGTTGTGGAAGGTGAAATAGTGGAGATAAATTGCAATGTTCAGGATTGATAAGACATTAAGTAATCAAGAAAAAAATATAGGTAAATGGGTGCTGAGCACTTCATCCATGGTTGAATACAATTGTGGATCAAAGTGGATTGAATTGTCCTCTTTTAGTTTTCGGCTATTTTTACAGCTGTTTACCCACTCAGCGAGGATGAGGAAAAGGAGCACTAATGGCATTGATGAATGGCCTTCTCAATGTCCTATATTGACAAACAGCAGATGCTGACTGCCAGTGAGCCTCCATGGATGATTGGGTGCAATATCATAACCTCAGGTTTTACACTGCAGTATGGGTAGGATAAAGCTCAGAAGGTTGTGGTCTGAAGAATGGAGGCAGTCAATCACAGGGAACTAGGCTGGTCAGTTTGATCTCACTATCTGTTTATTTCTTGCTTCTGCTTTACTAATCCTTGTCTCAGTCCTATTTGTTTTTGCAAATATAGCAAATAATGTCTGAAGCATGTGGTGAGTATTGAAGAGATTTCCATCACAAACTACTTTCACTACTGCTCTTTATTTTCATAGACGGATGCAGATCCAGAAGTCTGTAAAAGGATGGTTAAGAAGAGTCACTTTGAAGCAATTCTCTCGCTTATTGCTTATTACCAAATGGTAAGAATACGAAGCAGAGACCATGGAATGTGGAGAATGTTCATGGAGTGCAAGAATGGAGCATCTTTTATATTCTAGAGTCATACAGTGAGGAAACAGGCCCTGCGGCCCAACTTACCCACACCTACCAATATGTCCCATCTACACTAGTCCCACTGGCTGTGTATGGCCTATATCCCTCTAAACTTGTTCTATCTATGTACCTGTCTAATTGTTTCTTATGCTATGTACCTGTCTAATTGTTTCTTAAACATTGCGATCGTCAATGCCTCAACTACCTCTTCCAGCTGCCACCCAAGGTTCCCCTTCAGATTCCTATTAAATCTTTCCCACTTCACCTTAAATCTATGTCCTCTGGTTCTCGATTCCCCAAATCTGGGCAAGAGACTGCATCTGCCTGGTCTATTCCTCTCATTATTTTGTACACCTCAATAACATCACCCCTCATTCTCCTACGCTCCAGAAAATAGAATCCTAGCCTGCTCTACCTTAGCTAAATGCAACCTCATCAACATCTTATATAACTACAACATGACAACTTCTATACTCAATACTTTGACTGATGAAGGCCAAAATGCCAAAGGTTCCAGAGTTGGTCAGCACAGAAACCCTTCTGCTTCTAAACTGGTGAATAGTTCACCCCCAGGCATTGCAGTGGTTAGTAAGCTCTTATTAGTTTTAATTCTTGAAATCTACCCTCAACGTAGCTTTCCCTACTGCACCTTTTAGGGAAGACCAGACGAAGTGGTATCTGCAACACCTCGCCGTCTGTTGGTTCTCGCAATTTTGCCCCACAAGAAAAAAATCAAAGCCCAAAAGGGTAGGAGGGGCAGCCCTTAGACATGCGTCCTGATTTATGTTTTTATTTATTTTATTTTGTGACAAAATAAATTGTATGTAAAATTATACACAAGGGAGAATAAGATGAAAATTGCCAAAAAACATAAGAACATTTAGTCGAGGGTGAATGAAATTTTGTGATAAAGACTCAAGGGTGAGTGACGCTGAAATAGTTTAAGAAGCGCTGGGCTAGACTTTTCCCATTTGCCTGCATATTGACTATATCTATGCCTTGCATAGTGATTCCAGCCCCACGTGTGGCAGCGATACCTTCCAGATATTAACTGTTCTCTGGTAAAGTAAAGCCTCAGCATTACATCCCTGTTTTTATATTCTAGTCCTCTCAAAATAAAAGCCTTCCTTCCTTACTAATGATTCAACTTGCCAATTAACTTTTTGTGAATCATGCATCAGCACTTCCATCCTTTTATACACTGTTCCCATTTACAACCTGTTGTTTAGGCTTGGATTGCTTCTTAGACCATGCCTCTTCGAACAAAATCAAAACAAAATAAATTGCATCTCTTTTTTGAAGAAAAAATATGTTACTGAATTTAAGCCCAATTATTCTTCAGTTCTGTCTATTAAAAACTAGATGAAATGGAAATGCTCTAGTATAGTTTCTTTGAATCACCTACTCGTTGAGAATTTCCAAAAAGCTGCAACTGAAGCCCTGTTGAATCCAGTAACCCTGTAGAGAACAGGAAAAAACATCAGTGCTGAAGTGATGCATGATGTTGGTGAAAAGCAAGAAATATCAGATGCTGGAAATGTGAAATAAAATAATGGGGATACCAGTGTTACACTTGTAGTGTGACTTATACTTTGCTCTGTTTTGTCAAAGGAACACAGGGTTGCACTCCGTTTGTTCTTACTGAAGTGCTTTGGAGCAATGTGTAACTTGGATGCAGCCATCATCTCCACATTGGCAAACTCTGTGCTGCCCATGGAACTTGCACGAGACATGCAGTCTGACACCAAAGGTAGGTTTGTGTATCTGAAAACTAATAGACGGTGGCTGAAAACAGCTCTGAACTGAAACACATTTTTCAGTTTTCATGTTCATACTTTGTTGTTTCATGTCATAGTTGTTGATGATGGCTGCTTTGATAATTTTATTTGCCTCTGTACTCCACAATTTGAGATTTGTAATGGAAAAAAATCACATGTGGTTAAAGTGCACATTGTCAGATTTTAATAAAGGCCATTTTTATACATTTTGGTTTCACCATCTAGAAATTACAGCAGTGTTTATACATAGTCGTCAACCCCCCCCCCCCCCCCCCCCCCCCATCATTTTCAGGGCACTATAATGTTTGGGACACAGCAATGTCATGTAAATGAAAGTTGTCATGTTTAATATTGTGTTGCACATTCTTTGCATGCAATGATGCTTGGTCTGTGATTCATGGACATCACCAGTTGCTGGGTGTCTTCTCTGGTGATGCTCTGCCAGGCTTGTATTGCAGCCATCTTTAGTTTATGCTTGTTTTGGGGGCTAGTCCCCTTCAGTTTTCTCTTCAGCATATAAAAGGCATGCTCAATTAGGTTCAGATGGGGTGATTCATTTGGCCACTCAAGAATTGACCTTCGAAAAAGGTCTTCGAAAAACTCCTTTGTTGCTTTAGCAGCATGTTTGGGATCATTCTCTTGCTGTAGAATGAACTGCCGGCCAATGAGTTTTGAGGCATTTGTTTGAGCTTGAGCAGATAGGATGTGTCTATGCACTTCAGAATTAATTATGCTACTACAATCAGCAGTTGTATCATCAATGAAGATAAGTGAGCCAGTACCTTCAGCAGCCATACATGCCCAGGCCATAACACCCCACCACCGGGTTTCACAGATGAGGTGGTATGCTTTGGATCTTGGGCAGTTCCTTCTCTCCTCCATACTTTGCTCTTGCCATCAGTCTGATATGAGTTAATCTTCGTCTCATCTGTCCACAAGATCTTTTTCCAGAGCTGTGGTTGCTCTTTTAAGTACTTCTTGGCAAACTGTAACCTGGCCACCCTATTTTTGTGGCTTACTAGTGGTTTGCATCTTGCAGTGTAGCCTCTGTATTTCTGTTCATGAAGTCTTCTGCGGACAGTGGTCATTGACAAACTCCACGCCTTCATAAATCCATGTTGACTTTGACCGATCCTGTCACTGCTTTCCAATTGCTGCAGTCGTAGCTCAGGGCTCTCCATTGCCTGGTATTGTTCTGTGGCCTCTCTCTCGTGGTCAGAATGTAGTACTGCAGACGAGAGTTAACCAAAGCCACCTGTCCTTTAGAGCCTGATAAATGAGTGATCATCCAGGCATTGTAACCTATTCCCTTATTTCCTTTCGAGAGAGATCACTTTATATTGCATCCGCGACGGGGACTTTGGATATCAGACCCAATCCACAAGATCTGCAAACTGAGGGCATTAAACCTGCAAGGTAAAACACTGCTTGCTCGAGCTACACAGGTTCTCAGCACTGCCTTCTCCAGGTAAATACTAATGAGCAGTTAGTCTGGGTGTGACTCTAGAACATTGGTCAATCTGTTAGAGTCGTAGAGTCATACAGCATGGAAGCCGGCCCTTCAGCCTGTTCTGGACAAGTATAAAGCCCAGCAGGAGTCGATGATTTGCAAGGCTTGTGTTTTAAAAAAAAAACTGGATTATGATAATGATAATGAACACTGAGTGGAACTGACTGCCGTGTTTGATTGTGTTTTGTTGTTTTGCAGAACACCAGAAGTTGTGTTACTCTGCATTGCTGCTCACCATGGTGTTTTCCATGGGGGAACCATTGCCGTATCATCATTATGGTATGTAGAACCCTTTGGGGCATGTATGCTTTAGAGACTTCTTATCTGGAAGTCTGCACTTAATCCTTAAAAATACACAGTTGTTTTATCATAGCTTACTGCTCGCAAATAACTTGCCCAGTCAAGCTACTTTTCTCTAACAGGACAATGGTGTAAGCATCGGGTTTAAACAGGGTTTAAACTGAAATTTCTTCTTCGTCACTCAGTTCAGGAACATCGCCTTTACCCATGTGAAACTGACAGATACCAAGCAGCTATGTTCATTTAGACAGTGGCCAATTGTAGTGCCACAGACAATAAAATGGCAAAATTTGAACTAGCCTTAAAGGGCACGGCTTGTGCAAGTTCCACATTGCCCACTGGAAATGGTTAGCTGATGAACTTTACCATTATTCATCTTGGGCCAGCTATGATTTCACTTATTACCGTACTAAGCCTTCTGAGTTCCGGTCACTCATTAATTTTGAATGTGTGGGCGTTAGCTGTGCACCAATTTAGTGACCTTGGATCCATTGCAGACCCAAAACACAATCTCTCATGAAGTAATGAACAAAGATGACCAGTGACACGGAGCTCAAAGAAGATGGACAATTGTACTGAATTTTACCAGTAAATGAGGGGCAGAACAGCTTTCTTATCAGTAAGGAGTCTATAGCAGTAATTATAAATCATAGAGCATTTCAGTATGTCTATGATAAGGTGTTGCGCGTGAGGCTGTTAAACAAGTTAGGAGCCCATGGTATTTGTGGCCAGGAACCTGCATGGATAGAAGAAATGCTGACGCAGACGGCAAAGTGTGGGAAGAAAGGGGGCCTTTTCTGATTGGCTGCTGGTGAGTGGTGGTGTTCCACAAGGGTCAGTGTTAGGCCCGCTGCCTTTCATATTATAGTGAATAATAGGGATGATAGAATTGATAGCTTTGTGGCCAAGTTTGCAAATGATACGAAGAGCAGGTAGTGTTGAGGAAGAAGGGAGTCTGCAGAGGGACTTGGACAGGTTGGGAGAGTAGACAAAGAAGTGGCAGATGGAATACAGCGTAGTAACTGTACAGTCATGCACTGGTTGAAGGAATAAAGACATAGACTATTTTCAAAAAGGGGGGAAGATTCAGAAATCAGTGTAAAGGGGCTTGGAAATGCTGGATTCCTAAAAAGTTATATTTGCTGGTAGGGAGCTACGTTACTCCAACATTTAGTGTCGACCTTCAGCTAGAAAGGTTAGCGGCTAATAATACTCGGCATTTGGACTACCTTGTTATTTTGGTATGGTCTTTGTCTTTAGTAATAATCCATTTTACCTTGTCTCCCTCCTTTGTAAGGTTTGTGTCTTCCAGATATACTATCTCTTCAAAGGAAAAGAATGGAATCATAAAATCAGAGAAGTATTTGACACAAAGTGAACCCATTTAGCCCTCTCCCCAATCTTTTAATTTTGGTTACTTCCCCTCTACTCGTTTCAATCAAGATGAAGAGTCATGTACTGAAGTAGGGTCTTGGCCCGAAACGTTACCCATTCCTTCTCTCCAGAGATGCTGCCTGTCCTGCTGAGTTACTCCAGCTTCGGTTTAAACCAGCATCTGCAGTTCCTTCCTACACATGTACTAAAATATCATCTGTCCATTTCCCTCCATACATGCTATCCAACCTGCTTTTTGTCCATTTAGTCCCTGTTTGTTGCACTTAAAGGAAAAATATCCTGTTTAATTCTATGTCCTACATTTTGATTCTCGGCCTTCTAGGTTTCTGGCAACAAAAGTTTCATCTGGGCATATGCTGTTGGTTTCTACCTCTGCCATCATCTCAGTCATGCCTTCAGACGGAAACCATTCTCCCCATCTTCCTCTAATCTCTGAGTCCAAGCTGTTGCTTATTGATCTCTATTCCAAGCTGGAGCCCTTATAATTATGTACTAGCCAAGAAAATTCTTCACCTCTTTCTGTGAAAATAAAATAACTACAATCAGTCAGTCCAATTAATCTACACTGCAGCAATGTTCCCATCTGTTAGTTATTTTTAGTTGAGAGATATAGTGCTGAAACAGCCCTTCGGCCCACCAAGTCAGTGCCGACCAATGATCCCGTACACCAACACTATCCTACACACGGCAGAAACCATTTTACAATTTTTACAAACCAATTAACCTACAAATCTGTACAACTTTGGAGAGTGGGATGAAACTGTAACTCTCGGAGAAAACCCACGCAAGTCATGGGGAGAATGTACAAACTCTGTACAGACAGCACTCGTAGTCAGGATCGGATCGAACGCACATTTCACTGTGCCAACTGGCACATGTGACAAATAAATGTATCTTGTATCTTGAACCCGGGTCTCTGCCGCTGTAAGGCAGCAACTCTACCACTGTGCGACCGTGCTGCCCCATCCGGGCCAGAATCAAGCTCCAATCATAGGCAACCTAGTCTTCCAATAGTCGTTTTAATATATTTACCTTGTTTTATAGATCAACGTAGAAAAAAAATAATGTCTCACCTATGTTTGCAGAACACTTAAACTCGGATTTCATCCAATTTCTCCTGGATGTGATTGAGGATGGGCTACTCTCTGATTCCACTGAACAACTTCCAGACTTGTTTACGAACGTACTGCTTTCTTTCAATCTCCATTTGCTCGGTGAGTTATTCTCAGATTATTAGTTCATTAATTTCTCAGTTTAATAATTCATTAAACATCTCAGTTTAATAATTCATTAATTTCATAGGATGTAGGACATCCAACATTTATTGCCCTTCCTTGTTTTTCTGGAGAGGTATGGAGAGGCTCCCCCCCCCCTCCAAATGTTATAGCCATCCCATGAGGGAGGTCACTCAGCCATTTTGAATGTGCTTGCAGTTGCTGTGCACCATTGTAACCACCTAGGCCACTCATGAGGCACAGTGTATCAGTGCCAGTACCGGGGACAGATGATCTACCCAGTGTACCAGTGTCAGTGGCCGGGGACAGATGATCTGTGCAGTGTCAGTGATTGGGACAGATTATGAGTCATACAGCATGGAAGCCGGACCTTCAGCCCACCATGCCCACACTGACCAAGATGCCTACACTAGTCCCATCTGCCCAAATCCCTCTAAACCTTTCCTATGCATGTACATGCCAAAATGCCTTTTAAATGTTCTAATAGTACCTGCCTCTACTACCTCCTCTGGCAGCTTGTTCCATATAGCCACCACTCACTGTGGGGAAAAGTTGTCCCTCTGTGGGCATGGGACAACCATTAAATCTATTAAATCTTTCCCATTACACCTTAAACCTATGTCTTTTGGTTCTTAATTCCCCCAACTCTATGTAAAAGACCTTGCATTTACCCTATATATTGCCCTCAACCTATGCACCTCTATAAGATCACCCCTCATCCTCCTGCATTCCAAGAAATAAAGTCCTAGCCTGCGCAACCTCTCCCTCTACTCTGCCATTCAATCATGGTTGATCTATCTTTCACTCTGAACCCCACTCTCCTGCCTATGCCCCATAACTGATTCCAGACTGATTCCTGGGATGTCAGGACTTTCATATGAGGAAAGACAGGATAGACTTGGCTTGTACTCACTAGAATTTACAAGACTGAGGGGGGGATCTTATAGAAACTTACAAAATTCTTAGGGGTTGGATAGGCTAGATGCAGGAAGATTGTTCCCGATGTTGGGGAGGTCCAGAACAAGGGGTCACAGTCTAAGGATAAGGGGACCGAGATGAGGAAAACATTTTTCACACAGAGAGTGGTGAGTCTCTGGAATTATCTGCCACAGAAGGTAGTTGAGGCCAGTTCATTGGCTATATTTAAGAGGGAGTTAGATGTGGCCCTTGTGGCTAAAGGGATCAGGGGGTATGGAGAGAAGGCAGGTACAGGATACTGAGTTGGATGATCAGCCATGATCATATTGAATGGCGGTGCAGGCTCGAAGGGCCGAATAGCCTACTCCTGCACCTATTTTCTATGTTTCTACGTTTCTATAACCCCTGACACCCTTACTAATCAAGAATCTAGCCATTTCTGCCTTAAGAATGTTCATTGATTCGGCCTCCACAGCCTCCTGTGGCAATGAATTACAGAGATTCACCACCCTCTGACCAAAGACATTTCTTCTCGCCTCCTTTCTAAAGGTACGTCGTTTAATTCTAAGGCAATGACCTCTGGTCCTAGACTCCCACTAGTGGAAACATCCTCTTCGCAACCATTCTATCCAAGCCTTTTGCTATTTACAGTAGTGCAGTTCCCGTTTGTCCCTGGGAGGTTGCAAAAGACTGGTTGCTCACTCTCCCACAGCTCACCACTACCACCATTCTGCCCTGGAAACTCTGCTCTCCGGTTGCTGCCATGCTCCTTATTCAGCATGGCATTTCTTCATCGCCAGCGTTCACTCATTCTTTGTTACTGTTGATTTGCCCACTTTATAATGATTTCATCTGTAATTATGAGCAGAGAAAGTCTGGGCAGCTTCCCCTTCAAGTGGTGTGCTTCCCCCTTTTTCCTTCCTCAGCCCCAATGTCCTTCCTTTGACCAATCTCCCATTACATCATGTGTTATGTTACCTCCGCATGTGCTCTCCCTACGGAAACTGCACGTAGATGCTTTTTGTGGGATTTTTCTCCCACTTAGTTATCTTCCTAACGGCCACCTCTCCTGGGAGCCTACACCTTTCTTAGGTTTTGCAGGTTCCAGCTTTGCTTGATATTGTATTGTCTTTTGGTTATTCCCTAAATAAGTGGGAAAATAATAATAATAGTTGAAGATGTACATTTGAAGTTAGAATCCAGTTCGATAACTTTGTAATTTTGATGTTGAATAGAAGGCGGATAGACAGCCACAAGGTTGGATTCCACCAGGTGGTGCTGCTGCACCCAGTGTGCTTTCTGGGGTAAATGAATTCATTTAACCTCAGTTGTGATTTCATAGATACAGTGCACTATAAAATATTTATTGCATTTTGAAAAGTTTAATTATGTTTATCAATTAAATTAATATGTTTCACAGATCTTTCATTTGAGGGCGACAAAATACTTGTGTGGCGTTTCTCGCGAAACGTCACCCATTCCTTCTCTCCAGAGATGCTACCTGTCCCACTGATTTACTCCTGCATTTTGTGTCTACCTTCCTTGTGACCTTGTGGGTTTGCACTGGGTTTACTTTAGAGATATAGCATAGAAACAGGTCCTTTGGTCCACCAAGTCTGCACCAACCATGATCACCACGTACACTTAACACTATCCTACACACTAGGGATTTTACAACTTTCCCCAACTTACAATCAACTTACAAACCTGTACATCTTTGGAGTGTGGGACAAAACCGGAGCACCCCGAGAAAACCCACGCGGTCACAGGGAGAACGTAAATCTCCGTGCAGACAACACCCATGGTCAGGATCGAACCCGGGTCCCTGGTGCTGCAAGGCAGCAACTCTACAGCTTTGCCGCCAAATGCCCAGTTTTCATGCTCTGCAAATGTTGTCAAATGAGAATAATCATGGAGAGACACTCGGCAGATGAACAGAAAGTGGAAACACCACAGTTTGGGAGTGAGGGGTAGGCCATGTAGAATGGAGATGAGGAAACACTTTTCACCCAGAGAGTTGTGAATCTGTGGAATTCTCTGCCTCACAGGGCAGTGGAGGCCAATTCTCTGGATGCTTTCAAGAGCGTTAGATAGAGCTCTTAAAGATAGCGGAGCCAATGGATATGGGGAGAAGGCAGGAACGGGGTACTGATTGTGGATGATCAGCCATGATCACAGTGAACGGCGGTGCTGGTTCAAAGGGCCAAATGGCCTACACCTTCACCTATTGCCTATTGGCTACTGTCTATTGCCAAAATGTAAGCATAAGTGCACAACACTTTTTCGGTGCACAGCGCTCAAAATAAAAATAAAAATATTGAGGATAAATCCAAGCCCGGAGGAAAAGTTGTAGTCAGACAGTTACAGCAAGAAACACGCTGAGTCTGCACTGTCCACCGACCACCCGTTTAATAATCCAACCCAAAGCTACTTATTCTCCCTGCATTTTCAATCAACCCTCCTCAGATTCCAGCACTCACCTATGTACTAAGGACAATATACATTAGTCAGTTAACCTACTCACCTACACGTCTTTGGGATTTGGAAGGGAATTGGAGCACCCATAGAAAACCCACACAGTCACAAGAGGAACTCTTAGACAGTCCAGAGGTTAGGACTCAATCAGATCTATGGAGCTTTGAGGCAACAATCCTACTAACTGAGCCACTGTATTTCCTCTCTGTTGTAAACTGCAACCAAATAGTAAGGACAATACATAATAACCCATTGCCATGTCCTTTTTCACATTCAGATTATCCATTCGTGCCACAATTGCTGACATATTCTATGTCCATAACTAAAAGCAATTCCACACAAAATAAATCCACACAGTTTAGCTTTTAAAGAACATTTATGGGCCATTATAGAAATCATTGCCTTCTCAGAGTTTTAGTGGCATTATTAAGTAGTACCCTCTTTGCAACTTAAAACTAACATATTTTCCTCTCTTTTTCAATTCTGACCTGAAGAATGAACTTTGTTTTTCTCTTCGGAGGCAACCTCTCCTCGCTGAGTATTTCCAACATTTTCAGATTTTATTTCAAATTGCCCACATCATCAGTATTCAGATTTTCCTGGTTTGATTAACACCTTTATCCTGATAATCAAATGAATGTTGCCTGTGCATCAGACATCTGAGTGCTGTCTATTGGAATTTGTTCTCCCCTTAACAATGTGGGCTCCTTGATGTGGATGTGGATATGGATGTGGAGAGGATGTTTCCACTCATGGGGAGACTCTAGGACTAGAGGTCGTAGCCTAAGAATTAAAGGACATTTTTTTAGGAAAGAGATGAGGAGGAATTTCTTTAGTCAGAAGGTGGTGAATGTGAAATTCTTTGCCACAGAAGGCTGTGGAGACAAAGTCAGTGGGTAGCCCTTAAGTCAGAGATAGATTCTTGATTAGTACGGGTGTCAGATTATGGGGAGAAGGCAGGAGAATGGGGTTAAGAAGGAGAGATAGATCAGCCATGATGAAATGGCGTAAGCTTGATGGGCTGAATAACCTAATTATACTCCTATCACTTATAATTTTATGATCTCCCCCCCACCCTTCTGGTGCTTCTTTCCTCCCACATCCTGAAGACGGGCAGGCCGATAAGCTAATTGGCCAGTGCTAAACGTCCCTCAAGTGCAGGTGAGTGGTAGAATCTGGGCTGAGTTGGTGAGAATCTGGGTAGGTTAGGTTTTTGGGATATTGGTTGCGGAACAGGTTGAATTGCACCGAGAGCCAGCACACACTCTGAAAATATTCACCAAAACATGGCAAAAGAATGCTCAATGCTGAATGTGCATGCACTAGAGCAACAGGCGATGTTGCCACTAAGAGGCTTCCTTGCAGATCTAATCATTCCCTGCAAGAGCTAAACATTCCCTAAAAAAGAGATTCACCAATGTACTCGGACTGGAACTCGTCTGAACCAAGTCGACCTACCGCAGTTGAAAAGTGATGGAGTAAAGGCAGTAGCTCTGTGTTGTGCTAACTGAATTCTGTTGTACTTACAGTGCCATCCAACAACATCATCATGAAGACATTGGTTAAGCGAGAAAATGTGAAGGTGTTCACTGAGAAAATACTGCTGCTGTTAAATCGAGCAGGTGAGCATCATATCTGGAGGTATGGTTGTAATTATGTTTGCTCTGCATGTGATCAGTGACTCCCACATCCCTCTGTATATTAATTGCATTGTTTGTGACACCAGCACAATAAATGTCACATCGACACACAGCAAAACTGAAAAAGCAGCACATTCTATGCTTACCCAGTCATTATGCTCTGTTTCCACTTTTAAAGCAATGGTGAAATACAAATAGCATAACAATGCATGCAATTAATAATCTGGTGCACATTTAGTCAAATAAATGGTATTCAGAGTCTTCCACTTGTCATGGGTTTTGGAGTGGAATCAACATTTGATTCATGTTTTATATTTTGGGGTTTGTTTGTTGTTGGCATCTTTGCCCATCTCCAATTTGCCCTTTGAGAAGATGGTGGTGAGCTGCTTTCTTCAACCATTGCATTTCGTCCGATGAAGAAGTTCCCAAGGATCTCGGGGGCAGGAAGTTCCAAATTTTAGAGCAGGTGCTGATGAAACAATACAATATATTGCCAACTAAGGATGGTCTATGACGTGGAGAAGAACCTGCATGCGGTAGCTGGTAATGGTCATTTCTAGCAATGCTAACTTGGACAGGTGCATCTCTCACAGGTAGATAGGTGAAGATGAGTCATATAGCTTTAGCCCTCTTGTTGGTTCACCCACTTCCTACCACAGTCCCAGGCTGGCAGCCCTATCCTTCAGGACTCGGTCTGCTTGCCCAGTCGTGGTCTTACCATACTTGTCATTGGACATTGAAGCCCTAACTAAATACAGTGCCTCTTTTGAGGAGTGTTCAACATGGACAAGCACTGATTCATTTGGTGAAGAAGGGCAGGAGGTGGTTAAATAGGAAGAGATTGCCCTGCCCATTCAATGCCGTGAGATTTCATGGGTTCTGGAGTTAATGTTGAGGACTTGGAGGCCTACTCTCTTCCACTTCTTGCAGGTGTATTAACGTGTTGTCCCAACTCCTGGCTGTCCTGTTCACTATATCTAAATAAATCTATTGTGTACTTATGAAACAGGATTTAATTTCCAGATGTAGAGAGTTGAACCTGGTGCCCAGATTATACATTCCTCGGTGTTAACCAAATGGCGATTCAACTGCTGGGTTACCATGTCCATGGCTGGTTCTGAATTTAGCTCCAAGAAGGTTGTATCACATCATATTCTGCAGATAATATTAAGGATAGCAGGTAAGAATAAGGATAGTAACCATAACCATATAACCATATAACAATTACAGCACGGAAACAGGCCCTCTCGGCCCTTCCAGTCCGTGCCGACCATTTGTTTTCCCCTATTCCCATCTACCTGCACTCAGACCATACCCCTCCATTCTCTTCCCGTCCATATACCTATCCACTTTACTTTTAAATGTTAAAATCGATCCTGCCTCCACCATTTCTGCTGGAAGCTCATTCCACACAGCCACCACTCTCTGAGTAAAGAAGTCCCCCCTCATGTTACCCCTAAACTTCTGTCCCTTAATTCTCATGTCATGCCCTCTTGTTTGAATCTTCCCTACCTTCAATGGGAAAAGCTTATCCACGTCAACTCTGTCTATCCCTTTCATCATTTTAAAGACCTCAATCAAGTCCCCCCTTAACATTCTGCGCTCCAAAGAATAAAGACCTAACTTGTTCAACCTTTCTCTGTAACTTAGTTGCTGGAACCCAGGCAACATTCTAGTAAATCTCCTCTGTACTCTCTCTATTTGTTGATATCCTTCCTATAATTAGGCGACCAAAATTGTACACCATACTCCAGAATTGGTCTCACCAATGCCTTGTACAATTTTAACATTACTTCCCTACTCCTATATTCAATGCTCTGATTTATAAAGGCCAGCACACCAAAAGCTTTCTTTACCACCTATCTACATGCGATTCCACCTTCAGGGAACTATGCACAGTTATTCCTAGATCCCTCTGTTCCACAGCATTCCTCAATTACCTACCATTTACCATGTACGTCCTATTTTGATTTGTCCTGCCAAGATGTAGCACCTCACACCTATCAGCATTAAACTCCATCTGCCATCTTTCAGCCCACTCTTCCAAATGGCCCAAATCTCTCTGTAGACTTTGAAAATCTACTTCATTATCCACAACACCACCTCTCTTAGTATCATCTGCATACTTACTTATCCAATTTTCCACCCCATCATCCAGATCATTGACATGAAAAACAACAGTGGACCCAACACAGATCCCTGAGGCACTCCACTGGTCACCGGCTTCCAACCTGACAAACAGCCATCCACCATTACTCTCTGGCATCTCCCTTTCAGCCACTGTTGAATCCATCTTGCTGCTTCGCCATTAACACCCCAAAGATTGAACCTTCTTAACCAACCTTCCATGGGGAACCTTGTCAAAGGCCTTACTGAAATCCATATAGACAACATCCACTGCTTTACCCTCATCAATTTCCCTAGTAACCTCTTCAACAAATTCAAGAAGGTTTGTCAAACATGACCTTCCAAGAGTACCAAGAGATTTTATAAGTACATAAAGGGAAAAATGATAACCAGAGAGAGACTGGAATCAAAGCGGTCAACTCTGTGTGGAACCACAGGCGATGTGGCAAGGTTCTTAACGAGTATTTACCGTGGAGAAAGACTCAAGAACCAGAGTATTTGGGGCAGTCGATGGAAGTGTCTTGACAGCTGTCAGTGTTAGGATCGAGGAGGTGCTGAAAGTCCTGATGTGTATGAAGGTAGACTAATCTCCCGGGCCTTATCAGATATAATCAAGGACACAGTGGGAAGCTAAAGAAGAAATTACAGGTGTCCTGTCTGAGATTATGAGTCATCATTAATTATGGTAAGGTGTGGAAGACTGGAGAGTGGCAAATGTTGTGCTTCTATTCAAGAAGGGTTGCAGGGAAAAGGCTGGAAACTACAGGCTAGTGAGCCTAACATCTGTGGTCGGAAAGTTACTAGAGAGTATTCCGAGGGATAAGATATGCATGGATTTAGAGTGCAAGCGCTAGTTAGCAAGAGTAGCATGGTTTTGTACATGGAATGTTTTGTCTCAGGAACCAACTAACCTACAAACCTGCACGTCTTTGAATTATGGGACAAAACCAGAGCACCCAGAGAAAACTGTGGTCATGTGGTCACAGGGAAAATGTACAAACTCCACACTGACAGCACCCGTGGTCAGGATTGAACCTGGGTCTCTGGTGCTGTGAGGCAGCAGCTGTACCGCTGCACTACTGGATCGCTCTTACTGGATATTACTGGAAGAGGAGAAAATGAGTGAGAATCCAGGTGGGGCACAGGAAAACAGGTTATTTGTAGGTAGGTTACCTAAAATCGGAAAATTCAATGTTCATACCTTTAGGTTGTAAGCTACCCAAGCAGAATATAAGATGCTGTTCCTCCAGATTTAGTGTGGCCTCACTGACAATGGAGGAGGCATAGCACAGGAAGGTCAGTATGGCAATGGACAGGGGAGTTAACATGATTAGCAACTCGGAGATCCAGGAGGCCTCAGCCCAGGAGCGTAGGAGTTCTGCGAAATGGTTACCTTGCTTGGTCTCGCCGATGTAAGGGAGGCCACAAAGGGGAGAAGACAGACACGGGTTATTGATTGGGGACAATCAGCCATGATCGCAATGAATGGCGGTGCTTGCTCGAAGGGCCGAATGGCCTCCTCCCGCACCAATTTTCTATGTTTCTATGTTTCTACCAATGGAACACCAACTGAGGTAGATGAGGTTAGAGGAAGTGTACGAGAATCCCTGGCTCATCTGGAAGGATTGCTTGTGTCCCTGGATGAATGTGAAGAACGATGCATAGGAACAGGTGTTCTCATTTCCTGTGGTTGATGGGGAAGGTACTTGGGGAGGAGATAGTTTGGGATGGAAGGGTGAGTGAACTACGGAGTTGTGGAGGGAGCAGTCTCTACAGAAGTCAGAAAGGGGTGACAGAGGCTGGTGGGGTGAAATGTAAGGATAATGAGAACTCTATCCTTGTTCCATCCGGGGGAAGGGGGAGCAAGAGCAGAATTATGGGACAGAGGAGATGCGGATTTGGTTCTTGGGATCCAAATCCTGTATATGGATTTTGGGAAGGAAATAGAAGCGAGTGAAGGATCCATCTATGAAAGTGGGGGGGATGGGCCAACTTTACTGAAGCAAAAGGACATCTTGGATGTCCTTGAATGGAGAGCATATGCGCTGGAGACATTGTGAGCAGAATATAGTGTCTTGCGGCAGGGTGAGAGGAGGTGTAATCTAGGTAACTAGGAGTGATGCATTTCTAGTATACGTCAGTAAATATACTGTGCTCTGTGACTCGGAAGAGAATTTGTTGAGGGTGAGAATGTTCCACCAGGCAGAGAGGTGTGTTAATGAAGTGAAACTGATTGGGTTTCAGAACAAGGAAGAACCGGAGGGCTTTGAGAGGTTCCTGTTGGCGGATGGAGATGTAAAGATTAGGCAATGGCCGCCTAGATATTGAAGGTAATTGAAGAGTTGTTGATGGGTATGTGAGGTGTGTCGGTGGGACCACATCTGGAGCTCTTGTGGAACCACATCTGGAGCTCTGGTCAGACCGCAGCTGGAGCTTTGGTGGGACTGCACCTGGAGTTCTGATGATAACAGATATTGGTCCCTTGAGCCAGTGAAGTGTCTACTTGCCATGGAGGGCATGTGATGAAGATTCACTGCTGGTTTGTCATGCGGGACATAATCAAAGTAAACTGGGACTTAATTCTCCACAGTTTAGAAGAATAACAGGAGGGCTCATGAATAGTTGCTAAAAGAGATTGGCAGGGCGTGTGTTGGGAGAATGAAGACCAGGAGCATGGACACTGTTTCACTGTAAGGGATAGGCACTTTAGTGCTAAAGTGGGCAGGGAAACATTTGAAATTCTTTACCGGGTGGGCTGTGAAGTTCTTTCAAAACAGATCAATAGATTGCAGGATGTGGGGGGGGGGGTTGGGAGATCAGGGAATGGTACAGGAAATGTGTTGAAGTGGGAGATCATTCACAGTGAGTGGGGGAAATTCATGAGAGACTGGAAGTACATCTCCTGCTTCATGGAAAAGTGATTTGATTTGCATATGTGAAGCTGGACCACATGTACGCTGGCTCTCAAATAGATGCAGTGATCCCACGGTGTCACTGGTTTATAACATTCTTTAATTTATTCCACACCAATTAGCACATGGCACAAACTATCAAAGAAAGGGTAACTGCACACAACAGCCACCAAGAACTCCCCTCACCATGAACTTCCAAAGGTTGAACTTTCTAAGATGTGTTCTGTGCACCAAGGTAATGTCCACCTCTCCCTTGGCTCTTCAGATGATCCTGTCAGTATCTTCAAGCACCAGCCCCAGCCGCCCCACTCTGTGCTCAAGTTCCTGCAGGATGTATTTGCTGACAAAGACACTGCAAGAATCTTCTACCGGACCGACATGATGGTTATGATCGACATAATCGTGCGGCAGGCATCGGACCTCTCTCCGGGAGAAAAGGTCAGGACACTGAGTTGATTAAAAAGGATTTCTCACCATTATAACTAGCTGGCATTTGCCGGAATTTTTCAAAGTCTGAGAATGATACAACATGGAAACATGCCCAGACACCTGTGATGGAAAGCTCATCATCTAGAGTTATACAGCATAGGACCAAGCGCAGGCAAGTGGGACTAGTGTAGCTGGGAGATTGTTGGGCCGGTGTGGGCGTGTTGGGTTGAAGGGCCTGTTTCCACACTGTACCACTCTATGACTCTAAACAAGTCCTTCAGCCCAACTCATCCACGCTGCCCAAAATGTCCATTTAAGCTAGTTCCATTTACCCACAAAGGTTCAACTCCAACATAACCTTTCCTATCCCTGCACCTGTCCAAATGTTTTCAAAATGTTTTTATCATACCTACCTCAACCATCTAATCTGGCAGCTCGTTCAATATACTCACCACCGTCTGTATGAAGAAGTTGTACTTCAGAACTCTTTAAAATATTTTATATCTCACCTTAAACCTATGCCCTCCAGTGTTTCATTTTTCCTTCCCTGGAAAGAAAAACTGGGCATTCACCTTCGTGATGATCCTCAGGATTTTTACAATGGGAGATAGTGCCTCGCAAAGTTGATTGAGTATTTTGAAGATTGATGAGGGCAAGGTTGTAAACATTTGGACCTGCAAGGCCTTTGATATTGTTTCACTTGATAGGCTGCTCTGGAAAGTTGGCTCTTTGGTCCACTGAGTCCACTCCGATCACGCTAGTTCTATGTTATCCCATTTTTTCATCCATGCCTTACACACGAGGCAATTTACAAAGGCCAAATTAACTGACGAATCTGCACGTCTTTGGGATATGGGTGAAAACTAGAGAATCCACAGAAAACCCACAGAGTCACAGGGAGAACATGCAAAATCGATACAGTCAGCACACGAGGCTGGGATTGCACCTCGGTCTCTGGCACGGAGAGACACCAGTTCTGCCAGCTGCACAATAATAGCGTTTAAGAGGCTTTTATATAGACACATGAATATACAGGGAATAGAGGGGATATAGATCATAGGCAGACAGAGGAGACCATGTTTGTGTAACTGGACACCATGTTTGATGCAGGCATCCTGTCCAAAGAGCTTGTTCCTGTTCTCTACTGTTCTATGTTCCTGTCGATGATGAGACTTTCTACAGAGGTGCCTCTAAGATGCCTTTCTTCTTCATGAACCATGGAATCCCCTCTACTGGACTGTTCCAAGCCCTGGCCAGTAATTTCCCTTCCCCATAAGTAACCAGAGGCACTGACAGACAAAGATGGGGCTGTGAGGAGAGGTGGTGGTGTCCATTCACAGACACAAGAAGCTGCACATGCTGGAACATGGAGTATTGGAGGTTATCTCTATTAATAGCAGAACACTCTTATTTGATTGTTTGTTTGGTCACACACTGGAATAGTATATTTTGCAGTGAACCAATGTGAATGTGCAAACCAGGACACTGTTGGGAAGGGAGCCTGGGAACTGGGGAGCCAGTGAGTGGGAAGGATGAGTGGGAATAGGCACCTCTTTGAATGAATGGGAACATGCAAACATTATTCCAAGAGCCAGATGCTGAATCATCATTATTTCCAGTCAAGTCAAGTCAACTTTATTTGTCACATACACATACAAGATGTGCAGTGAAATGAAAGTGGCAATGCCTGTGGGATTGTATCAAAACAACAAAACAGAACATAACAGAACCAGTATTTACATTTTAGAAAAATAAAAAGACACAACACAACAGTAAATTAGTTCCTGGTGAGATAAGAGTTTACAGAAAGTCCAAGAAGTAGGATACCAAAATATCAGAGTTGGCATTGATCATCGCACAGTACATAGCAGGAACAACCCTTTTTGCCCACAATGTTTGTGCCGAACATGGTTGTAAATTAAACTAATCACCGGTGGTGCAGTGGTGCAGCGGTAGAGTTGCTGCCTGACAGCTCCAGTGACCTGGGTTCGATCCTGACTATGGGCGCTGTCTATATGGGGCTTGTACCTTCTCCCTGTGACCACGTGGATTTTCTCCAGGTGGGTTTCCTCCTACATTCCAAATATGTGTAGGTTTGTAGGTTAATTGGCTTCGGTAAATTGGAATAGTTTGAGCTCTAACATCATCTGGTACTTGTCTTGAACTTGTGTATGAGTTGTGGTGGACTTCACCCACAATATTCTCCTACTTGTTCCCACAGATCAGGATGGAGTACCTGTCATTGATGCACGCCATAATCCGCACAACTGACTACACCTGCCACCGACACCGCTTCCCTGATCTGCAGATCACTTTCCAGCGAATCCTGGCTGAGGAAGAAAATGACCAGGCATGCCAGATGGACAAACTGATCGTCACTGAGATTTACAAAGAATTTCCAGACTTTGTTGTTGAGAATTAACTCAGGAATTCTTGTGCCAAAAGTATGCAATGTGCAAATACTTGAGAGACTTGCTGGTGTGGTTTGTCTGCTAAATTTCTGGTCCCTTTGACGGTGTGCTTTAATCTGCAACTGAACAACTGAACCCAAAGCCTATTGCAGTCTTAGAATCAGTTTCTGATTTCTTTGCCTTCTCCAGTTGCTACAGAAATGGTGGAGCCTTGTGACTAACCGTTATTGCTAGACTATATAGATTGCCATCATGTCCAGAACCTCAGTAATTCTAAAGTAGAAAAGCCATGTATTTATGTAACTACTAACCCAAGAGAGCGCAACATTGGAGAGGAGGATTTAATGTGCTTTGAAATCAAATTATTTCTGGAAATTGCTGGCCCCATGGTTTCCAAGGCTTAGCTAACTGGCAGGTATGCAGCCAGCAGATCGGGTGCTCAACACACAGTGATGCCACTGTGAGTTTAAAAACCTGCAATGATTATTGGTCATTGTGGGCATTAGCAATGAGGGTACAATTATGGTAGTCTATGCCAAAGTAACACCCACCACTTCACGATTGTGGTTGGAACTTGAAGAGTTTAGCAAATTGTTTTACTGACTCTCAACTTTTTTAAGCTGACAGAGTTAACACTTTTCTCTCTGACAGCTTTACAGAGCATGGCAGCGTGCCCAGGTTGTATCACAGTGATACACAGAACCTGGGCACCCAGAACCGATTAATACTAGTATTGTAGCTATATTTCTCTTCGATATTGCTGTCAGATAACGCCAGCTAGCTATAACAGAAGGTTGTATTTAGAGATTTCTTGGACTGCCCTCCCTCATCGATGTGAATGGAGAGTTTGGTTGCTAATTCCACGTTAGCCCTCACTTCCGCTACACGAGTTAAGATCAAAGATTAGAGTGTGACAGAGAACTCTTGATTACCTGGGGCTTTTGGCCAGTTCTGGCATTTACTGTTTAAACCTGCTGCTCACAGATTGGCAGCTGTGTAGCACTGAAGCTCCCAGCTGTTGTTACTGAGGTAGCTTCCTGAAGCAGACAACATCTTTGGGCCTTATCACCTGCTCAGGTGTATTAAACAGATCAGGGTACTGTGGTGTGAACTGACAGAGCTCAAAGACCACCCCAAAACATGTTCCTCTTCCCGTGTCAACCTGTACTTTGTGCAATCAGCAGCTTTCTGCGTACAAACTGCCCCGGGATGGTCGGCTGACACCGCTGCTTGCAAAACCTAACCAAATGCTTCAGTTTAAGTAGCCTCGAGAGAATGGCGGTGATGGTGTTGATATGAGATGGAGTGAGACGCCAGTCACTCGTTGCCTGCTAATCTTCTCAGGATGTGCGAAGGACATATGTAGCTTGCCCTCTGAGCAATCCAGCAGTAACGTTATTGTTGGGAGTGTGCAGGACATGCTGTTGCCTGCAAGGGCCTGCCCCTCCCGGTTTCCAGTGCTGTTTGCTATTTGGTATTCCACTGCTCATAGTCATTATAATTAAAGCAGCTGCAACCACAGCTTGTACCTGGTATTCTCTCTCTCTCTCTCTCTCTCTCTCTTTTTTGGCATGCACTGTCATTTTTGAACTATTTGGCGGGTTTTCCGTTATTGCATTTTATGATGAGTTATATCCCCCCTGACCACTACAAGGGTCTGCCCCCACTTTCCTTGAGACTCTCCCCCCTCCCCGAGAATCTCTCCTCTACCAGATGGTTAACACCTCCCTCCCCGAGGTTTCCTCCACCCTCCACAAGGACTCTCTTAGTGCTGCTATCCAGACTGGTGTTTTGCCTTGCTCCCATTTTTTCTGCATCATTTCTCTTAACATCTATAAATTGATTCACATTGGATATTGTCAGTGACTGGGGCTCCTCTGTTCCATGCCCAATGCCCTAACCCTATCCCTCCATCCTTGCTGCCCTGTCCTGTCCCCTATGCCCACCGCCCAACCCCGTCCCATCTTCTCTGTCCCCACCGCCCTGTGCCCACTCCCCTGTGCTCACCTTCCCGTCCCCACTTCTTCATTCCCACCACTCTCTCCACTCTGTGTCAACGATTGTGACGGTGGTCATTGTCTTTGGGAAGCTGGGTGGAGTACACCCTCCTGTCTACATTAGTAGTGCTGAAGTGGGGATGCCTTCAGGTTCCTAGGCATACATTGATGAGGACAGTACAGTTGATGTGGTTTCCTTGGACTTCCATGGTCCCACATGGACGACATATCCAGAAACAATGCCTGTAGAATCCACGATGATAGTAGGACACAGGACATATGTGCTGGGGAAGACACAACGTGCTGAAGTAACTCAGCGGGTCAGGCAGCATCTCTGGGGAACATAGACGGGTGACATTTTGTGTTGGGACACTTGCAGTAAGTACTGGGACCCTTGCTGTTTGAAATACAGGAGATACAATTAGTAGGTTTAAAACATTAAAAAAGCAGTTGACACAAAATCTGGTGGTGCCCTTGATAGTGAATAGGCTAGTCAGGCTATAGAATGATATGGATCAGCTGCTAAATTCAGTAGAACAATGGCAGGTGGAATGCAATCCTGCTAAGTGCAAATGATTCCTCTCTGTGAGGTCACATAAATAAATGAAAGGTGGAGCCCCTTCGAAGTATTGTGGGATAGAGAGTTCAAGTTAAAGGTCTCTGAGGTGTCAGCACAGATAGCCAGGTGAAATATACATATGGAAAGCTAGGTTTCATACACAAGGAAATTGAGTTTAAGAGCAGGGAAGTTTTAGTACATTGGTTTAGCCACATCTGGAATATTGTGTGCAGTTTTGGTTGTCACTCTAGAGAGAGGACATGGTTGACAGGGGATATAAAGAAGAATTTCTTTCACCCAGAGGGTGGTTGGTATTTGGAACACACTGCTGAAAAGGCAAAGACTCATAATATTGAATTATTTAGAAGGCCATGGACCAAGTGCTGGAAAATGGGGTGAGTGTAGAGGGGTACTTGACAGTCACATGGATGTGGTACAACTCCATCACCAGGGTTCTAATTGTCCGTTATGCTGGTGATCTACTGGTCATCCCCGCCTCCTGTACACTTGGAAGACCTGGACAACTTACGACGGGTACCTCAAGATACCTCTGCGCAGAATTCTCCAGAGCTACTAATTCCCTTATCATGTCACTGTCAGCGTCATCTCCAAGGACAATGTACCCAATATGTGGCCCCAGTTACATTGTCTGGTCTCCTGGTCTCCCAATACCAGCCTCCTGAAACAGACGCATTTTTCCAACCTCGTCACTGGCAGGAGATTAACAGGCAGAAGCAGCGGCTCGAGGATGTGTTTGAGGACCCTGGACACATAGCATGCTCTTGCCGGCCCGCCATCGCTTAGTGCAGCAAGTCAAACGTTCATGGAGGCAACAAGGACTTAAGCCTCCACAACAGGTGCCCTGAAGCCCAGTGAGGGCAGCACCGTGTCAGATCATCTTTCGGGGCATCTACCCATCGGGCACCTGACCTGTCAGAGGCGGTGTGCAGCCCCACACTGGCCTCAGCATTCACCTAGAAATCGACTGCCATCCATGGGCTCACATTCCCAGGAGATCTGGATCCTGTGGTAACCTAAGACAGCCTTCCTCACAGTACTCGACCAAATTTGGTGTCACCCACAAACTTACTAATAATCATGCCTCCTCCATTGTCACCAATATTGTTAATCTGTATGATAAACAACAATGGATCCAGCATGATCCCTGCATCACACCACTGGTCACAGGGCCCCTAGCTGAAAAACAATGCGTCACCACCAACCTGTGACTCTCCCCACCAGAGTCAATTTTGAATCCGATTGTCCAGCTCACTCTGGATCACATGTGTTCTCACCTTCTGAACTAGTCTATCATGTGGGAGATCAGTCAAATTCATGAGACTGGATTTATCACATTGAATGGCGGTGCTGGCTCGAAGGGCCAAATGGCCTACTCCTACACCTATTGTCTATTGTCTATGATTTGCCACAGACAAAGTCAAGCTGACTATCCATAATAATTTGCATTTTCATTTGTCTGTAAGAATCCCCTCCAGTATATTTCCCATCACTGAGGTTCAGCTCACCAGCCTGTAGTTCTCTGGCTTGACCTTGCAATCCTTCTTAAATAAAGGTACAATATTATCTATCCTCCAGCCTTCTGGTGGTATGAGATACAATTACCTCTGCCAGTACCCAAGCAATGTGTTCTCGGGCCAGGTCCTGGGCACTTACCTGCCTTTTTGCAACCCATGAATGACAAAACTTCCCCCTTTGCAATGTGATTATGTTTCAAGACCTCTCTGTTCTCTTCACTGAATTTCGAACCTTCCATTATCTTCTCCATGGTAAATTAATAGGTGAGTTCTTCATTTAAGTCCTCGCCCATTTCCCCAGACTCAAGAGATGACCATACTATTTTACAGAGACATATCCTGTAGACCACATTCTGACCAAGGTATCTAATATCCCATAAGTCAATGTATTAATATAACATTGCAGCAGAGGAAGACCAAGTCCATACATAAGGGCACTCCAGCCAGTCCTACTCCCCTTCCCATTCGCCACACCCCTCCTTCCTTACAATAGACACAAATTACTGGAATAACTCAGCAGCTCAGGCAGCATCTCTGGAGAAAGGGAGTAGGTGACGTTTCAGACTGAGGAAGATGAGAAGTAGCATGTCCATATCGAAGGTGATGAAAGAATAAAAGTGGACACAATAGGCAGAACCATGGCAGGGTGTGAGGAAGGACAGTTGGACAGAATTGCATTTATTTTAATGCAAGACTGATGGGTAAGGCGGATGAACTCAGGGCGTGGATCGGGACGTGCAACTGGGACATTGTAGCTGTCACTGTCACGGATATTGACATGACATTACTGATGGTTCCCTCACCCATGACCTTTTATAACCGCTGCAATCCTCGTGGTGTGGTTATACCCACAATGATGTTCGGGAGGGAGTTCCAGGATTTTGATCCAGCAATGGTGAAGGAACGATTATATATTTCCAAGTCAGAATGGTGTGTGGCTTGGAGGGCAACTTCCAGGTGGTGATATTGCCATGGTTTTGCCGCCCTTGTCCTGCTGGCTGGTAGAGACGGGGGTTTCAAAAGTGTTGTCTGTAGAGCATTGGTGAGCTGCTACACTGCATCATGTAAATGGCACAAACTGCTGTTACTGAGTGTCGTTGGAGGAGTAAGTGAAAGATTGTTGGTTTGGTGCCTAACAATCTGGCATTGTTGGTGTGGTGCCTAACAAGTCCTGCATAGTGTTGAGTTTCCGGAGTGCAGTACACGTTGAACATCCAGGGAAGAGGAGAGTATTCCATCATACTCTTAACTTGAGCCTTGTCGATGGTGAGTAGGCTCGGGGGAGTTGGCAGATGAGTTACTCACTGCACTTCCAGTGAACGCTCCATATGCATCCCATATTTGCTCTGTTCATGTGTTCCTTTTAGTATGGTGTCCTCCAGTTGAAATAGTCTCTTCCATTCATCCCATCATAATGTAAACATTTATCAGAATTAAGCTCCACCTGTTCCCCATCTCCTAACCTTGTCATATCTCCTTAAATCTAATTCCTATCCTCCAATTTTTGCACCATGCCTTCTTGTCAAAGAATACATATATTGCAAAAGAAGCAACAGCTCCTGGGAAAGTCCTATTCTGCATTTCTGGTCAAATAAATATATTTTCTCCACTTTTTCATTGGACAATTTTCTGCCCAGCCCATTTATTTCATTGTCTCTCCTTTTGATGAAAAGCCTATTTGGTGCAATTTTATAAAACAACTTTTGGATGCTGATCAACTGTTCTTCCTTCGTTGACCCCTTCTGTTAATTTATGAGAAAGTTTCACCAAAGTCTCATTGGAGTCAGGGAGACGCGGTTTTCCTTTAATGAAGGAGAGCATCTGGAATTTAGCAGATCAGGTAGTATTATTAGTTCAGCTATGTTGGATCCCAAAACCCAGTAAAGCATGAGTTTTGCGTCAGGTTTGAGGTCTTGCTTTTGGAATATTTGAACCCACAGAGGCCATTGATCATGCTGGTGCACTGGAGATGATGGTGAGTTTCGTAATCAATGTCTGTCTTTATTGAAATATGGATTCCAAAGAATGGAAAATAGCTCATTTTTCCCCGAGTCTCCTAGTGGACCTGTGTTGATAGAGAGTGGTGTTATAGGAGCATGGCTGATTGAGAACCTTTGTGAATGCTAATCACTACCCAAACATATATTTTCACAAAGCATTATGGATCATTTAAACAAGCAACCTCTGTCTAAATGACTATCGCCCTGTCGCAGTGACATCAGTCATCATGAAGTGCTTCGAGCAACTAGTCAAAATTCACATCTGCTCCTCTGTCCCTGTCACCTTGGACCCTCTTCAGTTTGCGTATCGACCAAACAGGGCCACGGATGATGCCATCGCCATGGCAACACACACTGCGCTCACCCACCTGGACAAAGGAAAGACATATGTGAGAATGCTCTTCATTGACTACAGCTCGGCATTCAACACTATCATTCCCTCAAAACTCGTCTCCAAGCTCCTTGATCTTGGACTGGAGACCTCCGTCTGCGGCTGGATATTCGACTTCCTGGCCCCAGGTGGTGAGAATTGGCAGCCGCACCTCTTCCTCACTGATCCTCAACACAGGCGCACCACAGGGCTGTGAGCTCAGTCCTCTCCTGCACTCCCTGTTCACGCACGACTATACACAGCTCAAGCACAGCTCAAACATCATCCTAAAGTTTTCTGACACGACCATCCTGAGCCATCAGAGACAACAATGAGACGGCCTACAGAGAGGAGGTAAAGGCGCTAAACAGCTGGTGCCAGGAAAATAACCTCTCTCTCAATGTCAGCAAAACTAAAGAGATGATCGTGGACCACAGGAGACAGCAGGGGAGTGGACACCTCCCCATCTACATCGGTGATGCTGAGGTTGAAAGGGTCCACAGCTTCTAGTTCCTCAGTGTGTACATCACTGAGGACCTCTCCTGGACACTGCACACAGACACAATAACAAAGTAAGCCCGCCAGCGGCTCTTTTTCCTGAGACGACTGAGGAAGTTTGGCATGAACACCAGCATCCTCACAAACTTCGACCATCAAGAGTCTGCTGACGGGCTGCATCACAGTCTGGTACGGGAACTGTTCTGCCCACAGCCGCAAATCACTACCGAGAATAGTGAAGGTGGCACAGCGCATCACTGGCAACTGTCTCCCGGCCATTCAGGACATTTTCCACCGGCGGTGCCTGCAGAAGGCACACAGCATCATCAAGGACCACAGCCACCCAGCACGCAGACTGTTCTTGTTACCGACAGGCAGACGATACAGGGGCATGGCTGCACGTACCACCAGACTTAAGAACAGTTTTTACCATCAGGCTTCTGAACTCATAAACACATTTCACATCGTATATCTGCTCACTAGCTTGTTGTTGTGTTGATTATCTTATTATTGTCATTTTTATCTTATTTTATCCTTGTTATATTATTGCTGCGGTGACCAGTTGACTTGACAAACACATTTCATTGTACCGTAGACCCTGTGTTAACCTACATATGACAAATAAAACTGAAACTTGAAACAAAGAGGTTGAATGTGTTTAAAAACCCTTTCTCCATTATCCCTCCTGTCTCCCATCACTCACCCTTTATCACTGTCAAATGTTCAACCATGTCTAACGTTCAGCTAACGGGGAAAACTGATAGTAACACTTGTTCCTCTATCCGCTCGATGTGCCCCATGTTAAAACACCATATTCATTAGGCAAATCTGCCTTTACAAACACGCAAAGATTGATCACCCCTGATCTTCCAGTCCACTCACTGTGGCCCTTGCACCTTTCTTTAGCTGCACTTTCTCTGCAGCTGTAACACTAAATTGAACACTAGTCTGAAGACAGGTCTGGACCCAAAGTGTCACTCATTCCTTCTCTCCAGAGATGCTCCCTGTCCCGCTGAGTTACTCCAGCATTTTGTGTCTATCTTCGGTTTAAACCAGCATCTGCAGTTCCTTCCTACACTAAATTCTCCACTGTGTCCATTTTCTATTGTGCACTACCTAATTGCATGGTCTGATTGGCCTGAATAGCGTGCAATGTGTTTCACTATATCTCAGCACGTGACAATAGTAAACCAATACCACATTTTCGAGGAATTAAACAAAATCACAGCTGATTGTACAATTTGGTAGTTTCCTCACAAACTTGGTTTCAACCTTCAGTTATTGTTGTCAGGGTTGTCGAGCACAATTTTGAAATCTAAAAAAAACAGCTCGTCAAGAGGTAGGATTCCTGACATTGCCTGACTCCTCCCGGTGAGTGGCATTCTTAGTACCAGATTAATGACTGGGTGTTTCGTGGAAGAAAAATAGCCTCAGCCATGAATAAAACAACATTCTTCAGTGTTTTAATGCGTGGCCTCTGAGGGCACCTTCCTGCAGCTTCTGTTGTGGGTAGTGTTAGAGGGAGGAATGATTCTCCGCATTTATTGGAGTGCACTGCCTTCCCTTCCGCCCACGCGGATGACATAATCTAAAGCCTGAGCTGGGAGAGAGCCCCTGCCCTCCTCAAACAATCCGAAGCAGGAAATGTTAATCAGGAGGGCGGGGGGCTGACTCAGACACTATTGTTTGTTGGGCCGTTTCCCACTCTCCAGCCCTGTCTATAAACCCTCTCGGTCATCTTCAGGACGTTCGGCAGCACCAGCCCAGCTGAACATTCAGCGTCTGCTGAAGCAGGAGGGGATGGAGCTGGGAGAGTCTGTCGACAATCTCGGGCAAGAGGAGCCACTACCCTGAGCCAGGGTGGCTTTTTTAATGCTCCGTGGCGAACAGAGTACCATGTAACAACCGATGGATGCTGCTCAGGGTGACCTTTACCAACAGCCAAAGTACTTCCCTTCCTGAGTGTTGGTGACTGGGAACATCAGGCAGAGAAAGTGCATAGTCGAGGGAAAACGTGCCCTGCAACAGAAATGCCGAGGAAGAATTTTGCAACTCAAAGTGCTAACAAAATCCACTGGCTCCCTGGGTCAACAAGAGACTGTGGGCAGGAACAAAGTCAGGAAAGGGAGGAGATCTGGGACTGGAGAGAGGAGCGGATGGGGTCGCGAGGAGAATGAGGCAGGGCGTGATCTGGGGAGAGAGGAAGAGGATTCACCCTGCAGGGAGGGGGAGAGGGAGAGAGGGGGAGAGGGAGCTCGCTGGTAGGAGAGGGGGGCTCACCATAGAGAGAAGAGGGGGCTTACTGGGAGGGAGGGGCACACTGGTGGGAGAGAAGGTGCTCACTGGAAGGATGAAGGGAGCTTTACTGGAGGTAGTGAGGGGTTGAGAATACGTGGGTTTTCACAAGTAACTGCAAATGCTGGAGGTAGCCAGCTATCAGGCAGTTGTTTCGGGTCGGGGCCATTCTTCCGGCTGATGCAGTGGGGGGTGGGGGGGGGAGAAAAGAGAGAAAGAGTGGAGCAAGGTCTGGCAAGTGATAGGTGGATACAAGTGAGGGGGGGGGTGGCAGGTGGGTGGAGTAAGTAACAAGGAGGTGAAAAGGAGACATGAAGGGTGTCACAGAGTTGTGCAGGCCCTTTGATCCATGCTGACCAAGATGCCCCGTCTACACTAATCCCACCTGCCCGCATTTGGCCCATGTCCCTTAAACCATTCCTATCCAGGGGAAGGTTCCTGGGGAGAGGGTGGTTTGAGAGGAAGGGATGAGAAAATGGGGAGGATGGAAAGATGTGACTCGTGGTGAGATCACCTTGAAGGTGTCGGAAATGTCAGAGAATGATATGTTGAATTCAGAGGCTGGTGGGGTGAAAGGTGGAGACTGACTGAGGAACTAGGGAATCTTTGTTCCATCTTGGGGTGGGGGTGTAAGTGCAGAACTGTGAGGCACAGAGGAGACACAGGTGAGGGCTCTGTCCCCAGCAGGAGGGGGAGCCAAAGCCTCACCTTGGGAGCAAACGCAGCAGAGACTTTGAGAGTAAGGGATGGCTTCCTTGCAAGAGACAGGATGGGAGGGGTTGTAGTCAAGACAGCCGTGGGTGTCAGCCAGGGTTTATAGTAGACATGTCAATATTCAGTCCCCTATTATTTTCTGACGGAAAGATCAAAAAAGGGATTGGATGGCCATGATAAAGATGAGGCATTCCAAGGAATTGGAAGTTATTGCAGTTGCATTGAAGAGCATGCAAGGTTTCTTGGACGTAAATTGGAAGGGACAAGATATGATCGAACTATTTGGAAATGGGTTTGGGGTAGGAGCAGGAAAAATCATTGGATC
The DNA here is from genome assembly GCA_035221665.1 of Okamejei kenojei. Classification (NCBI taxonomy): domain Eukaryota; kingdom Metazoa; phylum Chordata; class Chondrichthyes; order Rajiformes; family Rajidae; genus Okamejei; species Okamejei kenojei. The sequence goes on along the minus strand of CM069146.1, from coordinate 27,546,658 downwards.
TGCTTTGTCAGTCTTGCTTGTGGATCTTGGGAAGAAAATTGAAATGGGCAGTGTTGGGTTGGGGAACTTTAAGGTTGGAGGTTGTGGAAGGGAAATCAACAGAGGCAGTCAGATTGGTGATGGTTTGGGAAATGGTGGCCTAGTATTCAGTAGTGGGGTCATGGCCCATGCCACTAGTGCTGGGTCCACCATGATGCGGGGGTCTTCTTTCGTCGCCTCCACCACGGGGCATTTTTCTTTGGGGGCTCTTGCCTCCCAGTGATGGCTCAACATTCCCCCTCTTGGACTCTCCCTGCTGGCCTACTACCATCTCTGGACCTTTTAATTTCCAACTTCCAGCGCAAAATCAACCCTCCTGACTTCCCCACTCCCCTTCCCACTCCAATCTCACGCCTTCTGAACACACAGCCCTCTGCTCACTCAGCAACATTCCCAACATTGTTCTTTAACCTGCCGACAAGGGAGGTGCCATTGTAGTCTGACCTCTACCATGCTGAGGCCAGGTGCCAGCTCTCGGACACCTGCTCATTCCTATCCCTTGACCATAACCCCACAAACACCAGGCCATTATCTCCCAGACTCACCTCTGGCGATCTCTCCTCCACAGCCGCCAACCTTATAGTTCCCCAGCCCCACTCTGCCCTCCACTATTTCTTCCCCAAAACATACAAACAGGAATGCCGCAGTAAACTCATGGTCTCTACCTGCTCCTGCCCATCCCCCCCTGCACTCCACATACCTTGATTCCATCATATCTCCCCATGTCCAGTCCCATCCCATCTAGATCCGAGACACTTCACATGCCCTTCAACTCTTCAATAACTTTTAATTTCTCGACCTCCATGGCTTCAGCTTTGCCATGGATGTCCAGTCCCTTCACAGGGAGTGAGGCCACATGCAAACTGGAGGAAGAGCACCTCATATTCTGCTTGGGCAGCATGCAACCCAATGGTATGAACATTGAGTTCTCTGATTTTGGGTAACCTGTAACAATGAATCCTTCTCCCCATAACCCCCTTCTTCCCCGTCCCACTCCCCTGTGCCCCACCTGGACCCACACCTATTACTCTCCTTCCCCTCCTACTACATTCCTTCATCTAACTTCACACTTCACAGCTTTTCAATCCTTTTGTCACACTTTTTTTCTCATCTCTGGCCTTTGTCCAACCATCTGCCTATCAACCCACCCCCCCCCCCCCCCCCCCCCCCCCCCCCCCCGCCTCACCTGCTACGCTTTATCCTGCCCCTCCACTCCCCTCTACAATCAGTCTGAAGAAGGGTCCAAACCTGAAACATCACCTTTCCATGTTTTCCAGGGATACTGCCTGACTCACTGAGTTACTACGGCACATTGTGTCTTCATCCAGAACACAGTTATTACCGACCCAGACTTCCGGGCACAGCCTCTTCACCACGTTAGATACATGGGAACTGGTGTCTAGATAGGAGGATCTGTCCCACAAACAAGGCAAGCCCTATACAAAGCATCATGCCTTACAGAGAAAGTCTCAGATTTCACCATCACAGCCCGGGTACATCTCGCCCCGTTGACATTGCCATGACAGGCCCACCAGCGGGGTGCGGTGTGGAGATATCGTAGTGAAAGGTGGTGCCCTCAACATCGACACCTCAACCCATGAAGTGAGGTTACACATGGGCAGGGAAACCTCCTGATTGATGAAGCATCGCATGGGTGTGGCTAGGGGAGGCCTTTGATCCTTGAATTGCAAACTCTTTCATTTTCAATGAAATCGCGATAACCAGACAAGGTTCCAAGCATGAGGCAGCTGGAACAGTAAACCCTGCAGGCCTGTGACCTCGCCTCCTCATTGTCTAACCCTCTGAGTATTCCCAACCATCCACCTTTTGTGTGTGGGGTAAGTGGGGTAGGAATCGCCCCTTCCCCAAAGAGTACAGCCACTTCCCTCTGGGCAGAGCTGGTACCAATTGTCCATTGACTGATCCACTCTGCCCACTGTTAGGTCCAGAGGCCGGTATCTAATGATCAGCGTCCACACAATCTTGAGGCCTGGTGGTGGGAAGCATTTAATCAGGACGCATTACGGCTTGGTTTGGGAACAGCTCCATCCAAGACCATAACAATTTGCAGCGTATTGTGGATGCAGCCAGCCCCTCACACAAAGCAACCTCCCTTCCATTGACTCCATTTGTACCTGCTCTGCGTCGACATGGCCACCAGCATAATCAAGGACTAGTCGCACCCTTGCCACTCTTCTCCCCTCTCCCATTGGGCAAAACGTATAGAAGTGTGAAAACACACACACCTCCAGATTCAGCGACAGTTTTTTCCCAGCTGTTATCAGGCAACTGGACCATCCAACCACAACTAGAGAGCAATCCTGAATCACCATCTACTTCACTGGTGATTCTCGGACTATCTTTGATCAGACTTTACTGGCTTTATCTTGCAGTAAACGTTAATCCCGACATCTGTACACAGTGAATGGCTCAACTGTAATCACGTATTGTCTTTACGCTGACGGGTTAGCACGGAACAAACGTTTTTCACACGTGACAATAAACTGAACTATGACTGTTATCCAGTGTGCAGTATGCAGTGTGCAGTTGCCAAGCCCATGTGCAGTGTTCAGTGGGTGGTGTCCAGCGCCCAGTGCCCAGCACTCAATGTACAGTATCCACAATATCCAGTGCCCAGTGACTCGTGCCTTTCTCAATCATTCTGCTGTGGACCCTGCAACACTTTACCTGTTTCACAGCAAATCCCTGACAAAGGGCATGGGTAGCCATGACTGTCGGTAAGGCAGGAGTGCGGGGAGGAGTTTCATGGGCAAGGTCGTTGAGCTCTGCCCTTTGGGCAGGGTAGGAGTGTGAGCACTGGCCGAGAGTTGGAGCAAGAGGAAGGGCAGTGGCCTGGAGTAGGAAATGGGGTCAGGGCCAATGACTGCTCTCAGGATCAGGGGTTGGTAAAGGTGTCAGTGGTTGGTAGTGGGATCAACATCCAGTGTGAGGAATGGGGCCAGGGGAAGGGAATGTGACCAGGGGCAGGGAATGGGACCAGGGGCAGGGAATGGGACCAGGGGCAGGGAATGGGACCAGGGGCAGGGAATGGTGGCCGGGACAGGGAACGGGAACCAGGGCGGGAATGGGACCATGGTTAGGGAATGTGTGACCGGACAGGGAATGTGACCGGGACAGGGAATGGGACCAGGGGCAGGGAATGGGACCAGGGGCAGGGAATGGGACCAGGGGCAGGGAATGGGACCAGGGGCAGGGAATGGGACCAGGGGCAGGGAATGTGACCGAGACAGGGAATGGGACCAGGGGCAGGGAATGGGACCATGGGCAGGGAATGGGACCATGGGTAGGGCATGGGACTAGGGGCAGGGAACTGGACCAGGGGCAGGGAATGGGACCAGGGGCAGGGAATGGGACCAGGGGCAGGGAATGGGACCGGGACAGGGAACGGGACCAGGGGCAGGGGAATGGGACCAGGGGCAGGGAATGTGGACCATGGTTAGGGAATGTGACGGGACAGGGAATGTGACTGAGACAGGGAATGGGACCAGGGGCAGGGAATGGGACCAGGGGCAGGGAATGGGACCAGGGGCAGGGAATGGGACCAAGGGCAGGGAATGGGACCATGGGTATAGGGAATGTGACCGAGACAGGGAACATAAAAGGGACCAGGGGCAGGGGAAGGTACCATGGGCAGGGAATGGGACCATGGTATGTAGGGCATGGGACTAGGGGCATGGAACTGGGACAGGGCAGGGAATGGGACCAGGGGCAGGGAATGTGACCAGGGGCAGGGAATGGGACCATGGGCAGGGAACGGGACCATGGGTAGGGAATGTGACCGAGACAGGAAACGGGACAGGGGCAGGGAATGGGACCATGGGAAGGGCATGGACTAGGGGCATGGAAAGCAGGACCAGGGGCAGGGAATGGGACCAGGGGCAGGGAACGGGACCAGGGGCAGGGGAATTGGGACCATGGGTATGGGAATGTGACCGAGACAGGGAACGGGACCAGGGGCAGGGAATGTGACCGAGACAGGGAACGGGACCAGGGGCAGGGCACTGGACCAGGGGCAGGGAATGTGATCCGAGACAGGGAACGGACCTGGGGCAGGGAGGGAACTGGACCAGGGGCAGGGAATGGGACCAGGGCAGGGAATGGGGGGTCAGAGTTCCGGTCAGGGAATGGGGCTAGGAGTGGGGAATGGTGTCCGTGTTAGGGGTCAGGGAATAGGGTCAGAGTTCAGTGTCTGGAATGGGGTCAGAGGCAGGGAATAGGGTCCAGGTTTAGGGTCAGGGAATGGAACTAGGAGTGGGGATGGGGTGGGAGTTCAGGGAATGGGGTCAGGGAATGGGATTAGGAGAAGGGAATGGGGTCAGGATGAAGAGCAGAGGATTGGGGTAGAGTAAGTGGATTGGTATGAGGGAATGGGGGCGCGATCAGGCGCCTGGACTGAGACTGGCCCAGCGGCGGAACTCTCACATCCTGTTGTGAAGGCTGGATCGCGGCCGCCCAGTCCGGAGCAGAGTGTGTGTCCGCCCGCATCGCCCGGCAGAGAGAGCCGAGTCTTCAGTGAGCGGGGACCCGGAGCCGCGGCTCTCGCTCTCAGCGGCGAGGTGGGACTGGAGTCCGGGACAAGAGACCGCGACGACGGCGACTCGCCCCGGCAGCGGCGGCTCAGCCCCGGGAGCGGGCGCAGCATGGAGCCAGGTCAGTGCGGGCAGGGGGACTGGACAGAGGACCCGGTCCGCGGGCCGGGGACCAGCAAAGGGGGCTCCGATCCCGCAAACCCGAACCGTCTCAGGTGACAGTGATCACTTCACGCCAGTGTGTGTCCCTCACTCGCTCTGATCCTTACCCCACCACAAATCTCTCCACCCCCCCCCCTCCCCCCCACTACGGCACCCACACCCCACCCTCTCCACCCCTTGCCCTGCCCTCTCCGCCAGCCGCCCAGCGCTCTCCATCCGCGCAGGAAAGAGGCGCCTCAAGGCAGAAGCCCCGATACATTGAGCAGCACAGCACTGCTCCAGGCCCTTCAGCCCACAGTGCCCGCTCGCAGCATGATGTCTTAAACTAATATACGAGCCCTATCCCTCCATTCCCTGCATGTCCATGTTCCCCATCCACTCAACCACCACCACCAGGCACTCAGCACCCTCCGTGTAAAAAGACTCCCCCCCCCCTACAAATGATTTAATTTCCCCCCCCTCTCTGATCTTAAAGTTACCTCTCTCGCCTTTGACTTTTCGACCCTGAGAAAAAGGGTCTCACCGTCTATCCCTTCTGAGCCCCACATCGTTGTGTACACTTCTGTCAGGTCTCCCATCAGCTTCCGAGGTGGCAGAGGAAAATAATCCACATTTGGCCAACCTCTCATTATGGCTAATACCCTCTATTCCAGGCAGCAGTCTGGTGAAACACTTAGGTATCCTCCCCAAACCCTACCCATCTTTCCTGTAACGGGGTGACCAGAACTGAACACAATACTCCAAATTACCGCAGCATGATGTGGAGGAGGAGGATGCCCTCAGTGAATCAAAGAGTGTTTAAAATGTCCTCCCTTCAGGAGCAAAGCTTCTCACTGGTGCCTTTAGTGAGAATCCATCCATGGTCCAGCAGGCGTGACTATCTGGTGGGACACGGGACTGTCTGGTGGGACAGGGTCGTGGGAGATGGGAGTGTCTGATGGGAGATGAGACTGTATGACGGGAGATGAGAGGGTCTGGTGGATGAAGACTGTCTGGCTAGTGTTGAGAATGTCTGGCTGCTGTTGAGGCTGGAAGGAATGAAAATTGGGTGAATGTTGCCCAAATTACAGATGATGCCTGTCCCTCTGAGTTACTCCAGCATGTTGCGTCTAGCTTCAGTGTAAGCGAGCATATGCAGTTCCTTCCTACACAAGACATTGGTGAGGCCACATTTAAAGTATTATGTTCAGTTTTGGTCACCCTGTTTTAGGAAAGATGTTATATCAAGCTGGAAGGGTGCAGAGTAGATTTGCGAGGATGACGCCAGGACTCGAGGGCCTGAGGTACAGGGACAGGTTGAGGAGGCTAGCACTTTATTCTTTGGAGCACAGGGGGAAGAGGATGACCTTCTAGATATGTATAAGATCTTGAGAGGAATAGATAGGATAAATGTACAGTCTTTTATCCAGAGTATGGGAATCAAGAACCAAAGGGCACAGGTTTAAAGTGAGGGAGGAATTTAAGAAGGTCCTGAGGAGTAACATTTCTCACACGAAGGATGGTATGTATATGGAATGAGCCGCCAGAGTGGGTCGTTGTGGCAGGTACTATCAGAATGTTAAAAAACATTTGGACAGGTACATGGATAGGATAGGTTTAGAGGGTGGTGGGACTAGTGTAGATGGGGTATATTGGTTGGTATGGGTAGGTTGGGCCGAAAGGCCTTGTTTCCATGCTATATGACTCTATGACAGAATTGCACACAATAAGGTGCAGCTTAACCAGTGTTTTGTAAAGTTGCAACATAACGTACGGCGTCACTGGGGCACAGCGGTAACGTTGCTGCCTTACAGTGCCGGAGATCTGGGTTCGGTCCTGCCTATAGTTGCTGTCTTTACAGAGTTTGTACGTTTTCCCGTGATTGTGTGGGTTTTCTCCGGGTGCTCTGGTTTCCTCCTTCATTCCAAAGACGTACTAGTTTGTAGATTAATTGGCTTTGGCAAAAATAGGATAGTGCACGGGTGTATGGGGATCACTGGTTGGCTTGGACTCCATGGGCCAAAGGGTCCGTTTACACGCTGTATCTCTCAATTAAATTAAACTAAACTAAACTCATTTTCCAAACTCCTTCATTCCATGTCGCAATCCATGAAGACATGTATGCCAATGATAGACACGAAGCTCTGGAGTAACTCAAAAAGGAGATCTCCCGATTGGCAAACATTTTCACTCCCCTTCTTATTCCCAAACAGACCTTTCTGCCCTGGGCCTCTTCCACAGCCAGAGTGAGGCCAAATGCAAATTGGAGGAACAGCACCTCATATTTTGCTTGGGCAGCTTACAACCCAACGGTATGAACGTTGATTTCCCTAAATTCCAATAATGCTTGCATTCCCACTATTCCCTCTCCTCGTGCTACCAGTTCCACTGTTGCCATCCTTGTATCCCTTTGTTTTGGTGAGTTTAGATTAGTTTAGAGATACAGTTTGGAAACAGGCCCTTGGGCCCACCGAGTCCACACTGACCAGCGACCCCCACACACTAGGGACATTCTGGACACCTACAAATCTGTACTTCTATGGAGTGTGGGAGGAAACTGAAGATCTCTGTGAAAACCCATGCAAATCACGGGGAGAATGTACAAACTCCATATAGACAAGCACCCGTGGTGAGGACTGAACCCGGGTCTCTGGCGCTGGATGGCAGTAACTCTACCATTGTGCCACTGTGCCACCCCTATTCTTCCTTATCACCTCTTCCCAACAATGGGCCATATGGGGTCCACCCTTCCTTTTCATCTGTTGCCAGCCCTGCTTTGTTCGGGCCTTTCCTAGAGTTCCCTCCCCTCTACTTTTAGTCTGAAGAGGGCCCCGACTTGTAACATCGCCCATTCTTTTTGCCCAGGGATGCTGCCTGATACATGAGTTACTCCAGCACGTTGTGTCTATCTTCAGTATATACCAGCATCGGCAGTTCCTTTCTACACAAGGCAAGCATGCTATCTGCCTTCTTCATCACCCTATCTATCTAAGTTGCATCTTTCAGGGAATTATGAACTTGAACCCAAGGTCCTCTGTTCATCAACATTCCTGTGTGCCCCCTTTATTTAATGTATATTTCTTACAGTGGCGAGACCAAGCTTAGACTCGGTGACCGTTTGCTAACCATTTAAATTCCCCATTCCATTGGCACACTGACTTTCTGTTCTGGGCTTCCCCCATTGCCAGAGTGAGGTCCCACGCAAACTGGAGGAATGGCACCTCATATTCCGCTTGGGTAGCTTACAACCCAACAGTATGAACATTGAATTCTCAGATGTTAGATAATTTCTAACTACCCCCCTCTTTTCTCTCCTTTACAATCAGTCTGAAGAAGGGTCTTGACCCGAAATGTCACCTATCCATGTTCTCCAGAGATGCTGCCTGCTGTTACTCCAGCACTTTGTGTCCTTTTGTGTATTAACCAGCATCTGCAGTTCTTTGTTTCTGTATCTTACTTTGTTTGACTTGCCAATATGCACCACTCGCACTTATTGGATTTAAATGCCATCTGCCAAAGCTCCATCAAACTGTCCATCTGCCTCAGCTAACGTTCCCCACTATCCAAAACCCCAGCAATGTTCATGTCACCTACTAATTATACCTTCTACATTCACATCCAAGTCGTTGGCGTAGATCATGAACCACAAATCTCAGCACTGATATCATGAGATACATCACTGCTCACAGACTTGTGATCAGAGCAGCATCCTTCCACCACCACCCTCAGCCTCTTCCACTGGTGTGGGAATGTGTGACATGGATTGTGACAGAGATCTCTTGATATCCTGTTCTGTCTACTTACTCTTCCAATCCCCTCTCCCAATCCTTTAGTAAAGTCCTCTCTTGTCCATCCCAACCTCACACACCTCCTGTTGTGATCTGCCTCCATCCTCTTTTCCTTTTATGATGTCTGTTTGCTCATTAACACACTTCATTGCATGTGTTACCACCAGGAGGAATTCCAGGAGAGCTCGCAATCTGCTTTTGTCCCTTAAGTCCCTGGGTTCCGGACCGGAATGCTGTTAACCCATACAATATAATGGCTAATTTCTGACTTTCTTCTTCTAGAATTTAAAAAACCTCCTTTGGCACCAAAACCCAGGCTTCAGAATTTGCAACCCCTGCCGGCTGTTCCAAAGCCGTCTCCACTGGTTTTCCAATCTGCTCCTAAGTGCATGAAGCCGCCGATTGCTCCCAAACCCAACCTGTGCAACGAAATGCCAGAGGCTCCACTGACTTCACGGAAGGGAAATTTCAGCAGGTATTCAAACGACAGTGTTTCAGTAACCAACCAGTTCCTGCTTCAGCAGGTTGAGGACGTCACCTCTGCTGCTGTGGGTCAGGCAGTAGGTGAGGCAGCCGATGTTCAAGTTGACTTTTCCTCGACAGCCGTGCTCTGGAAAGAGAGACTGCACAATGCCAGGAGAATGGGACTCCAATGGGGGATGATTATATGGACCAAATTGTTTCTGGAGGTGACGCAACAGCAGAGGACAGGGTTTTACTGAGTGCAGAGACTTCCGGCTTGAGCAGTGGAACACCCAAAGCGGACTCGCTAACTTTCAAACAGCAGGTGATTGTTCGAGATGCACTTTGCCAGGAGCAAGGTGACGGCCTGAGCTGGAATGATGAGCTTCCAAATGACGGCAGCGGAGAAAACAGGGACAGTACAGAAGAGGGCTTTGTCCAGGATCCCACAGAAACTGCAGACACGTGGAGCCCTGAAGGAGGCAGTGAACACATTAAATTGTTAACCCGTCCAGCGCCTGCCCCTACCGATGTGCAACTAAGTGAGCAGGGGGATGGGCAGGGGGGTGAGCAGGGGGATGGGCAACTAGATGGGCAGGGGGATGAGCATGGGGATGGGCAGGGGGATGGGCAGGGGGAGGGAGCAGATGGGCAGGTGGAGGGACTAGGGCAGGTGGAGGGAGTAGGGCAGGTGGAGGGGAAGGTGGGCAAAGGGAAGAGACAGAAGGGCAGGGGGAAGGTGCAGACCGACTCCAAGATTGGCATGGGGAGTGTGCAGACTGCCCCATAGACAAGCAGGAGGAGGAAGAAGACAGTCCTCTAGACAGACAGGAGGAGACAACAGATGGGCAGGATGAGGGAACTACTGGGCGAGAGATGGCAGATAGCCCTGCAGATCTGCGGGATGAGGGGGAAGACAAGCAGGAGGAGGAGGAGGAGGCAGCCGGACATGGAGATGCATCAAACTGCTCTGAAGGCGAGCATGGAGATGGGGCAGGTGAGCAGGAGCAGGGCACAGATGAGCAGGGGCAAGGGGCAGACAGACAGGAGAAGGCGGACAGCCCCACAGGCAAAACCAATGGGCTAGCACTTGAAACTCTGTCACCACAGGTCGCTACATCTGTGAGGTCAGATGTCCATGAGGTGGGGGGATGTGGGCTGGAAAGAGAAGAGCAGGGGCTGGAGGAGGGAGGAGAGGGGTTAGAGGGGGGAGAGGACAACCTTGAAGGGCTGGAGGAGACAGGAGATGGATTAGAAGGGATAGGACAGGGACTGGTGGATGGAGGTGGGCAGGACAGGGAATGGCATGGGCTAAAGGGGGGAGCGTGAGATTCCCCCCCCCCTAAAACGGTGTGGAGGGGAGAGAGGAAAGCCTGGAGTGGGGAGATGTGGGGCTTGAGCAGAGAGGAGAGGGGGAGGAGAGGGACGAAAATGGGCTGGAAGGGGATGTAGATTGCCTAGAGAATGGAAGGGACATGCTGGAGGAGGGGGTATGGATAGTGTAGAGGGTGAAGGGGAGGGATAGAGGGGGGAGGGGACGGGCTGGAAGAGGGAAACAAGCTGGAGGGGGAAGAGTTATCCTCAATGGGGGAGTAGGTGAGCTGCAGGGGGGAGAGGATGTTCTCAAGGGGGGAGCAGACAAGATGCAGAGGGGACATGATGGGCTGGAGATGGAAGGAGACGAGCCTGAGGGGGGAGAAATGTTTGGAAGGGGGAGGTGAGATGTCCTCGAGGGGGGAGAGGATGAGGTGGAGGGGAGAGATTGTCCTCGAGGGGGGAGGGGTTGATCTGGAGGGGGGAGGGGATGAGCTGGAGGGGGGGAGGGGTTGAGCTGGAGGGGGAGGGGATGAGCTGGAGGTGGGGGAGGGGATGAGCTGGAGGGGGGAGGGGATGAGCTGGAGGGGGAGGGGTATGAGTTGGAGGGGGAGAGATTGTCCTCGAGGGGGGAGGGGTTGAGCTGGAGGGGGGAGGGGATGAGCTGGGTCGGGGAGGGGAATGAGCTGGAGGTGGGGGGGATGGCTGGAGGTGGGAGGGGAAGAGCTGGAGGGGGGGGGGAGGGGGGGGAGAAGCTGGAGGTGGGGGGGATGAGCTGGAGGGGGCAGGGCGGAGCTGGAGGGGGAAGGGGATGAGCAGGAGAGGGGGGAGGGATGAGCTGGAGGGGGCATGGGGGGGAGCTTGGAGGGGGAATAAGGGATGAGCTGGAGGGGGCAGGGAGGGAGTGGAGGGGAAGGGGATGAGTGGAGGGGGGAGGGGATGAGCTGGGAGGGGGCAGGGGGGGAGCTGGAGGGGGCAGGGAGGGAGCTGGAGGGGAGGAGGGGATGAGCTGGAGGGGGCAGGGGATGAGCTGGAGGGGGCAGGGGATGAGCTGGAGGGGGCAGGGGGGGAGCTGGAAGGGGGAGGGGATGAGCGGAGGGGGCAGGGGGGGAGCTAGGGGGGAGGGGGGGAGGGGGGGCTGGGGGGGGGAGCTGGGGAGGGGGAAGGGGATGAGCTGGAGTGGGGCAGGGAGGGAGCTGGAGGGGGGGAGGGGATGAGCTGGAGGGGGGAGGGGGGGAGCTGGAAGGGGGGAGGGGATGGAGCTGGAGGGGGGAGGGGATGAGCTGGAGGGGGCAGGGAGGGAGCTGGAGGGGGGGAGGGGATGAGCGGGAGGGGGCAGGGGGGGGAGCTGGAGGGGGCAGGGGATGAGCTGGAGGGGGAAGGGGATGAGCTGGAAGGGGGAGGGGTGTCCGTGGGATAGGAGCAGACAAGCTGGACGGGAGTGGACAAGCCGGGGAACCATCTATGGTGATAGCCGACGAGGGGAGGTTGATACCTGGTGCAGAGGGGGCTCCACCTGCCGAGGCCAGTGAGGCTGGGGAGGTGTTGGTGGAAGTGGGTGAGGAAGGGGTGGGGGTGTGGACATCAGGGTGCGCTGGGGGGAGGCCGGGAGCCCCCAACACGGAGGGGCGTCCCGCCGCACAGGTTACAGGAGGGTGGCCCCTCGGGCGGGGGGCCGGGAGCTCGGCCGCCAAGCCGGACCCAGATAAAGCCGTGACTGCGGAGTGGAGAAAAGCCAGGAGCAGGACACAGTCCCTGAGTGCCCAGGTGCCCGAGACGGTGCCCGAGGAGACGGACCCCGCGGCCGGCGAGGGCTGCAGCCCGGTGCAAGTGCGCGACTCGGTGGCAACGACTGGCGCGTTTGCTGGCAGCGAGAAGTACTATGTGTTTTATCCTCGCTCCTACTCCGTGGCGGGCAGGGAGCTTCCTGTTTGTGCTCACAGGGAAACGGCGGGGTCACTTGTAGAGGAGAGCCGAATGAACAGGAAGGAAGGCAACCTGTCTCTGCCGAGCGTCGCTGCGGCCGGCCCGGCCCACGTCCCCCCGCCCGGGGCCGCCTGCCCCAGCTCAGTGCTGGACATCCCCGCTCCCTTTCAACTGGCCAGTATCACCAAGAAGCCCATCACCAAAAGCTCCCCGTCGCTTCTGCTTGAGGCGGATTCTCCCGACAGACACTTAAAGCAAAGCACGAAGAAAAAGTCGCCCTTCAAGCGCTTCCTCCCAATTAAACTGTCCCTCAAGAAGAAAGTTGACAACCGGATGACGGTCGAGGTGACCGTGTGCGGGAGCGGCCCGGAGGCCGCCAGGGCGCTGGACTCGGACAGGAGGAGTCTGGGGAACTCGCCGCGGTTAACAACTCGGTCGGGAAAGATGCGTAAATCAGATTCTGCCTCCACCTTTTTTTACAAGGACAGCAAAGCAAAAGGGATGCCAAAGCATTTCAGCAGGAGCGTGTCCAGAGTTGAATCGTTTGAGGACAGGTCCCGGCTCTCATATTCATCACTTCCTTTGACCAAACCCAGGTCCATTTCCTTCCCCAACACAGACTCCGCTGATTACGAGAACATTCCAGCTGTGAGCTCAGACTATGAAAATATACAAATCCCTCCCAGCAGAATGGCTCATTCAGGGCCCGTCGCCGAATTCTTTGAAGATCCCGGTCGACATTTCTCTTCAGCGTGTGAAAATGACGGTTATGTGGACATGAGCTGCTTTACTCCATTGGAGAGCAGGCTGAGGGTAGACCAGGAACTGGCGAGGTAAGCGCTGGCCTCTAATACACAGCACACTAAGCTCATTCTCCATCTCCGTGCTACCCAGAGCAATAGCTGGTGTGCCCGGGGATGGGGACGGAGATGCGCAATCGCCTTGGTGTTACTATCGGTCTATTGTCAAGTGCACTGAGATTCAGTGAACACACTTTGTTTTGTGTGCTATCCTGGCAACGCATACTATTCACGAGTACATCAAATATGAACATCAACAAATCCAGAATATAGTGTTAGAGCTACAGAGAAAGTGCGACTAGAAAAGTGCAAAGGGCACAAGGAAGTGGGTTGGACGCCTCTGTACACAGGGACTGTGTCCTAATGTGCTAATTCAACCTTAGCACATCAGAGGTCTGTTCAACAACAATGGGGAGGAAGCTATTCTTGAATCTGGGGGTACCCGCTTATACACTTTTATATCTTCTGGCCACGACAGAGGGGAGAAGAGGGAACGACCAGGGTGAATATGGTTCCTAATTATGTTCCACTACTTTCCCCAGCTTGAAGTATAGATGGAGTCGAGGGGGAGAGAGGCTGGTTTGTGTGCTGGACTGGGTTGTATCCTCTGCTATCGCCATACAAAGCTGTGATGCATCGGGATAGGTTGCTTCCTAGGTTGGATTGATAGAAATTGGTATGTCATTGGAGACTTGCCAAATATGCTTGGTCTTTTGAGGAAGTGGAGGCTTTCTTGACTGGAATGTTGACATTGTTGGACCAGGACAAATTATTGGCGAAATTTTGTTCCAGGAATTTGAAGTTCTTATCTATCTCCACGTTTGGACCGCTGATGCGGACTGGTAGGTGTGCACCGCACAATTTCCTGAAGCTGATGAGAAAGGAGAGGTTGTTGTCTTGACACCAGGTTATCAAGTTCTCTATCTCCTTCCTGTACCCTGCCTCCTCATTGAATGAGACCTGGCCCACCACATTGGTGTCATCTGCAAACTTATAAATTAAGTTAGAGCAGAGAATTTAGATAATTGCTGTTTTAGAGATTTTAGTCTTGCAGCTATTAGTGAATAGGGACTATGATAAGGTGCTGAGAGCACAGATATGGGGCACCAGCACTGAACATTATCACAGAGGATATTTTATCGCCTGTTGTGGATGGGTTTTGGCCTGGGTGTGGCGTGCAGTGGGTGGATGTGGGGAGTGGAGGTTGGCTGTGGTTGTAGTTTGGTGGGTGAGGAGGTTTGGTGTGGGTGTAGATGTGGGGGGTGGGGATGGATTCGGGGGTGAGCAGTGGGGGGGTGGATGTGGGGTTTGGAGTGGGAGGGTCGAGTGTGTTCTGGGTGTTGGTTCGGTGTGAGCAGATTGGAGGGTTGGTGTGGGATAAAAGTGGTGAGGTTGGTTGTGGATGTGCACAGGGGTATGGGTGTGGGCGGAGGGTGTGTAGGGGGGGTTAGTGTGAGGGTTGGGTGTGGAGGTTATGCGTGTGGGGATAGGTGTAGGCTGTGGTATGTGTGTGTGGGATGATGTGGTGAAGTTAGTGGGAGTGTGTGTGGGTGTGTGCAGATGTGAGGGGGTTGGTGGGAGCTGTTGAAGTGGTGAGGCTGGTATATGTGTGGGCAGTGGTGTGGGGGTGGGTAAAGGTGTGAACTTGAATATGGGTGCTGGGTATGTGATTTGCTGGGGGTTGGGTGTGGGCTGTGGTGTGGGTGTAGACCTGGTGTGGTTGTTTGGGGTGGAGGGCCAGTGTGGCGGGACTGATGTGAGTGGTGGATTTAGGCTGGTTGTTTGTGGGGGCTTGGTGTAAGTGGTCAGTGTGGGGTTGGTGTGGTGGCGGGGGCTGGATATGGGGAGTGTGGTGGGTGCTGTGGGGGCTAGATGTGGGCTGCTGGTTTGGGCGGTCGGTGTAGGTTTACGGTGTAGATATGGGCATGGGTGTAGGTAGGCAGGCATGGGATGGCTTGTGTGAGGGATCAGTGTGGTGGGACGGGTGTGACAGGGGCTGTGTGTGGAGCATGGGTGTGGGGTTGCACCATGGTTACATGTGTGCATGGGTATTTATGATTGGCTGTGAGTGTGTGCATGCATTTGCATGCTTGTCGGTACTCGTTTGAGAGCATATGCAAGTCTGGGTGGGTATGCATGTATGTGGGAAAACTCTAGCCATGCATGCAAGCATTTGTGTGGGTGTGTGTATCCATCTCAGGGGGGAGACTGGTATATAGGGTGTGCTGTGGTGCCTATGTAGAGTGGGGAATGTGTGTGGGGCAAGCGTGGGGAGCATTGAGAATGGGAGTGGAAAGAGTGGGGAATGTGTATGGAGAACGTGGAGTAGGGGTTGGGAGAGTGGGGTAGGGGTTGGGGAGAGGGATTGGGGGTGCAGTGAGCAGGGTGTGGGACACAAAGAGTGGGTGTAGAGTGGCGACATCCTCAGACTCCAAGCACCAATTTTCTTCTTGATCCTTGAGCAGTCCTCCCTTATCCCTGCCCCCCCTCTTCTTTATAATATAGGTATAAAAAGCCTTGGGATTTTTTAAATCTAACTCACCAAAACCATTTTGTGGCCCCTTTTGGTCCTTCTAATCGGCTGTTTTAATATTTCCTCCTTTCTTAATGTTCCTTAAAGACCCTGTCTGATTTCATCCTTTTAAACCTAGCATGCTATTCCTCCTTCTTTTTGACCATTTGTAACCTCTTTGGCCATCCAAGTTTCCCTTACTTTGCCATCCTCATCCCTCCTCCTCATTAGAATATGCCAGTCTGAACTTCAATCAACCAGTCTTTAAACATCTCCCACATGTCAGATTTAGACTTCACCGATAACAATTGCTCCCAGTGTACCCTCCCGAGCTCCTGCCCAAGAAAGTTGTAGTTAACCTTACTCCAACTTAGTACTTTCACGCAAGGTCCAGCCTTCTCCCTATTCAAAACAATCTTAAAACGTATAGACTTACGATCACAATGCCCGAAATTCTCTTCCGCTTAAACCTGTCCTGGCTCATTTCCCAACACCAGGCCCAGTATGTTCCCTTCTCGTGTCGCACTATCCACATACTGTTTCAAGAAATGGATACTCCTCACAAAGTTTGAGCTGTACAAGCCTTTGGCACTGAACAAGTCCAAATCAATATTGGGGAATATTAGTCACCCACCTAGACAACCATGGAGCTTTGGTCTTTTGGTAATCTGTCTACATATCAGTTCCTCTATCTCCCGCTTGCTATTGGGGGGGGGGGGGGGGGGGGGGGGGGGGGGGCTAGAGTACAATCGCATTCAAGAGTTTGCTCCTTTTTATTTTCTAAGCTCTACCCATGTTGCCTCAGAGGACAAACCCTCCCATATTTCCTCTCTGAGTGCCTCTGTGACTGCGACCAAGATTAGTAGTGCAGCTCCTCCACCTCTTTTGCCTTCCTCTCGATCACATCCGAAACATTGAAACTCCACAAAGTCATAGTTGCAAGCACCGATCCAGGCTCTAAGTCCATCTCCTTTCTCCACAATACTCCTTGCATTCACAGTTCAGCCCATCAACCTCAACACATTCCTTTATCTGTCCCCATTTGACTTTCCTTTGAGACTTACTGGTCCTAATCTCTGACTTCCCATCACTCCTTTCAATTTCAGACCTCCCTCCTCCTTGCCTCTCTGGTTTGGCAGTTGCCAAGTAGCACTAGCAAACCCCACTGCAAGGATATTGCTCCCACTCCAGTTTAGATGCAAACCGTCCTGCTTTGCCTCTGCCCCAGAAAATATCCCAATGGTTTAAAAATCTGAATCCCTGTCCCTTGCATCAACTGCATGGCTAGGTATTAATCTGTCTTACCCGCCTATTCCTACCCTCACTAGCACGTGGAACCGGGTGTAATCCGGAGTAACCCTGTGGTTATGGGTACACAGATCTGTTGTTGCCTTGATCTGTATCTGTGGTCAGTTGGAGCCTTCATCTGTATGTGTGGTCAGTAACACTGAGATCACGTACCTTCATCGGTCGGTATCTGTAGTCGAGAGGTCAGGGATTTGTTGTTGCTGTGATCTGTATCTGTGGTCATGGTCAGTGGGACCTGTCGTTGCATTGATCTCTATCTGTATTCAACGCCACTCGGATATCTTCCTTTTGATTTTGTATCTGTGTTTGGCAACTATGGGATCTTTGGTACCTTGCTCTCTATCTGAGGTCAGTGATGCTGAGATCACTTACCTTGATCTGCCTCTCTAGTCACTATGTTATAGGGTTCTATTGTTGCCTTTATCGATCCGAGCTGTATCCAAGGGAGGGCCCCCCAGCCCCCCTCCTTAGCAACGATCCTGGGACCTGAGAGAAAATTTATAGAATTCTTCTTTTGTCCATTTCCCTCAGGTTCCTATTATATCTTCCCCCCTCACCTTAAACCAATGTCCTCTGGTTCTCCTACTCTGGATAAAGGATTCTCTGCATTTACCCTATTTAATCCCCTCATGATATAACACAGCTCTATAAGATCACCTCTCGTCCTCCTGTGCCCCAAGGAACAAAGTTGTTATCTGGATCCAGATCCCTCGCAGACATGCATCTCCTTCGAGCCTATTCCAGCCCTTTGTCCACAATACATCCTGCTCTCAGGTATCACATGGGAGAGGGAGGAGATGGATTGCACAATGGTTTGTTCCACTGTTTGTTGTTGCAGTGTGGACAGTGATGTCCCGACAGTGCATCATCCAAGTGAAGAGATGGTCTCCAGTGAACAGACAGGAAACAGCTCGGAGTCGGAGGAGCAAACGACACAGGTAGACAGACCGCCTTATACCTATCGCAACATAGAAATATTTTAAATGTCATTAGAAACGGGAATAGTGCCGGAGGATTGGCGTACTGCGCATGTTGTTCCATTGTTTAAAAAGGGTTCAAAGAATAAACCTAGCAATTATAGACCTATTAGTTTGACGTCAGTGGTGGGCAAATTAATGGAAAGGATACTTAGAGATAATATATATAAGCATCTGGATAAACAGGGTCTGATCAGGAACAGTCAACATGGATTTGTGCCTGGAAGGTCATGTTTGACAAACCTTCTTGAATTTTTTGAAGCGGTAACTAGGGAAATTGATGAGGGTAAGCAGTGGATGTTGTCTATATGGATTTCAGTAAGGCCTTTGACAAGGTTCCCCATGGAAGTTCAGAAGGTTCAATCTTTGGGGTTAATGGCGGAGTAGCAAGATGGATTCAACAGTGGCTGAATGGGAGATGTCAGAGAGTAATGGTGGATGGCTGTTTGTCAGGTTGGAAGCTGGTGACCAGTGGGGTGCCTCAGGAGGTCCACTGTTGTTTGTCATGTACATCAATGATCTGGATGATGGGGTGGAAAATTGGATAAATAAGTATGCAGATGATAATAAGATAGGTGGTATTGTGGATAATGAAGTAGATTCTCAAAGTCTACAGAGAGATTTGGGCCATTTGGAAAGTGGGCTGAAAGATGGCAGAAGAGTTTAATGCTGATAAGTGAAGTGCTACATCTTGGCAGGACAAATCAAAATAGACGTACATGGTAAATGGTAGGGAATTGAGGAATGCTGTGGAACAGAGGGATCTAGGAATAACTGTGCATAGTTCCCTGAATGTGAATCGCATGTAGATAGGGTGGTAAAGAAAGCCTTTGGTGTGCTGGCCTTTATAAATCAGAGCATTGAATATAGGAGTAGGGAAGTAATGTTAAAATTGTACAAGGCATTGGTAAGACCAATTCTGGAGTATGGTGTACAATTTTGGTCGCCTAGTTAATAGGATGTCAACAAAATAGAGAGAGTACAGAGGAGATTTACTAGAATGTTGCCAGGGTTCCAGCAACTATGTTACAGAGAAAGGTTGAACAAGTTAGGTCTTTATTCTTTGGAGCGCAGAAGGTTAAGGGGGGACTTGATTGAGGTCTTTAAAATGATGAAAGGGATAGACAGAGTTGACGTGGATAAGCTTTTCCCATTGAGGGGGAAGATTCAAACAAGGGCATGACATGAGAATTAAGGGACAGAAGTTTAGGGGTAACGTGAGGGGGAACCTCTTTACTCAGAGGGTGGTGGCTGTGTGGAATGAGCTTCCAGCAGAGGTGGTGGAGGCAGGATCGATTTTAACATTTAAAAGTAAAGTGGATAGGTATGTGGACGTGAAGGGAATGGAGGGGTATGGTCTGAGTGCAGGTAGATGGGACTAGGGGAAAACAAATGGTCGGCACGGACTGGAAGGGCCGAGAGGGCCTGTCTCCGTGCTGTAATTGTTATATGGTTATATGGTTATAGGACGTAATTTGGGCTACCGGGTACATGTGTCCTCTTATTTTCTTGTGCTTCAACAGCTTCTCTTTTAAACATGCCAGCGATTCTTTTGCGCCATTAATCTACAGTTGCAACAGTCGATTACCACCAATTAGTTTAGTTTAGTTTATTGTCACGTGTACTGACTTTTTGTTGCGTGCTATTCAGTTAGCAGAAAGGCTATACATGATTACAACCGAGCCGTGCAGTCCACAGTCCACAGTCCACAGTCCACATTCCACAGTCCACATTCCACAGTCCACAGTCCACAGTCCACAGGCACAGGGCAAAGGGAATAACGTACAGTGCAAGATAAAGTCCAGTCAAGTTTGATTAAAGATAATCTGAGGGTCCCCAATGAGGTAGATGTTAGCTCAGGTCCGCTCTCTAGATGGGATGATTCAGTTGCCTGATCACCTTGAAACTGGGGCTGTGTGTTTTCACACTTCTGATTACACTTCTAATTAATTTAGCAGCCTATCAGTGAGATGTGGGTGGAGGTCAGGAGGATGACACAAAAGCACGTACACACACATAAACAACACACATGCACACGCACACAGACACACACAAAACATGCAACCTTTGCACATACCTGTGGTCTGTGAGCCTGTGGTCAGCATCAAATCACAGACAGGCAGTGACTGAGATACATCACCTGTTAGTGGTTGGGAAGCAGGTCTCTAGTGATGTCACCTGGAACTATGTGGGATCCAGCTGTGAACCAGCCTTGTACAGACATTATTGCTTCCAACAGTAGATCACTAATCCAATTTAGTCAGAGAAGATGCAGTTGACTTTTGATTTTTGTTGTCGTGGCCACAGAATGCGTCTTCTAGGTTTTATGAATGTTTATCACTTTCTTACAGATTAACACAGAAACGGAAGCATATCGTATTGCAAAAGTTATGACCACTTCAGAGAGAGCGTAAGTACATCTTTCTTCCAGAGGCAGGGACAGACACAGAAAGAGTGAAAGGGAGAGAGGGAGAGGGAGAGGGAGAGTGGTTAGATGTTGTAACAGCAGAGAGAAGGCATTAGTGTATATCTTTAACTGGAGAGGAGTGTAGTTACATACTCCCAACTATAGACAGAGTGTGGGTACAAGCCGTAAACTACAAACTGTGCATGCCCATAACTAGAGTGGGTGAGTGAGAGAGATCGAGTGTGTGTGTGTGTGTGTGTGTGTGTGTGTGTGTGTGTGGGGGGGGGGGGGGGGGGGGGGGGGGGGGTTCCCCTTAACTACAGAGAGAGAGAGAGAGAGAGAGAGAGAGAGAGAGAGAGAGAAACAGCACATATATTGGCATCATGGTTGGTACAGAATGGAGGGTTGCAGGGCCTGTGCTGTATTGTCACTTTCCTATGTTTTATTTTCTTTTGGAAATGTCCTTGTGTTTATTAAGCAGCTCTCCTTTATCTCCATCACACAGGTTTGTCAATTTCCTTGAGGAACTACACTCAGTGAGTAGCTGTCTTTACTTGTAACCCTGCCAGTGAGCATAGACATAGTGTCTGAGGGCTACTGATCCACATGAGCTGTGGACTTTCAAACCAATGTGACCAAGAGTTCCTCTATGATCAAGTCCATCCTGTCAGGATGAACTGCAGGACACAGTTCATGAAATCTAACCACTTGACTATTCCCATCACCTCTCAGTGTTGCTGAGATGGTTTGACCCTGGTTTGTACATTTGTAAACCAGCTGTGGGATTCAGCATGGCAGGTTCCCTGAGCCCACCGTGGTTAGAGGAACCCATGTGCCAAGCAGTAGAGGTGAGGGTTGAGTGATCAGACAGCCCTGGAACCAGGTTGTTGGTTGGTCATTGGTCATTGGTCAGGCCCAGGGGGTGCAGGAGCAGCAGAACGGAGGACAGGTGCTACGTGTGAATTTTACAATTTGGGACACTTCTGTTTGGACAGAACTTCAGAAAAGTAGTCGCGAGGATTGTTGCCGGAAACACACAGCCTGCAGTTGACCAGGAAGGAGTGACTCGCATCCTACGCCATGTCAATGAGCTACGCACACTTCACCAGGGAATACTGAGAGATTTGGAGTGGAGCACCCTGGAATGGTATTTGTGTAACATTGTCAATTCTAACTGGTTGCTGGGCTGGGTTTGAGGCAAACCAGACCACTGGGCCGCATTGTGGCAGATCTTGCTACTCCCACAACAGTCATACAGTGTGGAAACAGGCCCTTCGGCCCAACATGTCCCATCTACACCTCTCACCCACCTGCGTTTGGCCCATATCCTTCTAAATGGCCCATGTACCTGTCCAAATGTCTTTTAAACATTGTGACAGTAGCTGCCTCAATTACCTCCTCTGGTAGCTTGTTTCATAAATCCTACCACCCTTTGTGTAAACAAGTTGCCTCTCAGGTTCCTATTAAATGTTTCCCCTTCTCACAAACCTTTGTCCTCTGGTTCGTAATCCCGCTACACTGGGTAAAAGACTCTGGGTAAAATTTACCCTATCTCCACTATCACTGGTCACAAACCTTCAGCCAGATTATCGATCTTCCACCAGAACATTCTGTATTGTATCAATAAGACAGTTCTGAATCCTGAATATTCTGAATCTAGTTCTAAATAGAGATGAGCTTCTTCATGTATGTCCATCTTTGCCAAGTGCTGGGAAGAGGTCAAAGGTGTCCAAAGTTTTGTTATTAAACCTCACTAATTTATCTGTAATGTATGTATAAATTATGTTTTTCTGTGTTGTCTGAGTCTAGAGAGGGTAGGACTAGTGGGTTTTGTTTTACTCCGAGTGCAGTGAACTTGTGCAACTATCTCCTGGGAAGCCAAATCATTGAATGCATTGAAGGTGGTAGATAGTGCCAGCTCCAAAACACACCAGGGGTACAAGAATCTGGCTGAGATGGAGCATCCACTGTGGTTGTATTGAATGATGGAGCAGGCTTGATGGGGACAGGGCTAGGTTGTTTGATTTTTTCCGTGCTTCCATATCTAGAGGGGTGAATGTTACCTCGTTTGTTTGGGGTATGGAAGAAGTTGCCCATGGTGTTGTGGAGTGTTGTAATGGAGGAGCCCCTTGACTGAGCACCTTGCAGAGTTGAGTGAACAGGGAGCTGACCTACTGACTGCCTCTGTCTTCTTTGCTGCCAGGACTCGGACTGGCCCCAGTCTGGGCCAGGCCATGTCTGTGTCTGGAGCTCGACTCCCCACCTACTTCAGGTACATCGACCAGTTCGACAGCAGCGTTGCCATCCTGGACCAGTGCTACTGCGAGTTACCTGGATTCTCCTCGGCTCCACACCAGTCCCAGGTAATTTCATTTACATGGTCTGTCCATGTTTCATTCCTGTTGCACTTTAAAAACCCATTCTTTCCCCCCTCTGTCTGCGGGGATTGATCATCTGTCTGCAGGGATTGCTGGTCTATGTGGGGATTGATGATGGTCAGTCAATAGAGATTGATGGTTTGTCAGAGAAGAATGATGGTCTGTCCATGGGGATTGTTAGTGTGCCCAGCAATTTGTGGTTTGTTTTAGTGTTGTCTATAAGGTCTGATTCTGCGCTTGCCTGGTCTGCAGAGCAGCCACATTATAGATGGTTGTGAGGGCTATTCAAGGTTGACTGGGCTTGGTGTGACTTTTCTGTCTCCATGTCTGGTGGTCAGGTCCCGCCTGGCGATATGTCAGATTTAACTCCATGTGTGATTGTTTGCCGGACTCTGAGGCTTCATTGCTCTGCTGCATGTGCTTCCAGGGTCGTAGTTTGGAGTGAATCAGAACCTGTGTTTGACGTGGTTGTTTTACTTTGCCTCCCCCCCACACTGGTTGTGCAGGTGCCTGCCTCGGACTGTGCCCTCGTGAAGCAACAGCTCTTCGGGACCCTGCGACAGGTGCTTCAGTACCACCACCATTTGACAGGTAGGGGAACCCCAGCTGTCCGTGCACCTTGCTCTATGCTCAGCTCCATCAGGAGGGGTGACCGGTCTATTACTTTCACCATCCTTGACATTATGACCCTCTCCACCATGCTTTCACATACCATCTGCACCTTTGTATCCAACGCTTCTGACACTTCACTCTAACAATCCTCGTTGAACATATAGCCTCTGCAGTGTTTCATCAGCTCTAGCTTATGGATGAATGTTCAAAAGCCTGATATTGGAGGAGAACAAAACGGTTCCTGAGTCTAGTGGAGTGTGGCTTCAAGTTCCTGCATCTTCTGCCCAATAGGAGAAGGAATGACCGGACTTTGATTACATTGGGTGCTTTTCCAAGGCAGCATGAAGTGTAGATGGAGTCAGTGGTGGGGAGTCTGGTCTGTGTGATGGTGAGGGCGGCGATATCCACAATACTCTGCAATTTCTTATGGTCTTGGGCAGAGCTAGTCCCAAACAAACTGTGATGCAACATGGCATCTGTTGACGTTTGTGTCATTGGAGACATGCCAAATTTTCACAGTGTCCTCAGGAGGTAGAGGTGATGGTGAGCCTTCTTGGCTGACCTTCAGTGTGGTTGGTGCGTGACAGATTGTTGGTAATACTTACATCAAGGAACTTGAAGCTCTCAACAAATTTCCATTCGAGGATCATTGATGCTGGTTGGGGCATTTACTCCACCACGCTTCTTGAAGTCAATAACTACCTACTTCGTCTTGCTGAAACTGAGGGAGAAATTGTTGTCCTGACAACTCTCTATTTCCTTCCTGCACTCCATTTAATTTAGATTTGGTTTAGACATACAGCACAGAAACAGGCCCTTTGGCCCACTGAGTCCGTGCCAAACATCAATCACCCATTTACAGTACTTCAATATTATTCAATTTCCGCATCCACTCCCTAAACATTAGGGATAAGTTACAGAGGCCAATTAACCTCCAAACCCACACCTGGGATGCGGGAGGAAACTGGAGGAAACCCTCTCACACAGAATGCAAACATTTTGCACAGACAACACCCAAAATCAGGATTGAACCTGGGTCCCTGGAGCTGTGAGGCAGCAGCTCCACCAGTTGCCCCACTGCGCCTCGCCATTGTTTGTGATCTGACCCACCACAAGTGTTATCTGCAAACTTGTAGATAGAGTTAGAGCAGAATTTGGCTGCATAGTCAAGAGTGTATAGGGAAGAACACATCCTTGTAGGGCTCCAGTGTTGAGAGTTATTGTGGAGGATGTGTTGTCACCTATCCTCATGGATTGTGTTATAGGCACAATCTTCAGAAAAAAGGAGGCGTATATCATATGTACATCTGGATCAAGTGAAATCCTTCAGGAGTACAATGGATTTACCTGTAGAGATACTAAAGAGACAAATCAGGAAGGAAAAAAGGGAGAGTTTGTACAGACACAGATTGTTTTCTCTGGAATGACTAGCGTACAGGGAGACTGGATAGAAGTGTATAAAATTATGAGAGGCATAGATTGGGTAGACAATCAGAATCTTTTTCCTAGGATGGATATGTCATTACTAGAGGGCATAGCTTTCAGGTGAGAGGGGCAAATTTAAAGGAGATGTCCAGGGGGAAGTTATTTTAACATAGACAGTGATGACTGCCTTGAGCACGCTGCTGGGGATGGTGGTGCAGGCAAACACGATGGTGGTGTTTAAGAGATTTTTGAATGGGCATATGAATATGCATGGAATGGAGGGGTTGTGCCCAGGCAGATAAGAATTGATCTGGTCTTGGCATTATGTTTGTCACAGACATTGTGGGCTGATGGGCCTCTTCTTGTACTGTACTGTTCTATGTTTTGTGTTCAGAAAAGAGGATATGAGACAGCTCTGCCAGATAAAGTAATGGAGAATCTTCATAATGTCTTGATCACCTCCTCCAAAGCACTCCGTCAACTTTGTGAGACAAAATCTTCCACAAACAAAGCCACGCTGACGATTGCTAATCAGATGCTGAGATTTTCTGGCATTTCTGTTTCCTACAAATGGATTGTGGCCTCTCCTAGACCAACAGCCACATTGTCAGGTCCCTGGTCACTCAAACAATTTCCTGGTGACAATTCCCATAGCCCGCATGTCTGACATCGACATTTGAGGAAGAAATTCTTCTCCAAGGTCAGTCATAAGTCAGTCGGAAGATCCATGAATGATTTAGAACCTGCTTGAAAATCATTCCCAATGGTTCAAGGAATTAGCGGCCTAGGACCCCTCTCAATCGAGGAGGATCCAATGGCATTCTACGCAGAGGCCAGCTACAAAGGAGGGCACAGTCTCATTCTGTCCACGCACCTACCCACCCCTGGGCCATGCGGGTCTGCTTAATACATACAGAAGCAGAGTAAAGTGCTGTCCATGACTCTGAAAAACTGCCGGAGGAGGCCAGTTGAGGAACTGTTTATTAGGTCAACTGGGATAAAAGTCAAACCTGATTCAAAGCTCCGATCTACCTGATGTGAGCTCAGCACAGAATGATGGAACCTGACAGGAACACTGGTTACGAAAAGCAAGTACATCTGCAGCTGCTGGAAACAGAAATAAAAAACAGAAAACTCTGGAAGTCAGTCAGTCAAGCAGTATTTGGGTTAAGAGGGATGCTTCAGGACAAGGACACTGGTAAGAATTTGGGGGTAGTGGAAAGATGACAGTTTTCAAAAGAGAGCTGGGAGTGTTGTTGGAGGAGTGAGGTTATAAAGTTGTACAACACAGAAACAGGAATCTCATCTTGTATCTACAGCCCAACAAGCCTGGCAACACACTGGTGAATCTCTCCTGCTCTCTCTCTATTGCTACCACATTCTTCTTGTAGTGCGTTAAGCAGAACTGTACACAATGCTCTAACAGTGGTCTAACCAATGTTTTTCTATTTACTGTTACATGTGGAATTTACCCCTGGTAAATCTAATTATCCCCTCCCCTCCCCTCTCCTAACATCCTAAGGTTCCCTTCACTATGTTAGCATCTGTTTCCATCATGCTTTCCCAGTTCATAAGCTCTTGGGTTAAACATATTACAAACTACTCATCTTTCTTATAATTTTCAGAATTTCCTGCATCAGATTCCCCCTCTTGGCGCTTGCTTTCTATTATAGCCAAATAAGAAAATCAAACAAAATTACAATCAATAACTTTGCAAATCCTAGCCGAGGGGAAACCTGACACAAGTAGTTAAAATGATGAGAGACATAGATAGTGATGGAACTGGAACTATGTTATGTGGAAAGGATGTTAGGTTTTTGTTTAATTTGGTTTCTTATTATTGTCACCTGTACCGAGATAGAGTGAAAAAGTTTGTTTTGCGCAGTCATGAGTACATCAAGTAGTGCAAAATAGTGTTAGAGCTACAGAGAAAGGACAGATTTTAAAAAGTGTAAGGGCCCCAATGGGGTAGATTGGGAGATTGGGAATACGTCCCAAGCATTTGAGAAGTTGTGGCAAGAATCTCATAACAACAGGGAAGAAGCTGTTCTTGAATCTTGAGATGCGTTGTTTCAAGCTTCTGCGCAATGGGAGGGGGAGAGAAGAGAATGACATAGACCGTGAGTGATCTTTGATTATGTTGGCTGGTTTTGCAAGGCAGCATGAAATGTGGATGTTGTCGATGGGGTTAAGGCTGATCTGTGCGATGGACTGGGCGACATTCACAACTCTGCAGATTCTTGCGGTTTTAGGCAGAGTAGTTGCCAAACCAAGCTGCAGTCCAATGGTTTGTTAGCAGAATGCCATCTTCCTGGAGAACAGGGTTGTGGGTATCAGAGTCAGTATGAGATGCTTATTGAGTGAGAGATAGCAAGTGCATATTGAGGGGGGAGAGAGCAGGAGTATGCACCAATGGAGAATGCACCTTGGGTGAAGAACTGAAGAACTAAACCTCTTCCTCATTTTCTTTTATCCAGAATACTTAAGGTGTGTGTGTCCTGATACTGCTGAATATGACGATACGCAAGGTAATTATAGAATTAGTCATAAGGTATCATTACATAATGCATGGTAGCTGGCATTTCATTAAGGGGGGCCCTTCCTCATGCCATTGGAATGAACGAAAATTCAAGGATCCAACATTGGTGGAGGAAGTGGTAGGTAGTGCATCCGTGGATAACAAGGGAAATCAGGGATAGTATCAAAGCAAAGGATGATGCGTACAAAGTAGCCAGAAAAAGCAGCATACCAGAGGACTGGGAGAAATTCAGAGACCAGCAGAGGAGGACAAAGGGCTTAATTAGGAAAGGAAAAATAGATTATGAAAGAAAGCTGGCAGGGAACATAAAAACTGACTGCAAAAGTTTTTATAGATATGTGAAGAGAAAGAGGTTAGTTAAAACAAATGTAGGTCCCTTGCAGTCAGAAACAGGTGAGTTGATCATGGGGAACAAGGATATGGCGGACCAATTGAATAACTACTTTGGTTCCGTCTTCACTAAGGAAGACATAAATAATCTGCCTGAAATAGCAGGGGACTGTGGGTCAAAGGAGGAATTGAGTGAAATCCAGGTCAGTCGGGAAGTGGTGTTGGGTAAATTGAATAGATTAAAGGCCGATAAATCCCCAGGGCCAGATAGGCTGCATCCCAGAGTACTTAAGGAAGTAGCTCAGGAAATAGTGGATGCATTAGTGATAATCTTTCAAAACTCTTTAGATTCTGGAGTAGTTCCTGAGGATTGGCGGGTAGCAAATGTAACCCCTCTTTTTAAGAAGGGAGGGAGAGAGAAAACGGGGAATTACAGACCAGTTAGTCTAACATCGGTAGTGGGGAAACTGCTAGAGTCAGTTATTAAAGATGGGATAGCAGCACATTTGGAAAGTGGTGAAATCATTGGACAAAGTCAGCATGGATTTACAAAAGGTAAATCATGTCTGACGAATCTTGTGGAATTTTTCGAGGATGTAACTAGTAGCGTGGATAAGGGAGAACCAGTGGATGTGGTATATCTGGACTTCCAGAAGGCTTTCGACAAGGTCCCACATAAGAGATTAGTATACAAACTTAAAGCATACGGTATTAGGGGTTCAGTATTGATGTGGATAGAGAACTGGCTGGCAAACAGGAAGCAAAGAGTAGGAGTAAACGGGTCCTTTTCACAATGGCAGGCAGTAACTAGTGGGGTACCGCAGGGCTCAGTGCTGGGACCCCAGCTATTTACAATATATATTAATGATCTGGATGAGGGAATTGAAGGCAATATCTCCAAGTTTGCGGATGACACTAAGCTGGGGGGCAGTGTTCGATGTGAGGAGGATGCTAGGAGACTGCAAGGTGACTTGGATAGGCTGGGTGAGTGGGCAAATGTTTGGCAGATGCAGTATAATGTGGATAAATGTGAGGTTATCCACTTTGGTGGCAAAAAACAGGAAAGCAGACTATTATTTAAATGGTGGCCGATTAGGAAAAGGGGAGATGCAGCGAGACCTGGGTGTCATGGTACACCAGTCATTGAAAGTAGGCATGCAGGTGCAGCAGGCAGTGAAAAAAGCGAATGGTATGTTAGCTTTCATAGCAAAAGGATTTGAGTACAGGAGCAGGGAGGTTCTACTTCAGTTGTACAGGGTCTTGGTGAGACCACACCTGGAGTATTGCGTGCAGTTTTGGTCTCCAAATCTGAGGAAGGACATTATTGCCATAGAGGGAGTGCAGAGAAGGTTCACCAGACTGATTCCTGGGATGTCAGGACTGTCTTATGAAGAAAGACTGGATAGACTCGGTTTATACTCTCTGGAATTTAGGAGATTAAGAGGGGATCTTATAGAAACTTACAAAATTCTTAAGGGGTTGGACAGGCTAGATGCAGGAAGATTGTTCCCGATGTTGGGGAAGTCCAGGACAAGGGGTCACAGCTTAAGGATAAGGGGGAAATCCTTTAAGACCGAGATGAGAAAGACTTTTTTCACACAGAGAGTGGTGAGTCTCTGGAACTCTCTGCCACAGAGGGTAGTTGAGGCCAGTTCATTGGCTATATTTAAGAGTGAGTTGGATGTGGCCCTTGTGGCTAAGGGGATCAGAGGGTATGGAGAGAAGGCAGGTACGGGATACTGAGTTGGATGATCAGCCATGATCATATTGAATGGCGGTGCAGGCTCGAAGGGCTGAATGGCCTACTCCTGCACCTAATTTCTATGTTTCTATGTTTCTATGAATGGAGTGAATTGGAGGAGGGTCCAATACTAGCCCTCCAACATCAGACCCCCACCACTAGTCCGCCAACACTGGTCCTCCAACACCAGTACACTGTCCTCCATTACATCCTCCAATATCAGTCCTCCAAAACCAGTCCTTCAATACCAATACTGGTCTTCCAGCACCGTTTCCCCAGCATTGGCGCTGGGACACTTTGGGGGTGGGGAGGAGAGAGGATAGAGGGTAGAAAGGGTGGAGGGGGAGGAGCAGAACTGGGGTCTGGGGAGGGGAGGGGAAGGAGAGGAGGGGTGGAGGGGGAGGAAAGGAGGGAGCCAAACACTGAGAGAGGGAAGGGAGGGGAGGGGAGGGAGTGGATTTGGGCTCTTGGCAGGAGAGGGCAGGGGATTGGAAGGATGGCAGAGAAAGGAAGGAGAGCTGGGTCCTGGGAAACTGGTAACTAACTGGACTGGTGGTAACAGATAATAAACCCCCCATGGTTGTAGCACTAGAAGCCTCTATTCATCGCCCCCGTGCTATGCACTCAACTTGATGAAAGCTGTAAGCTGAGCTATAATCTGAGATGATGAGGTCCCTGCTCTACCCTCCATCTTGGTGATGCAAGGGTGATTGTGGGTACAGTCCGTGATTGCTGAGCCATTGTTGTCCTTCCCTGCAGATGTAATGGCAACTGTGGCAGAAATCAGTGAGCAGATCCGGCTTCGAGTGAAACATGGGGTAAGGCTGCCATTCATTTTATTATCTGAAAGTCCCAGTTCAGGCCGAGGCACCAGATCACATGCCGAGGATTCAGGGCCCGTTTGGGATAGGCCTAGGCCTAGGCTTCAGGTCCCAGACCAGAACAGACAGAGGCTGCAGACTTGCACAGGCTGAATCTCCAGGTCCCAGACTGGGACAGGTTGACCAGGGTTCCCAGTCTCATAAAGGTTCAGGCCAAAGCTCCAGGTCCCAGAGAGGGAGAGTCAGAAACCAGCTCCCAGACTGGGACAGCTGATCAGGGCTCCAGGTTCCAGACTGGACTGGCCGAAACTCCAGGTCCTGGATCAGGACAAGCTGACCATGGCTCCAGGTCTCAGACTGGGTGGGGCAGAATGAGTGGGGCTCCTGGTCAAAAAACAGGGGGTTGGTTGGCCACGACTGGGGCAGTGGGTGGCAGGGGACCCCTGCCAGAGACTAGGGTAGTCACAGACATGCCTCCAGGCCAGTATCTGGGAGGTCCAGCCCTGACAGCAACACTGTGGGGCACATAAAAATTATCAGCCAAGTGTTCAGTGTATGACTTCAAATCCCACTGCGGCTAATGGAGCATTGATGACATTTTTTTCAAGTCTGTGCTGGTGAGTACATGTGAGCTTAGGACAGGGAATCTGAGATATAAGTTACATCAGACTCCCTCATCACAATCCACAAGGCATGCAGGACAGGAATGGAGTAGTTCCCACTGTCTGCATGAGCACAGCGCTCCCATCCACCACCCCCTCCACTGGCAACACATAGTGGCAGCAGTGTGCACTGTACTCAAAACACCAAACACTTACACACCCAGCACACTCATCTACATGCACTCTTCATCCTTGTCGCTCCTCCCTTTGCCCCACTCTTTTCCCCTCCCCATCCCCTCTTCTTCCTCCTATTCCCCCTCTCCCTTAGCCCTCACTCCCCTTCCCCTAAATCCCACTCTCTGCCCCCTTCCCACATCTCCCCCTCACCTGTCCCCACCTTCTGCTTCCCGGCTCCACCTCCTCACCTCTCCCCCTCATTTTCCCTCTCCCTCTCTCTCTCTCTCTCTCTCTCTCCACTCTCCGTGACCTTTTTATCTGCTGGCTCAATCTCTGACAATACTCTCTGTGTCCCTGCAGGAAAGTCTCCAGGATCTGGTGGATGTTGACCATCGGCTGCTGGGCCCCCAGCAAGTGTTCCAGCCTGGCAGGGTGAGTAAATCCCTCCGTTGTTCATTCGCAGCCAGTCGCTCCGCTCGCTGTCCACTGGCGTGGCTGCTGCTCAGGGGTGACTGGGCAGGTGCTGCACTGGAGGATAGAGTGATCGGGGTCAGCAGTGGACAGTGCAGCCTGAACCACCGCTCCTCACCCAGAGGGTGCATGCTGGTGGCTGGACCAGAGGAGATGGGAAGACCATCCGCTTCAGGAGTGGGGACAACATTAAATGGGAATCTTGTCTAGCAATAGGCGGGAACAACAGAAAATAGGAATACCATCTGGTGCAGAAATGAGATCATGGAGAATGGAAATGTAGTTTGAAGCAGACTTTGGGACCTCATGGAATGGGAATACTGTCCTTTGCAAGAGTGGGGAGCAACAGCAATGGGAATAACATCCAGTGTAGAATAGAGACCATGGGGAAAGGAAACATGATCCAATATAGGAGTGGGGATCTGCAGGAATGGGAATATAATCCAGTGCAGGAATGGAGTGCTGTGGGAATGGGAATTACATCCACAGTTTGAGTAGGAATGAAAGGGAATGGGAGTACCATTGTTAGTGAAGATGATCCTCAGGGAACGAGAACAGAGTTCCATGTGAGAATACCTTTCGGTGAAGATTGCAGCGAGTGGGGATGCCATGAGTATGGACCACAGGGAGTATAAACACTGCCCGGTGTTAGTCGTGCATCCTGGGGAAAGGTGCGTCACAGTATACGACTGAGAGGCCATAATTCAATGTTGTTGGATTAACATGGTTGAGACCAAAGTAGATTGGTGAATGTTTTGCCAAACACTTCCTCTCTGTCTGCTAAGGCCTGCTGGATTACCCAGTTGCTAACCATTTTAAGTCCCCTTCCTATTTCCATGCTGACATTTCTGTCCTTGGCATCCTCCATTGCTAGACTGAGGCCACAAGCAAACTGCAGGAATAGTACCTCATGTTCTACTCGGGTAGCTTACAATCCAATGTATGAACATTGAATTCTGCAATTTCGTGTATGCCCATTATTCCCCCCTCTCTTTTTTGTGCATTCCCCAACCATCCTGGTGTGCATATATTCTACCCCCCACCCCATCAACCTCTTCCTTTCCTGTCCTCAAATATTCTTCTTCTGAGTCCCACATTTTCCTTCCCCTCCCTCCTCCCGGTTCCTTCCCACCCATATCTCTCCCTTTTACATTGCACTGCTCCACTTCTCTCTGACACCCTTGGCCCTTTTCAACTCTAGCCTGTCATTTACTCCACCCATTTGCCAATCATCTCTCCCTCATCTGTCTCCACCTATTGCTTGCCTGGCTTTGTCCTGAGCCCATCCTTTTTTTCCACCTTTCTACCCCCCCCTACTCAAATCCGCGTGAAGAAGGGTCCCAACTAGACACCTCATCTGCCCATTCCCTCCACAGATGCTGCCTGACCAATGAGTCCTTCTAGCATTTTGAGTTTTGCTTGATTTCAGTATCTGCAGATTCTTATGTCTCTCTTTGTCCCTTCAGGTGCTTATCAAAGAAGGTCCCCTGCTGAGACTGATTGATGGAACACTGCAGCCTCGATATTGCTTCTTGGTAACTTGAACTGGGTTTATTTGAATTTATTTTCAAGCCTAATGTGTTTGCATGGTGTAAATGTTCTCAGAGTACGTGGTAACTCTTTGCCATGTCATGTTTATTGAGCTAGAAGAGCCTTTCTGAGCTAGGGACCTTGTCAGAGACAGCCTGAAGGCGATAAGGTGAGCAGTGGTGGTTGGGACACTCCTCCAGATAAATGAGCTGTCATAGTCAGCATGGAAACAGTCCCTTCAACCCAACTTGTCCAGGTTGACTCAGAATGTCCCATTTGCCCCTGTAGATCCTATCCATGTACCTGGCCAAATACCTTTCAAATCCTATAAATGTACCTACCTCTACCACTTCCTATGGTGGCTCGTTCCATTCACCCACCACCCTCTGGATGAAGAAGTTCTTCATCCATTACTCTTCATGGTGCAAGATTTGGACGTGGGGATTGAAGGCTTTGTGGCCAAGTTTGCAGATGATACAAAGATAGGTGGAGGGGCGGGTAGTGCAGAGGAAGCACAGACTCTGCAGAAGGTCTTGGACAGGTGAGGAGAGTGGGCTGAGAAGTGGCAGAGGGAATACAGCGTAGCAAAGTGAAGCCATGCATTTTGGTAGTGGGAATAAAGGCGTAGACTATTTACTAAATGGCGAGATAATTCAAAATTCTAAACGTCCCACCTCCTACACGTGCTTTTGGCCCATATCCATCTAAACCTGTCCTATCCATACATGAACTCATTCTATCCATGTACTCAAGAAAAACTCAAACCCTTAATTAACGCGGGTTCAACAATATTTTTGCCATCATTGAGACATGGTTAATGGCTGGACAGGACCAGCAACAATATCCCGGGGTATAGAATTTACAGGGAAGGCGTGGGGATGTAAAATGAGGAGATGACAATGCACTGTTAATCGAGGAATGCATTACTTCAGAATGGAGGGAGGATATCCTACAGGGCTCCTCAAAAGAGGACACATTCATTGAGACTTGGAACAAAAAGGCTGTTGTCACTTTGTTGGGTGTGTATTTGAGGCCCCTCAACAGGTAACACAGATAGAAGAACAGATCAGTAGGATATGGAATGGGATACTTTGCCACATGTGACTAGGCACAGTGAAATTCTTTGATGGCATACCCAATGTATACTAGGAGCCACCTACGGTGCTGACAAAGATACGAAGCACGCCGGCTTTTGTTCTCCTCCCCCCCCCCCCCCCCATTGGTTCCTCCATCCCAGGTCCCCATTGTCCTTTGTCCTCCCCCCCCCCCCAATTGACCATTGTTCTCCCCCCATGCTCTCATCGACCATCGACCGCAATATCAGAGAGATGCAAAAAAATGAAGGTTTTAGTGCAGGGGGATTTCAATTTCCCAGATATTAACTGGGATTGCTTTAGAGTAAAGGGTTTAGCGGAAGTGGAATTTTTATGGGGAAAAGCCTCTGAGGAAAGGAATATTATTGGATCTTATCCTTGGTAATGTAGTCGGACAAATGGAGGGAGTGTCAGTGGGGGAGCATCCAGACCCTCTGACCTTTTCTTCTCTGGACCACCTAAACCCTTCCCCTCCAGATCCCCTGACCTCTCAGTGCAGAACCTGTGACCTGTTCCACTCCAGACCTCCTGACCGGTTTCACTCCGGACTCCTGACCTCTTCCTCAACAAACCCACTGACCTCTTCCCCTCCAAAGCCACAACCTGACCTTGCTGGAACCCTGACTTCCTCCTCGCTGAAAGCCCCATCTCAGCACCTCCAATCTCTTCCTCCCCTGACCTCTTCCTCTCCACAACCCAAGAGCTCTCTCACTCTCTCCAGACTTCTTTCCAGATCCCCTAATCTCTCGCTCTAGATCCATGACCTTTTCCTCTAACATACATGCTGACCCCTCCCTCTCCAAACACCTCACCTCTTCCTCTCTGGATACCTGAACTTCTTCTCTGGACACCTGGCCTCTTCCTCCCCAAACCTCGCACCTTCTCCTTGCATCCCTCACCTTTCCCTCTTTGGACCCATCCATTCCCGGATCCCCTGCTCTGCGGTCCCCCAGACATCTCTCCCCAGACCATTTAACTTCTTCCTTTCTCTGACTTCCTCTTGCGCCCTCTTTGTCTCTGGAACCCATGACCTCTTCCTGATTTCCCTCTCTTCTCCGGATCATTTGTTCTCTCCCTCTCTGCTGCTCGCTTTCTTTTATTGAATTCAGCTTCCAATCCAAGCCGGTCAGCCCTGAGAATGAGCATGCACTTTCTCCAAGCTGGTGTTGCAGGCAAGATCAACACAAACTACTGGAGTAACTCAACAGGTCACGCAGAAAAGGAATAGGTGACGTTTCGATTTGAGACCCTTCTTCAGATCGTGCAGGCAAGGATGGCTTGTCCTAACCCTAGGTGAAGCAACCTGAAGATGCAGAGTCAGTTCTCTCTTATTCTCTCCACAGCTAAGCGACATCTTCTTGTATACAGTGCCCAAGCATTGTGGCAAGTGCCAGCTGCGTAAAGCCCTGCCCCTGGAAACAGTGAAGGTAAATGGACAAGGACATGTGGAAGGGGTGCGGGAAAGGAGGTGGAGGTGGGAGTAGACTGTGCGCGGGATGAGGGAAATGGAGATGGGCAGGTCGTTAGAGTGGAGGTGGGGAGGGGGTTAGAGTGTGGAGGTGGGAGGGGGCTTGTGCACAGGAGGGCAGTGGGGAAGGAGCTGGAATATTGGCAGGACTCCGCTGAGAGCAAACTGAGTAAGCAATGGATTCAGAGAAGGTATCTATGCTTGGGAAATTATATGAACTATCAGCATGAGTGAATTTCTCCACACTAATATCTCAGTGATGCTACCCAACACCATTCTACTCTCTGTGTGAAAGATATTTCCCCACAGCATTCTGGTCTCCACCACCCTGCCCCACACCACTCACTGATATTACCCCACCACTTTGCACCCAGTGACATTACCGCACACTATTCTGGTTTCAGTGGGA
The DNA here is from genome assembly GCA_035221665.1 of Okamejei kenojei. Taxonomy (NCBI): domain Eukaryota; kingdom Metazoa; phylum Chordata; class Chondrichthyes; order Rajiformes; family Rajidae; genus Okamejei; species Okamejei kenojei. The sequence continues at coordinate 27,510,837 of CM069146.1, read as the reverse complement.
GTAACGTCATCCCAACACCACACTTGTCTCTGGGACATTATCCCAAACCACTCCCCCCTCTGTGTGAGTTGCATTATCACACACCACTCTGGGGTTAGTGACGTTAGGTCACACCACTGGAGTGAAGTTGCCCCACACCACTCTGGTCTGAGTGACATCACCCTGCATCACTCCGTATGAGTGATGCTTCAAGTCATTCAGCAAGGGAGCATGCCATTCATCCCACGAGCCCCATGTCCGGCACTTGTCCCACATCCTCCTTCACCGCACATTGCACATCTGTGTGGGTCTCCATGTGGGACTGAGCCATGTGGTGCTGAGCTCTGCTGACATCCTTGTGTGTTCTCAGGTGAGCAAGTTACTGGTGGACTCTGCAGAGGAGGCGCTGAGGATCCAGAGTGTTCACGGCTCCCTGACTCTTTGTGCCAGGTACCATCTTTCAAGCACCACAGTTCCTTAATTAGGGCATGTGAACACAGACTCTGTGGAGTTCTAATCCCACTCCCCGGGGATCAGAGCTCTTCTGCACCAATCTCCAGAAATCACAGTAACCACCTCGTCTGCACCATTGCCTGGGAAATTACAATGATCATGTCCAGTCTGCACCAATCCCACGGAGGTCACACAGGCCAAGTGCAGTCCACATCCGGTCTCCAACATTTCTTCATAAATCACACTGACCATTCCAATCCACAGCCTTCCCCAACAACCGCACTGACCACATCCAGTCTGCACCATTGCCCAGTGAGCACACTGACCACGTCTCGTCCACACAATTTCCCTGGGGTCACACTGACCACCTCCACGCGGCACCATTCTCCAGTGATCGCATTAATCTCGTCCATGTCCATTATTCCCCTGGGATCACAATTCCCCTGGGATCACAATGGCCCTGTCTAGTCAGCACCATTCCATAGGAATCTACACTGACCATGTGTACTCTGCACAATTCCCCAGGGATCACATTGGCTGTATCCTGTCTGCACTATTCTCCAGGGATTACACTGACCATGTCTAGTCCGCACAATTGCCAAAGGATCACACTGTAGCTGCATCCAGTCCACACCATTCCCGGAGGAATGACATAAATGTCCAGTACGCACCATTCCCCAGGGATGATACTGAGCATATTGAGTAGCATTCCCGAGGGATTATACTGCCACATCCAGTCCGTACATTTCCCCAGGGATCACATTGACACATCCAGTCCACACCGTTCCTTAATGATTTCACTGACCATGACCTGTCCGCACCATTCCTCAGGGATCTCATTGAACTTGTCAAATCTACACCATTCCCCAGTGATCAAACTGACTGTCTAATCTGCATCAATTCCCATGGTTCACATAGACCACGTCCAATCTGCAACATTCCCCATGGATCGCTCTGACTACGTCCAGGCTGCCTTATTCCCCAGGGATCAACCTGACCATGTTCAGTCCAGTTCATTCCCCAGGGATTACACTCATCATGTCCAGCCAGCACCATTCTCCAGGGATGAAACTCACCGTGTCCAGTTTGCAACTTTCCTCAGGGACTCACACTGACCATAGCCAGCCGACTCGATTCCAGGGATCAAGCAACCAGGTCCATTCTGCATCATTGCCCAGGGGTCACAGTGACCATGTGCAGTGCACTCCATTCTCCAGGAATAATACAGACCATAGGCAGCCCAAACTATTCCCCAGAGATGACAAAGACCACATACGGTTTGCACCATTCTCTCATGATCTCACTTTGTCCTGTTTCACCCGTGTGAGGACGTGACGTTGAAGGACGAGAAGCCAAAGCCAAAAAGTGAAAGCCCGGATACCGAACAGACACGACGCCAAAAGGATATGAACCCGAACGGACACGACGTCGCAAAGACACGACGTCGCAAAGACACGACGTCGCAAAGACACGACGTGACAAAGACACGACGCCACAAAGACACGACGCCGCAAAGACACGACGCCGCAAAGACACGACGTCACAAAGACACGACGCCGCAAAGACACGACGTCACAAAGACACGACGTCGCAAAGACACGACGTCGCAAAGACACGACGTCACAAAGACACGACGTCACAAAGACACGACGTCGCAAAGACACGACGTCGCAAAGACACGACGTCGCAAAGACACGACGCCGCAAAGACACGACGCCACAAAGACACGACGTTGCAAAGACACGACTGCAAAGACACGACGTTGCAAAGACACGACGTCGCAAAGACACGACGCTGCAAAGACACGACGTCGCAAAGACACGACGCGCAAAGACACGACGTCGCAAAGACACGACGTCGCAAAGACACGACACCGCAAAGACACGACGTCGCAAAGACACGACACCGCAAAGACACGACACCGCAAAGACACGACGCCGCAAAGACACGACGTCACAAAGACACGACACCGCAAAGACACGACGCCGCAAAGACACGACACCGCAAAGACACGACACGCAAAGACACGACAAAGACACGACGCTGCAAAGACACGACACTGCAAAGACACGACTGCAAAGACACGACGTGCAAAGACACGGACACTGCAAAGACACGACAAAGACACGACGCTGCAAAGACACGACGCTGCAAAGACACGAGACACTGCAAAGACACGACCGCAAAGACACGACGCTGCAAAGACACGACGCTGCAAAGCCACCGTACGGACAGCCACCGAACGGACATGACGTCTCCGGGGACGGGATTTGTCCTCGACCTTGTCACCGATTGGTCCAGACCCCCGCGTCATCACATCATGGCCAGGGGGAGATGGGGGGGGGGGGGCAGGGGTGCTTGAGCTTGCTTTTGTAAAATGGTGGCAGTGACTCCACGCTGTTGCGATTGCCACAGAGGCAGTGATGTGATGGATGCTACAGGGGTCTGGATCAATCGCTCACCTTTGTCAATGACTGACAAGGTGTCGGACCACAATTTAACTATTTCAAAATGTAACAAGGTACAACAATTCTTGCAGCAAATATAGATTTTTTAAAGTGTTTCATACCTATTTACTTCATGTGCGTTCGCGTCGTGGCTTCGTGACGTCGAAAAGCCTCTGTGGCAAACGCAGCAGCTTGGAGTCACTGCCACCATTTTACAAATGCAAGCTCAAGCTCCCCCCCCCCCCCCCCCCCCCCCCCCCCCCCGGCCAGTGATGTGATGGACGTGGGGATCTGGACCAATCACTGACAACGTCTAGGACAAATCCCGTCCCTGGAGACGTCATGTCCGTTCAGTGGCTTTTCAACGTCATGTCCATTCTGCGTCTTGTCTTTGCGGCATCGTGTCCATTCGGTTTTGTATCCTTTCCGCGTGATGTACTTTTGGTATCTTGGTTTCGGCTTCTCGTCCTTTGACATCCTATCTGTGTACCGGTTTCACCATTTGCCAGGGATCGCACAGAACGTGTGAAATCTGCACCATCTTGCTGATCTCCACTCATTCCACCTACAAATGACCAAAGCTCCTCATAACGTAATCAAGGGGTATGGGGTGAAAGCTGAAACGGGGTACTGATTTTGCACGATCAGCCACGATCATATTGAATGGCGGTGCTGGCTCGAAGGGCCGAATGACCTACTCCTGCACTTATTTTCTATGTTTCTATCCCCAGTGATCAAACTGACCATGTCAAGTGTGCATCATTCCTTAGGGTTCACACTGACCATGTCCGGTCTTCCCCAATCACCAGGGATCACACTGACCACATCCAGGCCGTTACGCTGTCCAGGGATGACACTGACCATTTTGTGTCATACTGAAGTGATTACACTGACAAGGTCCAGTCCACAATCACATCCACATCCAGTCTGTACCATTACACACTTAACCCTTGCGTGACCCTCACGTAAATTGGGGAATGTCTGTAACGGCAAGACCGTTAATCTTGGAGATCTTGCAGTCCAACTTCATAGCCCACTGAAGGTGGCAGCACAAATTATCTATTTGTGGCAAAGAGTGGTAACGTATAGTGGGGGGCTGGAATGCATTGCCAGGGGTGGTCGTGGAGGCAGATACCATAGTGGTATTTAAAAGTCATATGGAAGTGTAGGAAATATAAGGATATGGATCATGCACAAGCAGATGAGATCAGTTTAACTTTGCATTATGTTTGGAGCAAGCATTGTGGGCTGAAGGGCCTGTGCCTGAGCTGTTCTGTTCTATGGTCTATACCACTCCCATGTCTTAACATTCAGGACCCGTCTACTGCATGGAATCTTGCCAAATGCCTCACTAAAGTCCATGTCGATGACATCGACCTCCCTGCCTTCATCACTACTTTATCAGAGCGGCCCAGTGGCGCAGCGCTATTGCTGCCTCACAGCGCCAGAGACCCAGGTTCAATCCTGACCACGGGTGCTGTCTGGACGGAGTTTGTATGTTCTCCCCGTGACCGTGTGGGTTTTCACCGGGTGCACCAGTTACCTCTCGCACTGCAAAGACATACAGGTTTGTAGGTTAATTGACTTTGGTAAAATCGTAAATTGTCCCTAATTTTTTGGATTGTGCTAGTGTACAGGTTGATCACTGGTCAGCGAGGACTCGTTGGGCCAAAGGGCCTGTTTCCGCACTGTATCTCAAAAGTCTAAAGTCACTCTGAGATGTCCAGTACACACTGTTCCCTGCAACCCCTTTCAGAGCAGGATGAGAACCTTCTAGTCAGTGGTGCTAGAACATGTAACGCAGAACAGTACAACACCAGAACAGGCCCTACAGCCTACAAAGTCTGTGGCAAGCAAGATGCCAAGGTAAACTAATCTCCTCTGCATGTGAACCTTATCATTTTATTCCTTGTATATTCATGTGCCTATCTAAAAGTATCTTAAATGCCACTTTAGTTTCTGCCTCCACCACAGCCTCTGGCCGTGCATTCCAGGCATCCTCTACTCTTTGTGTAAACAAAATCCTTGCCTCACACATCTCCATTAAACTTCCCCATCTTTAAACCTATGCTCTCTATTTTTTGACATTTCCATCCGAGGTTAAGTTTTCTGACTCTCCACCCAATCTATGCCTCTCAGAATTTTAAATACTTCTATCAGTTCTTCTATCAGCCTTCTACATCCCAGAGAAAATAATCCAAGTTTGTCCAACCTCTCCTTATCTCTACTACCCTCTAATCCAGTTAACTGCACAATGGTCGATACCCAAATGTGTCAGACAGATTTCATTGGTCAGGTGTAACAGAGCAACAAATAAACACACAGATTTACACAGAAAAACATTGGGAGGGAAGTCTCAGTAAAGCAGCTGAATGAGATGTTCACACATCCCTCTTCCTTGTCAGCTCCTCTCAGGACTGTGATGACTGGGTGAGTGCTGTTGGTGACGCAGTAGAGGACCTGAAGAGCATGAAGCATGTCCAGATCTCGCCAGAGGGGTTGGAGGTCAGTCTCTTTTCTCTCACCTTCCCAACCCTGCGCCTGTGACCCACCTCACCCTGCTGAGCAGTGGGCCCTGGCAGCCCTGACCCAGCTGGAGGTCCTGTTGTTCTGATTCACCACGTGACGGAGGCTATCTCAGTTGAGTCTCCGACAGCAGCACCACTGGCTGTCATGCCACATGTGGGCAGCACCACAGGCAGCAGCACCACAGGCAGCAGCACCACTGGCTAAAGTGCCACAGGCAGCAGCACCACTGGCTAAAGTGCAGCACCACCACATCTGGGCAGCGTCACAGGCGGATCGCACCACAGGCAGCAGCACCACTGGCTAAAGTGCCACAGGTGGACAGCTCCACAGACATGCAGCTCCACAGACAGACAGCTCCACAGACAGACAGCACCACAGACAGACAGCACCACAGACGGACAGCTCCACAGACAGGCAGCTCCACAGACAGACAGCTCCACAGACAGGCAGCACCACAGACAGACAGCTCCACAGACAGACGGCTCCACAGACAGACAGCTCCACAGACAGACGGCTCCACAGACAGGCAGCTCCACAGACAGACAGCACCACAGACAGGCAGCACCACAGACAGCAGCACCACAGACAGACAGCACCACAGACAGACAGCACCACAGACAGACAGCACCACAGACAGACAGCACCACAGACAGACAGCACCACAGACAGACAGCACCACAGACAGACAGCACCACAGACAGACAGCACCACAGACAGACAGCACCACAGACGGGCAGCACCACAGACGGGCAGCTCCACAGACGGGCAGCTCCACAGACGGACAGCTCCACAGACGGACAGCTCCACAGACAGGCAGCTCCACAGACAGGCAGCTCCACAGACATGCAGCTCCACAGATATGCAGCTCCACAGACAGGCAGCTCCACAGACATGCAGCTCCACAGACATGCAGCTCCACAGACAGACAGCTCCACAGACAGACAGCTCCACAGACAGGCAGCTCCACAGACAGGCAGCTCCACAGACAGACAGCACCACAGACAGACAGCACCACAGACAGCAGCTCCACAGACAGACGGCACCACAGACAGGCAGCTCCACAGGCAGACAGATAGCTCCACAGACGGGCAGCTCCACAGACAGGCAGCACCACAGACGGGCAGCTCCACAGACAGACAGCACCACAGACAGGCAGCACCACAGACAGACAGATAGCTCCACAGACAGACAGATAGCTCCACAGACAGACAGATAGCTCCACAGACAGCTCCACAGACAGATAGCTCCACAGACAGATAGCTCCACAGGCAGACAGATAGCTCCACAGACAGATAGCTCCACAGACAGGCAGCACCACAGACAGGCAGCACCACAGGCAGACAGATAGCTCCACAGACAGATAGCTCCACAGACAGATAGCTCCACAGACGGGCAGCTCCACAGACAGACAGCTCCAGAGACAGGCAGCACCACAGACAGGCAGCTCCGCAGGCTGACAGATAGCTCCACAGACAGATAGCTCCACAGACAGACAGATAGCTCCACAGACAGACAGCTCCACAGACAGACAGCTCCACAGACAGACAGCACCACAGACAGACAGCACCACAGACAGACAGCTCCACAGACAGACAGCTCCACAGACAGACAGCTCCACAGACGGGCAGCTCCACAGACGGGCAGCTCCACAGACAGACAGCTCCACAGACAGACAGCTCCACAGACGGACAGTTCCACAGAATTGCAGTACTAACGACACCAAAGGCAGTCAGCATGACAGGCCAAAAACACAACAGGTAGATAGCCATACAGACTAACAGCATCAGAGGCTGACAAAGCAACAGATCAACATCAACACAGTGGTTCAGGCTAGCAGTGGCAGGGGTTGGCAGTGGCTCAGGCTGGCAGCAGCACAAGCTAACAGCATCGCAAGCAGACAACGGCACATGTTGATCGTAGTCCAGGCTGACAATAGCACGGGTGGACAACTGACAGCTGCTCCATGTTGGAGATGACTGGACCCTGTGATGTTGGGCTCACAATATTGGGGGAACTGAAGGCGGTGAGGGTGGTGTGGATGGGTGAGGGTGTGTCAGAGGCCTGGGGCCGTGCCCAGAATTGTCACACTCCCTCCACCCTGTGACTTTGATGTGAGGGGAGGGTCACTCTGGGTGGGGCTAACCATCTTCAACACTGCTGGTTGGGCATGTGGACTAACTGTGGTGTCTCTGTCTCTCCCCCCACAACCATGCACAGGTGAACAGCGGTCCCGGGACCATAGCACCCATGCCTGTCCCTGCCTTCCGTGCAGTGGCATGCATGGTATGCACGTCTGACTTATTCCTCCCCTGGAGGCGGCTGCATTGCGATGCATGTGGGAAGGTAGGTCCACCTCCTGCAGCCCATTGCACAATCTCCTCACTTTTATGGTCCAGAGTCGCAGAATCATACAGCATAGAAACAGGTCCTCACCCAGCTGTGATTCCATGTCTATGTTGGCCCTGTTGCCCATTTTTGACGCAGATCCCTCTAATACTGTACATTCCTATCCATGTACTTCTCCAAACACCCTCACCTGCATCCACCTTTCATTTGCTCGGATATCTCCTGCCTCCCATTTATTTTTCAGTTTTCTCCACCCTACACCAGGAGGGCAGATCCAATGCAGGAATGAAGCAAGTGAGAGGCAATGTGTAGCAGGCCATACATGGGAAAGGGCAAAGTTTGATCTCCTGTGAGGAAATTGGGACGGGCAATTTAGTTTAGTTTTGTTTATTGTCACATGTAGAGCGTCACGATGGCGTGGCGGTAGAGTTGCTGCCTTACAGCACCAGAAACCCGGGATTGATCCTGACTCCGGGTAGTCCAGTACAGAGTTTGTACGTTCTCCCCGTCACCTGCGTGGGTTTCCTCCCACATTCCAAAGACGTACTGGTTTGTAGGTGAATAGCCTTGGTATAAATGTAAATTGTCCCTAGTGTGTGGGATAGTGTTAATGTGCAGGGATTGCTGGTCGGCACGGACCTGGTGGGCCAACGGGCCTGTTTCCACATTGTATCTCTAAACTAAATGTGTACCGAGATACAGTGAAAAGCTTTGTGACTGAAGTGTTCATGGGCGAGCCTTTGACCGATGACCAGTGTTCTATTAGGTTTAAAATAATGATGGATAAAGACAGGCCCGTGAGTAAAAATTCTGAAGCTAGAAACAAAATGCTGGAGTAACTCAGTGGGTCAGGCAGCATCTCTGGAGAAAAGGAGCATGTGATGCTTCAGGTCAGGGTCCAAAAGTTAAAATTCTGAATTAGAGCAAGGCCAACTTTGATGGTATTAAACAGGAGCTTGTGAAAGTTGATTGGAGTAGGTTGTTTGTAGGCAAGGGAATGCTTTGAGAAGAGTGATAACAAAAGAGTTCAAGGCATGAATGTTACTGTGAGAGTGAAGGACACAAAGGAAGTTTGATTGATGAGGGAAATTGACACGCTGGTCAGGAAAAAGGAGGAGACACGGGACAGGTGTAGGCAACTGGGATCATATGTTTCCCTGTAGGAATTTCAGGAACTGAAGTGCATACTTAAGAAGAAAATAATGAGGACAAAAAAAGGGGGTAGGAGGTAGTTTAGATTAATTTGATTTAGTTTACATTAGTTTCATTTAATTTAGAGTTACAACTTGGAAACAGCCTCTTTGGCCCACCAAGTCCCCACCACCAGCAAGCCCCACACATTAACACTATCCTACACATGGAGACAATTTACCATTATACCAAACCAATTTATCTACAAACCTGCACATCTTAGGAGTGTGGAGGGAAACCAGAGATCCCATGATCCATGCTACCTATACATGCCCCCTTCTTATTTTTGACCAAAACCTCAATTTCTCTCATCATCCAAGCATACGTATGCCCGCCTGCTTTGTTCTTCACTCCGTCAGCATGTCCTGGACTTGTCAGCACACTTTTAAAAATATCTCATTTTCTGGATGTTCCCTTCCCTTCAAACAACCTGCTCCAATTAACTTGAGCGAATCCCTATCTAATACCTTCAAAGTTGGCCTTGCCCCAATTTAGAATTTTAACCCACCGTGTCTCTATCCATAATTATTTTAAACTTCCTAGAACAGTGGTGGTTGGTCCCAAAAGGCTCATCAATGAATACTTCATCCTCTTGCTCCTCCCAATTCCCTAAGACTATATCAAATGTTGCCCTCTCCCACATAGGGCCCTCTACATTTTGCCTGAGGAAACTTTCCTGAACACATTTGACAAATTTGGCCCCGTCTAAACCTTTTGCACTATGACATTCCCAGTCAATATTGGAAATGTTAAATCCCAACAAGGTGATCATCCCTTTCTTATTTCTCAGCTCCACCCATATAGCCTCATTGGATGATCCATCAGTAATGTTATCTCTCACCACTGTCATGGCATCCTCCTTAATCAATAAAGCAACATCCCCTCTTTTATCCCCACCTCCATCTCTCCTGAAGTATCTGTAACCTGGAACATTAAGCTGCCAGTCCAGTCTCTCTCTCAACCAGATTTCTGTAATGGCTACAACATCCCAGTTTCACATATCTATCAATGCCCTGAGTTCATCTGCCTTACCTGTCAGGCCCCTCACATTAAAATAAGTGCAATACAATCCAACAGTTCTTCCTGGCTCTCTGCCCTGCTCATGCCTAGTCCATCCACTAAGCCTTCTTTCATCACCATCCATACCGAGTTCCAGCCTTTCACCTACCATGATCCTGCATTGGATACTGGTTCCCCTCCAATTAAGGTGCAACCCATCCTTCTTGTATAGGTCACCGCTTCCCCAGAAGAGACCCCAATGAATCCCTGCTCCATGCACCAACTCAGCCACACATTCATCTCCATATTCCTACCCTCACTAGCACTATGAGTTTGGGGTTCATGGAAACTTGTAATATCCTGAGGAGTCTTGAGATGGTGGGTGAAGAGAGATTGACAATTCTCTTGGAGGAACCCAAGTGGCCTTGTGGGTCAGTGTTTAAAAACAAGGGTTAAAAACAATCTGCTGAAGGAGTTCAGCAGGTCGGGAAGCCCCAGTGGGAAGAAAGGAATGTTGACGTTTCAGGTTGAGATCCTGCATCTTGCTCCGGATTCCAGCACCTGCAGTCTCTTATGGCTCTGAAAATAATAGTGGCCCTTTTAGAATAGCAGGCAGACTATTTTTTTCAATCTCTCAGCTGAGAGTCTTTAGAACTTTAGAAATCACGTCAGCCATAAGCTTATGAAATGGGGAAGTCTTGAAGGACAGAGTGGCCTCTTCCTGCTACTGCACTGGGCAAGTGCAGATCAAATTTTGGAGGTGGGGTGTAATGGCATAAAATACAGCAGTTGTAAGAAGGAGAATGAGGAGGGACAAAGGTTGAAGACACAGCAGAATTCACGCACAACCTCATCAATGTTGGAGTCAGCGTGGTACAGGGCCAGGTGCATTGATGTTGGAGTGAGAATGACGCAATGACCTGTTGCAATTCCCACCTATCTGCATTTATTCCATATTCCACCATGTTCTGCTCATCCAAGTCTCTGCCCAGATGCCTCACTGTTTCATTGACACCTGTTGGCTTTTCATTGTGAAGTTCCCGGAATGCAGAGATTTTGAATGTGTTGGCTGGCACTGAAGGAACAACAGGATGTTGAGAGGACAGTGGCACCCATGATCTTGTACATTTGTCTCACAGGTCGTTTGTCGAGCATGCTGTCGAAACAAGCATTCATTTGGTCACCTCAGAGGCAGGGCCAGCCGGGTCTGTGACCAGTGCCACAAGGAGCTGAAGAAGACAGGTAATGACACTTGCCACAGCAAGGAGTTGCTGCCCTTTCACATGGCTTGAATCTCCACTTCTCTTTAGCTGCTTAGAGTCTAATAGCCCTGTCCCACGGTACAAGTTTATTTTTTTAGTTCTCCCAAGTTTAAAAAAAATCAAACTTGTGGTAAGCACGGAGAATGACCGTAGGGGGTACGTCGGAGCTCGGGGATGTCTCTTAGCGGCTCATAATGCTAATGGCAGGTACTCGGGAAGACTCGCTAATGGCAGGTAAGCACGGGAAGACTCGTGAAGGTTATTCAACATGTTGAAAAATGTCCAGGAGAGCCCCGAGTACCGACGACTGGCCATTATTGTAAATCTCCGAGTTCGAATCAAGGCAAACGTGGAAGAGCTCTTGGAATGAACTCGTACCGTGGGACAGGGCTTTGACAGTCATACAATGTGGAAACAGGCCTTGGGCCCAACTTGCCCACAACGACCAACATGTCCCATCTACACTAGTCCCTACTGACTTGCAGTGCGGAGGCATGCACTGCAGACGATCTCCGCAGAGGCACAGATGTGGCACTGGCACTGACATGGCACTGGCACTGACACATGAGCGAACAAACTAGTCCCAACTGCCTGCGAATGGCCCTTATCCCTCTAAACCTGGCAAATCCACGAACCTGTTTAATGTTTCTTAAATGTTGCAATATTCCTTGCCTCAACCACCTCCACTGGCAGCACGTTTCATACACCCGCCACCCTTTGTGTGAAAAAGCTACCCCTCAGACTCCTATTAAATTTTTCTCCCTTCACCTTAAACCAACTTCCTCGAGAGGGTGTTCTCGATTCCCCTACTCTGGGCAAGAAACATTGTGCATCTACCCGGTCTATTCCTCATGACTTTATGTACCTCTATAAGATCACCCCTCATCCTCCTGTGCTCCAAGAAATAGAATTCCAGCCTGCTCGACCTCTTCCTGTAGCTCAGTGATGGTCTGCAAGCCATGCGACAGCTCCTGAACATCCAGAACTTACTGAACTGACCGCCTCATCCGCCAGTTTAGGGCAAAAGTCCTTTTCAGCCTTTTTGATGGCCTTATCAAGGTCATATCCAGACATGACTCTGCATCATCACTTGAATGTCCGAGATGTGGTCCTCAGATGAATGTGAACCTCTTGGTTCATCCAAGGCTTGTTTGGGGGACACAATGATAATTTTCATGGGAACACACACTTCCACACATTTTCTTATGAAGTTAGTAACAACCATGGCATATTCATTCAAATCTTGAACATTGCCCAGTCAACCTACTCCAAGCAGTCTTAGAGTCGTATCTCTGCCTCTACTGACCAGCTCTGTGCAGTCCTCTCCACTTCAGTCGCTGCCTATATACGGGAAGAAGCAGCACAGCTTGGTGGTCAGATTTCCCAAACTGAGGGTGATGATTGGAGCAATGGGCATCTCTAATGCTGGTATAGCAGCTGCCATATCAGGATATGCCCTGATCCTCTGGTGCTGCAGGATCGAAGCTGGTGGTAGTTAGGAAGTGAATTCTTCAGGCTGGCTATGTTGAAGTCCCTGGCTATGATGGGAAAGGCGTTGGGGTATGCCAACAGCAGTTTGCTGAGCACGGTGTGCAGTTCCTCCAGTGCTAGTTGAATGTCTGTTTGGTCTGTAGACCGCGGTCTTTGTGATGGAGGTGAATTCCTTTGGGGGTAGAAGGGACGGCACTTCACAGCCAGATGCGGAGAGCAGGAGTTGGGCAGGGCTGTTACATCTGAGCACCATGAAGAGTTAACCATGAGGCAGACATCAGCGTCTCTCCCTTTTCCCGATGCCTTTGTTCTGTCCATGCGATGATGGAGAAATCTTTAGGCTGGAGGGCTGAGTCTGTGGAGCTTGGGGTGACCACAGAGCACACAGCATTCCCTCATCTCCTTTTGATAAAGCAGCCTTGACCTTAAGTCCACCACTTTATTTTCACGTGACTGAGTATTGGTCAGTAGAATGGTAGGGAGAAAAGGGGGGTGGGTCGTAGACCCATTAGCAGCTTGTTAGTTACATCACTTATTTGTGCTGTTTCTTTATCCAAATACTGTAAGGTCAGGACTGCTATATTTGAATTGTTGCCGTTGTGCTGATTTCAAAATGACGCCACAGAAAAGCTTAAATCCACGCTGCCTTTGACCTCATCCCACTTCACCAGTGGCCATGGGTGTGGAGCAACCCCTCCAGTGGACATGGGGTCTGGATCCCTCCTTGGGGGGTGGGGGTCACCGGGGGTGGATTCCCCTCGACATCCTCATGGGAGTAAATCCACTCCACTCACCACAGGACCATTGTAATTGTGTTAGTAGCAGACCCCTTGGATTGGGATCGAGGACTAGCTTCTATTGCATCCAGAATAGTGTATAGAATATCTCTTTCTCACGACAATCCTGAAGATTTCTCTTTATCCTCTGATACAGGAACAGATTCCCATTGCATCAGGCCTGGGAACGGATTCCTCTTTCTATCACGATCAGGAATGGAATCCCATTTCTATCGGGATCCATGAGTTTTCATTTTGCGAGGACAAACAAGGGGAGGCGATACCTGGGATACAAGTTCATGGATCCCTGATTGTGGAAGCACAGGTGGATAAAGTGGTCAAGAAGTCAGACAGCATGCTTACTTTCATTGCTGTGGGATAGTCGGGGTGTTATCTTATAGCATTGTAGCTTTGTCATGGTCTGGCACGGTCACAGCTGGGTATCTTACAGTACAGGATCGAGATTTGCCAGGATATTGCCTGCAAATGGAGCATTGCAGATGGGCTGGGCTTGTGTTCCGTGGGACAGAGGAACATAGAACTGTAGAGCACCAACGCTTGCCCACAGGCCGACAATGTCCATGCCGAACATGGTGCCCGGTTAATCTCTGTCTGCCTGCACATGATGCATACCCCGCCATTCCCTGCATATCCATGTGCCTATCTAAAAGCCTTTTCAAAGCTGAATTATGCGAGGGAAACAGACATTAAAAATATTTTTCCCATGTGTGGGGCTGCCTCCGTCAAACTGGCACAGTGTTAAAGAGGGAGAAGACTTAGAGAGGGTCTGAGTGGAATTTTTCCACACAAAAGGGTGTGGGAATTTGGAACATACTGCCTGATGAGGTAATATTGTGGAATTGTGACTTCCACAACAGTTAAGATGCATTTAAACAAGTACTTGAGTCGCCAATACGTAAAATGTTTTAGACCAAGTATGTATAATGGGGAAGATGCGTAAGAAGGAACTGCAGATGCTGGTTTACACTGAAGATAGACACAAAATGCTGGCGTAACTCAGCAGGTCAGGCAGCATCTCTGGAGAAAAGGAATAGGTGACGTTTTGGGTCGAGACCCTTATTCAGACTCAGAATCTGAAAAAAGGTCAGATGGGGATTAAGGTAGGTGATGTGCCTGAGGCCCGTTTCTCTGCTGCATGACTATCAATGAAATCCTTTATGCAGGGCATATGAAAGAATTTGCCTTTCATGGGCATCAGGAATAGATATACCGCTCCCCCCCCCCTCTAATTGGCCCCAGGAGTCCTAACCGGATAGCCACGAGTTAGCTAGAGCTCTTAAAGATAGCGGAGTCAGGGGATATGGTGAGAAGGCAGGAACGGGGTACTGAATGTGGATGATCAGCCATGATCATAGTGCATGGCAGTGCTGGCTCAAAGAGCCGAATGACCTACTCCTGCACCTATTGTCTATTAACCTTCCCATTCTGTTCACTCTACCTGCAGGCTCCCGAAGGGAGGAGACCGATCAGCCATCCCCCACCCACTCCCCTGCCAGGCGTCTCTCCTCTGTGTTCAACATTCTCCATGTTCCACACACTCGTGGACAGAGGAACAAACAAGCTCGGCCGCAGGTAAGGGGCACTGATGGCGACCATCCGAACCGGCATTTGCACAGTACACAACACAGACACAGGTCCACTGGCGTAACCTGGCCATACTGACCAACGTGCCTTCCTGAGCTGGTCCCACATGCCTGCCTTTGACCCATACCCTTTTAAACATCTCCTTGCCATGAACCTGCCCAAATGTCCTTTAAATGCTGTAATTGTATCCACCTCTACCACTTTCTCTGGCTGCTCGTTTCATATTCCCACCAACTTAGAGTCATAGAGCCATACAGTACAGAGACAGAGCCTTCAGCACAACCTGCCCATGCTAATTAAGATGCGCCATCTACCTTAGTCCCACCATACGAGTTTGGCCCATATCCCTCTCAATCTTTCCAATCCATGAAGCTGTCCAAATGTCTTTTAAACCGTTGTTATAGTACGTGCCTCAGCCACCTCCTCTGGCAGCTCATTCCAGACACCCACCAATCTCTGTGTGAAAAAGGCACCTCTTAGGTCCCTTTTAAATGTTTCCCTCTTGCGTTAAACCTCTGGTTCTTGATTCCCCTATTCTGGGTAAAAAGATTCTGTGGACTCACCCTATCTTTCCCACCCCCCCCCCCCCCCCCCACCTGCTATTTATACACCTCTATAAGATCACCGTTCAGCATCCAAGGAATAAAGTCCTCACCTTAGAACATTGAAGAGGAATAGACCCCTCGGCCCACAATAATGGCAAGTTAATCTGATCTCATCTGCCTGTACGCGATCCATATCTCTCTATTCACTGCACTTCTATATACCCATCTAAAAGCAACTTAAACACCATTATCGTATCTGATTCTACCACCTTGGCAATGCCTTCAATGCCTCCACCATTGTGTAAAAAACTTGCCCCCTCTCACCTTATACTTATGCCCTCTAGTGCTGGACATTTCCACCCTGGGGAAAAAGGTTCTGACTATCTAACCTATCAATGTCACTCATAATTTTACATACTTCTTTCATCGCACCTCAAGCTACAACTTTACAGAGCAAATAATGCAGCTATTTTCAGTAGCTGAAATCCTCTAATCCAGGCAGTATTCTGGTGATAGGCCCCAAATGCTAGAGTAACATCAGCGGGGCAGGCAGAGAAGGAATGGGTGACGTTTCAGGTTGAGATCTTTCTTCAGGAGTGAAGAATGGCCTTGACCCAAAATGTCACCCATTCCTTCTCTCCAGAGATCCCTCCTGTCCTGCTGAGTTACTCCAACATTTTGTGTGTCTACCTTCAGTGTAAACCAGCATGTGCAGTTCCTTCCTGCACCGTATCCTGGTAAACCTCCTCTGCACCCTCTGCTAAACTTTGTTGGTGTCTGCAAACTTACTCACCAACCGATCCACATTTACGTCCAGGTCATTTACATATATCATAAATCACAGGCCTCCAGCCAGAAGATCTACCCTCCACCACAACATTCTGCCTTCTGTGAATCAGCCAGTTCTGAATCCATAAGACCAATTCATCATGCATCCCATACATCTTAATCCTCTGGATCAACCTACCCATGAGGGACCTAATCAAAATGTATTAAAATCCATGTATACAGCATCCACCGCCCTACTTTCATCAATCTCCCTCATCGCCTCCTCAAAAATCTCAATCATATTACTAAATATGACCTGCCAAGTACAAAGCTCATCCTCCTATCCCTAATTATCCCATTCTCTTCCAAATGGGAGTGTATCATATCTTGAAGAATTCTCTCCAATAGTTTCCTTACCACTGACATGGGGCGCACCTATAGTTTCCTAGATTCTCTCTACTTCCCTTCTTAAACAAAGGAAAAACATTGGCCACTCGCCAGTCCTCCAGGACCTCATAAAAGAAGAAACTAAGGCTCCCGCAATCTCCTCTCGTACCTCTCTCAATAAGCTAGGATCGATTCCATCAGATCCTGGGGCCCTATTCATCTTAATGCTTTTCAAGATCCTTACCACCACCTACTTCTTGATCTCAAACTGCCCTAGCATATTTGTATTCTCCACACTGATCTCACTGTCCTCCACGTCCTTCTCCTCGGTGAATACAGATTCAAAGTACTCATCTAGTACCTCACCTACATCGTCCAACTCCAAGCAGAGACTCGCTCCTTTATCCTGGAGCAATCCTACCTTCTCCCTGGCCACCTTCTCCTTTTCCACTGCTCCTGTTCTCGCTGTCAGCTGACCCTGAAAAAACCCTTGCTCTGGCAGTGACACTGACCACTCTGAGAGAGGCTCTTACCCTGGGAACACTTGGGAGTGATTTTGACCCTGAGATCCCTCATTCAGTGAGTGACTCTGACCCTGGGAAGCAACATTCTGGGAGTGACTCTGACCCTGTGGTCCCTCAATCTGAGAGAGAGTCTGACCCAGGGATCACTCACTCTGCGAGTCACTCCGACCCTGGGATTAGTCACTCTGGTAGTCTCTAACTCTGGGACGCACTCATCATTCTCCGAGTGACCCGGACACGGGCATCACTCACACAGATTCGATCCTCCCCTCGCAAGGTTACTCTTTTTGCAGACAGCCGTCTTCAGTGAAGGGGTTTCAATGAGCGGCAGTCTGCAGAGACGGAAGGCCAGCAGACGGCATTGGAAGAAGCTTTGGTTTGTCATTCACCAGAAAGTGCTCTACACATACAGAAACCGTGAGGTAAGATGTCCCCACACATCCCTGGCATTTCTTCCTCAACTACTCCTCTCTCTCCTCAGCCTCAACCTCCCCTGTCAGACCTCGTTATCCACTGACTCTACTCTGGCCTAGTGGCAACACTACCAGCCACTACCCATTACCCCATGCCTGGGTACCGATCACCAACCCTCACACCCCATGGCCCACCAATGTACACTCCACCATCGAGCTCCTGACAACCTGTGAGCCAGCACCTCATGCCCCATCACCAACCCCCTGAAACCACAGTGCCCACTCCAAATACCCATCCCAGATCCCCATCACCCAAACCCCGCACTCCATCCCTCACCCCGATACCGATCACTCAACTCCACCACCACCTCCTAACCGCACCCTAACAGCCCATTACCCAGCCCCTGATGCCCCATCACCCACCCACAAGACCCACCTCCTGTACCTCATCACCAGCCCCTGATGCCCCATCACCCATCCATAATATCCCATCACCCACCGTTAAAGCCACATCATCAGCCCCCAATAATGCATCACTCACAATACTCCATCACCAGCCCCCCCCCCCCCCCCCCCCCCCCCCGACTCCCCATCACTCCCCGATATCTTCAGCCTATCACCCACTCCCTGATACCCCACCCAATCCCGGATACCCCTTCACCCAGCAACTGATACCCCATCACCCATCCCTGACCACCCACCAGCCCGTTACCTCATCACCCCCTAATACCACACCCACTGATACATCAGTAGCCCTTGATACCCCATTGCCTACTTCCCAATACCCCATCACACATCCGATAACCCACCCCGTTACCCCAGCCCCACATGCTCCCTGATAAATCACCCACCCCAATACCCCATCACGCCACCCCAATACCCCATCACCCACCATCTGATACCCATCAGCCACCGTATCAGCCCATCACCCGCCCGCTTTGTTACTCTGTCAGAAGGTTAACACGCCCCCATCCTTGTTCTGTGATAGGATCACATTGTGGCAGAGACCCTGCCACTCCTGGGCTTCACCGTTAAGCAGTGTAAGGTGGACGAGCTCCCTGGATTCAGTGCCCAGTTCCAGCTCTACCACAAGAACAGCCTCTACTACTCCTTCAAAGCAGAGGATGCCAGCACAGCACAGAGGTAGGTACTGCCAGCCACAGCACAGCCCAGATTTGGCTGACACTCTGGAGGCTGGGTTTGAGCTTTTTACTCTGAATGCAGTCACTGAGAGTAAAGTAGAAATTCAGGGTGTAGACTCACAGTCATAAAAAGTGGAAACAGTCCCCTTTGGCCCAACTTGCCCATGCTGAGCAACATACTCATCTACACTAGTCCACGCTTCCTGTGTTTGGCTCAAATTTCTCTAAACCTATCCTCGGTTGGGTCAGGTCGGGGGGCGTTCCCCTCGCCACGGGTACCGTGTAATCCCGTGTTACCTGCTCCATGGTCGGATAGACGGCGATTAAACTGTCTCCCCCACCTGGTTTGCCAGGTGAGGAGGGGGCTGTGGACCTCCAGCAGGACTAAAAACAAGACCTGTCAAAGGGCAGATGAGCTTCTAACGAGCCAACGGCCATCCACACTTCAGTAGAAGTTGCGATCACTGTCGTACATAGCATTGTAAGGAATGATGATAACGCACACACACCAAAACCCTATACCTCCAGCGGCAGCAGTCCGCAGGAACTGGAGGACAGAGATGTGCGGTGCGTCCGTCACCGTTCCCGTTGGAAACCAACACGACTGCGTCGCTAATGTTTTCAACGATGATGAATGAATGAATATCCTATCCACGTAACTACCCAAAGGTTTTTTTAATGTTGTGATAGTACCTGACTCCAGTAGCTCAATTGATATACATACCACCCTTTGTGTAAAAAAGTTGCCTCTCAGGTGCCTATTAAATCTTTCCTCCCTCTGTCCTCTGGTTCCTGATTCCCCTACTCTGAGAATGTAATCACATATACTCAGCAATTCCTCACTTTGCAGACTTCACCCACGCTGTCTCCCTGGCTTAGGCGGAGCACATTACTCAGTACAGACAGTACGGCCACATATTTTATCTATTGCAAATGCTGTACCCTCTCATTTCACCTGGTACAGACAGTAAACACTCTCATTTTACTCGGACTGGATAATATACCGTCTCATTTTACCTGGAATAGATACTCATTTCCTAGTTTATGGAATGCAACCGTATCTGTTCACAAATTAAGTAATCATTTAGTTTAGTTTCACAATGCAACGTGGTAACAGGCCCTTCAGCTCACTGGGTCCACACCGACCATCGATCACCCAATTATTATCTTCCTGCTCATATTTGTGCCCTGCTTAATGAAGGCAAAATATCCCGTGTGCTTTCCTCATTAACTCATCTCTCAGTGCTGCCACCTTCAGGCATCCTTGGGCGTGCACCAAGGGCCCTTTGTTTTGTACAACCTCCCCTTGATAATCCTACCAAAGTGCATCACTTTAGAATTAAAATTCCACTTGCCATTGCTCTGCTTACCTTATCAATAGATAACAATTCCCTACAGTTGTCCTCCTCACTATCGACAACACCATCAAATTTCACGTCACCTACCAACTTACAAGTGATGTCTGAAGAAGGACCTCGACCCGAAACGTCGCCTATTTCCTTCGCTCCATAGATGCTGCCTCACCCGCTGAGTTTCTCCAGCATTTTTGTCTGCCTAGTGATATCTCTACGTTCACACACAGGTTGTCAATGTCGGTAACCAGCATTCAGTCCTTGTGTTTGCTTTCACTTTCTGAGATGTCTCCCCAGTTAATTTGACTTCGGACTCTTTCCAACCTTGCCTGTTTTGGCTCCTTCGCTTTTAAATGACTTTCTTGTTTTTTGTTTGGTTGGTTGTATTCAGTAGCTACTCATGCTTGAGCCTGTATTTTATGCAGCATTGACTCTGTTGCCCATAAATGATAGTGACTTGTTTGAGTGCTACCCTTTGTCATTTTTGCTGCGACTGGTCAGCTACATGCAAAGTTCCTGATCACATCGCAGTTCTACCCGTCCTTATGTAGTTCACTGCCACCTGGATCTCCGCACAGAGTTGATCCCGTGCAGGCAAATGGGACAGCAAATCCTTTTACAAAGATGCTGCCAGGAGTCAAGCGCTTGAGCTATCGGGAGAGGTTGAGCAGGCAAGGACTTTATTCCTTGGAGCATAGGAGGATGACAGGTGATCTTACCTGAAAAGGGGTTTTGATCTTAAACGTCATCTATTCCTTTTCTCCAGAGATGCTGTCTGGCCAGAGGACACCGTCTAGAATCATAGGTTCAAGGCAAGTGGGGAAAGATTCAATAGGAACCTGAGGGACAATAATAGAATATTGACTGGCCTTGAGGGGGATACGACATATATTGCCTGAAGTAGATTCATATTGCCCGAGTCGAAGACAAGGGCAATATGGATCTAGTGAGGGCAATATATGTCGTATCTCCCGAAAGAGGACAGTCAATATTGTTATTATTACCCATTATCAGACATCTAGAGGAAAATCTGAACATCTCATATGATATGAATGTATCTATACATTTTGCAATATGCATTGCAACATTGTAAATAAGGGTACTAAAACCATTCCAACATTGTAAATAAGGGTACTAAAAGAATGTAACATTTATGTTTCATTTATGTAATTTATGTAATTCATTTATGTGACAATGTGAAGGTCGAACTTTTAAATCGCGAACCTCTTCTCGCAACCGGCTGCCATTTTTTTTTTAAGATAAATTTTAAATTTTGCACGCAGCGTCACGTTGCCGTCACGCAGCGTCACGTTGCCAAGTTCCCGGATGTGAGACCAGGGGAATATAAGACTATATTCCCCGCTGTTTAAACGGGTAAAGTCCATAGGCATTCGCTAGACAGGGGAATATAAGAAAATATTCCCCTGTTAGCGCTGCTGGCAGTAAAAAGGAAGGGAATATAATTTCGTAAAAGCATACCTCAGATGAATGATATGGGTAATAATATTTTTTATACAATGGGTGGTGGCTATATGGAATGAGCTGCCAAAGGAGGTAATGGAGGCAGGTAACATCACAACATTTAAAAACATTTGGGCAGGTACATGGATAGTATAAATTTAGAGGGATGTGGGCCAAATGCAGGCAAGTGGGTCTAGTGTAGGTAGGACACGTTGGCCGGTGTGGGCAACTTGGGCCGAAGGGCCTTTTTCAACGCTGTATAACTCTATGACCTTCACAGTGAATGGTACGGCCCTAAGGAGAGTTGTGGAGTGTTGTGAGACAGAGAGATCCAGGAGAACAGTTCCCTGAAAGCAGCATCGTTGATAGAAAGTGTGGTCAAGAACACTGGCCTTCATCAGTCGGGAAATTGAGTATAGAAATGTGGAAGTTACTAGGACTTCAGGGCGTGAGCTATAGGGAGAGATTGTGCAGGTAAGGACTTTATTATGTGGAGTTCAGGTGATCTAATAGAGGTGTATAATATAATGAGGGAAATAGACAGGGTGAATGCAGTTTTTTCCACAGAGGATGAGACATAGGTTTAAGATGAGAGGGGGAAAAATTCATAGGAACCCAAGGGGCCGAAGGGCCTGATTCTATGCTATGACCTTACACCTATTGTTTTTAACTGTTTGCTCTCAAGGTCCCAACACAAAACATCATCTGTCCATTTCCCTCCACTGATGATGCCTGACCTGCTGAGTTCCTCCAGCAGTTTTTTTTCAATGTTCCAGAATCCAGTGTCTGCAGAGTCTTGTATCCCTACTGTACTGATACTGTTGTTTATGTTCTGCTTCTCAGGTGGACCGAAGCCATGCTTGGAGCGTCTGTGTTGTAGCAGTAATGGCACCTGCTCACAGTGAGATGGTCCCACTTTGCGCGATCCTTCAGCGACTGAGCATGATCCACCAATGTGCTGGCATTTCCGTGCAGCTCGGGAAATTCTTCATTTCACCTTTGAGAATCTTTGGAACTGTTCACAGCTCAGCCTTCCACAGAATTTGCCAACTTCCGTACAGTTATAAGACGTTGTTGCTTTTCTGATAGAATAGCGGTGTAATGTCTATGCAGCACACTGTGCACAGACCCCTTGCAGCCCTCTTACTGGAATGAGTTCCTCAAGGTCTGATTTAAATCTCTCTCTGGCAATCTGAGGTCCCGAATAGCTGACCTCAGAAAAGAGACCAGAATAGATTAGAGATCCAGCATCATTCATGCTTAAGGTTGGAGCATATTGAGGGTCAAACTGGAACTGTTGTTTTTTAATCATTGTCAATTGGTAGCAGAATGGATGTGCTGAAGCAAAAGACTCAGCTGCATGCAGGATTGGAACTGCATGGGCCTTTAATCCAGTGCCATGCCAGCACAGCCTGATTTTCCTTTTCTGCTTTCTAGTGAAATGTAGAGCTGAGAATTTCTGAGACAAATATGACCAAATGGAAATATTTTGTGTGAATTGTGAGATCTGATATTTACCCCAGCTAACATCAGACCTGGTGAATTGGAGACACAAGTTACTGCAGAAGCTGGACTCTGAAGCAAAAAAACTAACTTCTGGAGGAACTCAGTGGGTCAGGCTGCATCAGTGAAGAGCAATGCACAGGTGGTGCTTCAGGTCAGGAACCTTCTTCAGCCAGTTTAGGCTCACAGCCAGTGCCACAGTTTGGTGGGATGGGTGTGGATATGGTCATGGGATTGGGATTGGAGGACCTTTGAGTGGGTGCACATCTCTTTTTGACGTAAGGATGGGAGGTGAGATGGCTCCATCGGGGAGAATTCCAGGCGCAAGGAAACTGAATGAATCTGCAGGAGGTACCTGTGTTTGTGAACAAGCTGTGCTTCCCTTTTTCATGGTCTGCGATTGAACGCAATGCTAGAGTTCCTGGAAATAAAGTGAATGGCACAGAAGACAACTGTTTGTGCAGGGGAGAGAGTTGGAATGCAAACCATGTGCTGAGAGTGCCGAGTAAGAAGACATGTGGATAATAATCTGTTTTATTCAAGTCATGGCTTTGCATTCGAACACAGGTTAGAGTTGCCATCTGAAATGGCAAAGGAAGGGGAAGAAAGTTTGAGTGAAAAGTATTTGGAATCAATAAACATTCTAAAACCAGTAAATTCAATGACTAGCATTCTGTAGAAATTGCTAACTGACCCTGTATTCACCACAAAATCTCTGGAGCAACTGAATTACTGAGCCAGGATCTCTCTCTCTGGCTTGTTGATGCCTGAGTTAACATCATTTAGCTTGGACACTTTATCCTTAAAGCCACTCTCCTTAGCAGCTAAGGAGGGATGCCAAGTTTTATAATTATCTGTTATATCTTGTTACAGATGAAAGCAGGGTTTCACAGAAGAGGGAAAAGCACAGTGGGACATTTAATGTTGCAGGCTCATCCAGAAATGCAGAGATAATCTCCAACTTATTTTCAGTAAAGAAATAAAGTATTTTTTTCACCAACTAATCGGGTAGTAATCCAATGTTTGATATCTTCAAAAACCTCTTACTTCTCCCTCTTCATATCTGCTCTCCAATAAAAACCTTTAGCAGCTCAGTATTACTTGAAATACTTTATATGGACTGAAAGCAGAAAGAGACAAATTCTAGCTCTGTGGAGTATCATCCCTAAAGTCGGAGAATTATGCAGCATGCAAGAAAGCCGTTTGGCCCATCATGTGCACCCACCTATACAAATCCCATATACCAGCACTTAATCCAGATCCTTCTATGCCTGGGCCATTTGATTTAAGTGCTTATCTAGATACTTAAATACTGTATGCTTAAATAATGACACTGCTTCCACCACTCGCTCCGGCAGTACTCGCCACTCTGGGTGAAGAAGTTTGTTTGTTTTATTAAAGTCCATAATCAGCTTCCATGCAGTAAAGAGCAGACATGTGTTTGGAGTTTGCACATTCTCTGTGGTTCCCCTCAGTACTCGTATTTTGTCCAATATAACACAGGGGACTCCGCAAGGGTGGCATACAAGGGCAGCAGGTAGAGAGACCTGACCTTGGGTGCAGTCTGCAGGGAGTTTGAATGTTCTGCCTGTGACTGCCTAGGTTTCCTCTGTGTGCTGCACTTTCTTCCCACATCTTAAGGACATGTGGTATTTCAGATTATCCTCCTCTGCAAATTGCCTCTAGTGTGACGGGCATGGATGCACACGTGTCATAGATGATGAGCGAGCAAGGAAAAGAGGAAATGAAAAAGCATTCTCCTTATTGCAAGTAGTCTAGTTAGGCTTTTCCAATAAAGTCTAGCTATGTTACATTCAATTGCCAATAGTTCAGTAGACTTTCACAATAACCTATTGTAAACTCATCTAGTTAATGTAATTCATGGTGCTGAATCAATCGGAAATGTTTATTTGGTTGTACAACCTTCCTTGGGAAGGTTTTTGCCCACTGTATGAAGCAGTCTGCTTTCCGCTAGCAGTCAGGTTCGGCATTTCCAATACAGTCCAGCTGTACAGGGGTAGTACAGTGGTGGAGATATAGAGTTACTGCCATACAACACCAGAGACCCAGGTTCAGTCCTGACCATGCTGGCAGCCTGCGCTGAGCTTTGTATATTCTACCTGTGACTATGTGGCTTTTCTCTGGGTGCTCTGCTTTCCTCCCACACTCCAAAGATACAGTGGCTTGCAAAAGTATTCATACCCCTTGAACTTTTCCAAATTTTGTCACGTTACAACCACATACATAAATGTATTTTATTGGGATTTTATGTGATATAACAAAGTGGTGCATAATTGTGAAGTGGAAGGAAAATGATACATGGTTTCCAAATTTTATTACAAAATAAAAAACTGAAAAGTGTGGCGTGCAAAAGTATTCAGCCCCCCTGAGTCAATACTTTGTAGAACCACCTTTCGCTGCAATTACAGCTGCAAGTCTTTTGGGGTATGTCTCTACCAGCTTTGCACATCTAGAGACTGACATTTTTGCCCATTGTTCTTTGCAAAATAGCTCAAGCTCAGTCAGATTGGATGGAGAGCGTCTGTGAACAGCAATTTTCAAGTCTTGCCAGAGATTCTCAATCGGATTTTCTCAAATGACTGGGCCATTCTAACACATGAATATGCTTTGATCTAAACCATTCAATAGTAGCTCTGGCTGAATGTTTAGGGTCGTTGTCCTGCTGGAAGGTGAACCTCAGCCCCAGTCTTGTCTTTTGCAGACTCTAACAGGTTTTCTTCCAAGATTGCCTAGTATTTGGCTCCATCCATCTTCCCAAGAACTCTGATCAGCTTCCCTAAACCTGATGAAGAAAAGCATCCCCACACCATGTTTCACAGTGGGGATGGTGTATTCAGGGTGATGTGCAGTGTTAGTTTTCTGCCACACATAGCGTTTTGCATTTAGGTCAAAAACTTCAATTTTGGTCTCATCAGACCAGAGCACCTTCCTCCACATGTTTGCTGTGTCCCCCACATGGCTTGTGGCAAACTGCAAACAAAACTTCTTATGGCTTTGTTTCAACAATGGCTTTCTTCTTGCCACTCTTCCATAAAGGCCCGATTTGTGGAGTGCATGACAAATAGTTGTCCTGTGGACAGATTCTCCCATCTGAGCTGTGGATCTCTGCAGCTTCCCCAGAGTTACCATGGGCCTCTTGGCTGCTTCTCTGATCAATGCTCTCCTTGCCCGGCCTGTCAGTTTAGGTGGACGGCCATGTCTTGGTAGGTTTGCAGTTGTGCCATTCTCTTTCCATTTTCGGATGATGGATTGAACAGTGCTCCGTGAGATGTTCAAAGCTTGGGATATTTTTTTATAACCTATCCCTGCTTTAAACTTCTCCAAAGCTTTATCCCTGACCTGTCTGGTGTGTTCCTTGGGCTTCATGATGCCAAAGGAACATTGTTTGTTCACTAATGTTCTCTAACAAACCTCTGAGGCCTTCACAGAACAGCTGTATTTATACTGAGATTAGATAACACACAAGTGGACTCTATTTACTAATTAGGTGACTTCTGAAGGCAATTGGTTGCACTGGATTTTATTTAGGGGTATCAGAGTAAAGGGGGCTGAATACTTTTGCACGCCACACTTTTCAGTTTTTTATTTGTAAAAATATTTGAAAACAATGTATCATTTTCCTTCCACTTCACAATTATGTGCCACTTTGTGTTGGTCTATCACATAAAATCCCAATAAAATACATTTACGTTTGTGGTTTTAACGTGACAAAATGTGGAAAAGTTCAAGGGGTATGAATACTTTTGCAAGCCACTGTATACATATTGATTAGTAGGTCTGGATGTTACAATCCCTAAGATTTTTCACTACAATTGACATTCTTGGGTATGACCACTAGGTGAATCTGCTAACAATCAGACACATCTTCTGCTGTGCACCTGAACATCACTGGGTGTTTCGGCCTTTTATCACAAGACATCCTCAGTCGAGGCAGGCCCACCACAGGTTGATCAGACCTGGGTGTGTGTCTTATGGTTAGCCTCTAGATGGTCACGTAGCAGCCCAGACAGCATCTTTCCTCTTCAGCCACAGCCAGTGACTGCTCCGTTCGGCGGCATTGGCAAGTTCTTTTATTGCCCTCCTTTGTGCCTGCCCTTTGACTCCTACTTCCCTCAGGAGCCTTGCGGTGGAACTGGCTAAAAAGCCCCTGCACCCCACCTCCACTGGACACACCCTTACACTCCAACCTCTCTCCTCTGCAAGGTTTGAATATCGAAGCTTTTTTCTTTCATAAGCCTCGTCCACAGCCTCCTCCCGGGGGACCGTCAGCTCAATGATGAAAACACGCCGACAGGAGTAAGTTGATTAGCTTCGGAAAAAAATGTGTATAGTGCTAATGTACGGAGTGATTGCTGATCAGAATGGATTCATAGAGTCATACAGAGTGGAGACAAGCCCTTCGGCCCAACATGTCCCATCTACACTGATCACACCGGCCTGTATTTGTGTACATGTGGACCAAGGCTAAAGGTGAACATGAGACAAAAGGATATCGGATAAAGATTGAAATATAAAGCTGGGAAGCAAGGATATAGGTGGAAGTGGGAAGAGTGACTGGGCGATGAGCGTAGGATGAACAAGCAGGGTGACTGAGGTGTTGTGGGAAAGGTGTTGAGACCCATAACGAGTCATGCACTGAGCATTGCTCCAAATCCAGAATTAATACTTAATAGAATGAAGGCCAGGACAATGAGCAAATGTGGAACCTAATAAAGGCAAATGGATTTGCATGAAGAAGGTGATATCGCGGGCTGGATCAAAGCGGCAGTCTCTCATGAGACTGAATCTCCATTAGTGAGAAATGGCATGATTATCACACTACCTGTAAACTGATAAGTTCACCTCAAGACTAACATGTTCCCCATGTCTTCAGAAATGCCATAGAGAACAAGGATCCAAATAGACCAAAAACAAATAGGTAGGAACTGCAGATGTTGGTTTATACCAAAATAGTCACAAACTTGAAGCGTAAATTGGGACCAGAGAAAACCATTGATGCCAGGTTTACGTAGATCCAGATTATGACCACCTTTAACGAACAGCCACATTAATACCAACAATTAATCAAACTACCACACCCAGCCTCTCCGAAAATCAGTCCCAATAGTATAAAACATCAGTCTGAAGAACGGTCTCAAACTGAAATATCACCCATTCCTTCTCTCCAGAGATACTGCCTGCCCCTCTGAGTGACTCCAGCATTTTGTGTCTATCTTTGGTTTAAACCAACGTAGGCAGTTCCTTCCTACATACTTTACACAAAGGAAAAACAAACAACGAACAAAGGCTCATTTCCCCACCTCAAAAATATGAATGTGGGCCAGGTAAGCAAGAGAAACCGGCTCTGCTGGAAATGTAACTGCCGCCTCCTCTCCGAATTGGACGAGGTGCCTTCCAAACTAGAATAGGACTGGTGGAATGAGCGCGTTAATGGACAAATTGGATATTAAAAGGAACAGGTGGTGGATGCCCGCGGAATCAGAATTCAAGTGTGCTCTGTTAGAAAGAGGGCGAGAACTTACTTAGTCAGAGGGTAGTTCATCTGTGGAACTAAATGCCACAGAGGGCCGTGGAGGCCAAGACAGTGGATATTTGCTAAGGCAGTGATAGACAAATTCTTGATTAGAACGGGTGTCAAGGGTTATGGGGAGAAGGCAAGGAAATAGGATTAGGGTGCAGAGATCATCTTTGATTGAATGGCAGAGAAGACCCGATGGGCCGAATAGCCTAATTCTACTCCTATAACTTGTGGAATCAATTGTTGTCAAACTGGCGCCACGGGAAATTTATTAAATATCTACCAAATAAAGCTAACGAGGGATCAGGTACCGATAGAATAAATAACATTTGGGGATTATGGACACATTCAGAATTAAAATCTTACATTGCGCGGCTCGTAAGCCGGTAACTACGATCTTGAACCAGGACAAAGTAGAGGCGACAGTGGGGATTTTCCGCTGACAGTCCAGACAAATCGTTCGAAAAAAAAACAAGAGCTGGCTCTGTAAACATCCAGAAGGGTGGAGCAGAACGGCACAGCCGTTAAACGTTTACCTCAACTTGCTCGGCCACCATCCCTGAAGGCAGCAGCCGCAGACAAAGCGAAACTATGGGATTGGGTTGCCAGATCTTCCAGAAGTGCTCCGGCGATCAATGTGTTAGAGCAAGAGACACAAAAAGCTGGAGTAACTCAACGGGTCAGACAGCATCTCTGGAGAAAAGGAAGAGGTCACATTTCGGATCGTGACCCTTCTATAGTCGCGACCCGAAACGTCACCTGTCCTTTCTCTCCAGAGACGCTGTCTGACCTGTTGAGTTGCTCCAGCTTTTTATGTCTATCTTCGGTTTAAACCAGCATCTGCAGTTACACAAAGTGTTAGAACACATTAGTCTGAAGAAGTGTCTCGACCCGAAACGTCACCAATTCCTTCTCTCCAGAGATGCTGTCTGTCCCACCGAGTTACTTCAGCATGTTGTGTCTATCTTCGAATGTGTTAGAACAGGTGTGTAGATGACATTTGGAGAGTGTGGACACATTCAGGGTTAGACTAACGAATCTACATCGTTAAAACCCAACTCCCCTCCAAAGGGAAAACAAGGTGTCTGGACATCATTTTTATAATTGGCACCAGAAAACGAAGGCCACAAACGAGTTACCAAAGTTTTTTTTCAAACCAACAGACACTCTTGCACACAACCAGATACAACCCAAAACGCAGGCATAGCAAAGTCACTTGCTGCCCCCACGTTTGTACCAGAGGGGTACCAGGCCGCCTCCTCCCTTTCACTGCACGTACAGCGGCTACTGTGGACAAATAGCGAGACATCAATTCATGTTTCCTGAAGGGTGTACGAAGCACAGACAACAGGATGGGATGTCACGCAAGCGACCACTGATAACTGGATCATGGCCCTCGATATTCACAAATCTGTTACACTCCGCTTTCAGCAACTCAAGGGGAGGATTAACAGGATGGGCGATTGGCCTTTCAGAGAACCAACAATCTGATCATTACAAAATCCTGGTCTTTACAAAACTGCACCGAATTGTGGAAAAGGCAACATGGGGTAGTAATCACTTAAAAATAAAAATAATTAAAGCATGCATAATAGGGGCAGGTTTCTTTGCACAGAGGGTTGAAGAGGCAGATACAATGGTGGCATTTGGATGGGCACTTGGCTATGCGGGGAGTGGAAAGATCCCACGCAGGCAGCGGAAAAGTAACTTGGGATCATGTCCGGCATTGACATTGTGGGCTGAAGGGCCTGTTCCTGTCCTGCTCTGCTCTATATCCACATGAAAGAGCCTTGATAAAACAAAGAAGGTAGATAGTAACAAATGCTGGAGAAACTCAGCGGGTGAGGCAGCATCTATGGAGCGAAGGAATAGGTGACGTTTCGGGTCGAGACCCTTCTTCAGACTGATGTGGGGATGGTGGGGGCGGGAAGAAGAAAGGAAGAGGTCGAGACAGTGGGCTGTAGGAGAGCTGGGGAGGGGAGGGGAAAAACTAAGGATAACTTGTGAACGACAACGGTTAGATGTGAAGCGGGCCACATTATTTACATCGGGAAAACTGGCAACAGCCAGAGGATCAGACGGAGCAGATCCTCCAGCACTGTGTCCACGAACATCAGATCACCAAGGAAGACCAAGTTCAGTTGTGAGGAAAGGATATCACAGCACTGTGCATCGCTACTCAGGCTGTCCTAACCCCAACCCCAATGCCCACTCCGAGCAGCAGAACTGTCGCCGTGCCAGAAACGTGAGTGAAGGACGAGCCACCGGAGATGAATGGGGAGCATTTACCGTGCTGACTGGTGGTAGAAGCACGGCACACAAAATGACTTCAAGGCAGTGAAGGAATAGCAAAATATATCCCAACCCAGATCCCGACAAAGCCGTGTAGTGTTCACAGCGGCAACATCAATATTGGGTTTTTTCAGCCACTTTGCAATTTTAGGAACATTTACTTCGTGAAGCAGTTTCATGCTTTAATCGTCCCAAAGGAAACCCCCTTTGCAGTTCCTATTCAGCACATCTTTGGACTCCGGTGCAGGGGACTAAACGGTGTAAGCGTCTCGTGTTAGCAGAGCAATTGAGCGGCAGCAGGTGAGCATTGCTTTGTTTACCAACATTTAAAGGCAGACCGTGATCTGAATGGGTTTGTAACAGCGATTTTGTACAGTCTACCTAGTTTTGTAAAGCTTCTGTGACGTGTGCAACCAACATTGCGAGAGAAGACTGATGTCGGGATAGTTAAGATGTCGGGAATGTAAGAAGTTGTTGATTATTTGAGGTATTCTCCCATATCTGCAGACAGACTATAAATCCTGACTTACACACAGCTGTCTTTGGAATACCACCCCCGAATTGTAAGCTTACAAATTTACAAACAATTGAGCATTTGCATCATTCCTTGCTCGCAGGCTTATTCTTTTCAACTGGAAGTCAAAAAAAGCTCCATCTTTTTTGCAGTGGTTAAAGGAGGTGCTCTCCTTTTTACCCTTGGTATAAACGGTGTAAGGCCCACAGAAACTTCGCTCTGACCTAGAACCCTTTTATAGATTTTATTATTTTCCTTTGACTGAAAATATTGTCTACACAGTCATAATCATTTATTTATAGTTGTATGTTGCAGTTGTTAACATGTAACATTTTAACACAAAGACTCTGCCTTCTAATCTTTTATTTATTTATTTATTTATTTTTCTCTTTCTCTTTTTGGAGCCTTGGGGATGGGGAGGAGGGTATATAAGTTTTGTACTGTTCTGTACTGTTTGTTGGTGTTTTGTGTAAATTTGTGTTTATAACTTGAAAACCAAAAATAAAGTTATTAAACATTTATTTTTTTAAGTTGTTGATTAAACTTGGTCGGCGTTGTGATTGTTAAGCAATAATAACTTTTGTCACGTTACATAAAATTGTTTGTCCGTGCTTGTATAACGGGGGTTTCCATTGCGTTCACTTGCACGGAATCAGATCTTGAGTAGTGTTCAGGAACATAAGAGGCTCCTGCGGTTTACTACCAGCATGGAAGAGCGCTGCTTTATTTTCGCTTGAGAATTGTCTCCGAATGCGTCCTTCCCATTTGAACAATTTCGTGAGTGCACCTAAGGGCTGCTAGAGACTAATTATCTCCTGTCTTAACTTCAACGGGCCAGGCAGCATCTGGAGAAATTGGACAATCGAGGTTTCGGGTCGGGGTTTATGCAGACTGATGTGTAGGAGGCGAAAACTGGAAACGAGAGGTGCGGTCGGACAAAGCCTGGGAAGTGATGGGTGGATACAAGAGTCGAAGAGCAGATTGGTGACAAAGGCTGGAGGTGAAAAGGGGGCGAGATGTTGCAGATAAGGAGAGAGGAGGAGTGAAATGTGAAGTCAGAGAGGGCAGGGGAAGGGGAGATATGGGGGGAAGGGGGGAGAAAAAAAAAAGGGGGGGAAAGGGGGGAGAAAGGGGGGAAAGGGAGGGGAAAGGGGGGGGAAGTTGGATAAAAGGGAAATGTGCTACCCGAGAGAGGTGGTTATGCCTACAAAGCATGGGAAAGGAGAAGGATGGGGGGGGGGGGGGTTGAAGATGATAGGAGACGTGCAGATTGGGGAGGGGAGGTTAGAGGGTTATTGATATTGGACAGTCTGCTGTTCCAATCACTGGGTTGGGGTGAATGAACATATGTCACAGGTATAAACAAGAAGATAATTAGTAGCAATTTGAGGTAACAATTGCTTTGCCCAGCGTGTGATTAGAATTTTGATGCACCCTCTGCAGACGAGGTGCAAACAAGTGCCATTGTGACCTCCAGAATGGATTTGACTGAATGGATGGTGAACATTTTGCACTGTGATGGAAAAATGACCTGTGGTTGGAGCAGGCGAGTTACTCGGGTGTATAAAGAGAGCTCATTGACCAGTTGGATCATGGCCTGGTTCAGTAACTCTAACACCCAGGAATAAAGGAGGCTGCAGAAAGTGGAGGGTATTGCCCGGTACATCATGGATACTGACCACCCCACCATCGAAAGCATCTACAAGGCGATGCTACAAAGGCAACTAACAGCATCAAAGACCCACACCTGGCCACACTCTCATTTCACAGGAAGAAGGTAGAGGAGCCTGAAAACTGTGACCTCCAGGTTCAAGGACAGCTTCTTCCCAACAGACATGCTTTTGAATACACCACCTAACCAACCATAACCCTACCTCAGTAACTATGATCTACTGTGGGCTCTGTATTGGTTGCACTATGAAATTTGGTTTTGCACTATTATGGTCTGATTTTCTATTAATTTATTATATTAATATTGTGTATGTATTATTGCATTCATGTGCCTGTAAGTCTGTAGAAAGAAAGAATTTCATTCAGCCATATGACCATTAAACATTTGAGTCGACTCTGGATCTGACGTTGGCACAACATTTTCACCATATCTTGTTACTTGCGACAACAATAAACCAATAGCTATATTAACATACCCTCGGGCTCTAACATCTATGGTGCAAGTCCTACCATTATTTTTCTAAAATCAATCACGTTACATGTTGGGGGTCACTGTTCCACTGAAATTCCCAACTACTGGCACTAGTTGACTAGGAGGTCTCATTAATGCCGTTTAAAAATCCACTCGTCCAATCCTGTAACACTGAGGTGAGTAATATCAGGAAAGATAGGTTACCTTGGGGAAGATGATGAGCCTGAGGTCAGGACTGAGCCTAATTAACTCCAACGGTACAGTGCATTGCCCGTGCCATCTTTTGTACCGCAACATTGACAATAATTTGGGTTTTTTTCATCTTTCCTTCCAAAATGCAAACCTTACATTTTTTCTCACACCAGCTAACTTCTTGCTCACTCACATAACCTATTTTTATGTTTTTGCATGCTTTCTGTCACAACTTCCTAATCTTCCACGAAGAACAAACAGTACGGCATAGGAGCAGGAATGTCTGTGCAGATCGTGACGCCAAGTTAAACTGATCTCCTTTGCCTGCACGTGATCCATGTCCTTCTATTCCCTGCATATCCATGTGCCTATACAAAAGCCTCTTTAACGCCACTATTATATCGATCTACACTGCCCTGGTATCATCACCAACATCAACCTTTGCATCATCAGAACATTTGGCTACATACACAAGGGTCTCTTCATTCAGCTCATCAATATACATTTGTAAATAGTTGAAGCCTGTTCCTGTGCTGTACTTATTTTCAAAATATCCCGTGATTATCAACTTAATAATGGATTAGAGTATTTTCACCGTGACAAATTTTAGGCTAACGGTCCAATAGATTCCTGCTGTTTGTCTCCCTTCTTGAATAGTGGTGTTAATTTGTAGTTTTCCATTCCTTTGGGATCTTCCCTGATTACAGGTAGATTATAGGCATCATATCTTCCATCACTGCAACTTATAAAACATAGAAAAATGCAGCACAGGAACATCATGTTTGGCCCACAAAACATGATGCTAAGTTAAGCTAATCTCCTCCGTCTGTATGTGCTCCATATACCTCCATTTCCTGCATATCCATGTGCCTATCTAAAAACCTCTTAAATTTCACTATCATATCAGCCTCCACCATAACTTCTGTCAGCACATTACAAGAACTCATCGGCCTCTATTTAAAATATTTTCCCTGAACATCTTTAAATTTTACCCCTCTCTCTTTAAAGCTCGGCCCTCAAGTGTTTAAAATTTCACCCAGGAAAAAAAGATTCTGACTGTCTACTCTAACTACACCTCTCAGCATTTTTATATTCTCCAATCAGGTCTCCCTTGAACCTCCGACATTCCAGTGAAAACAAACCAAGTCTGTCCAACTTCTCCTTACAACTAATACCCTCTAATCCAGGCAGCATTCTGGTAAACCTCTTGTAGCCTCTCCAAAGGTCCTGTAATGGGACCAGCAATGCATGCAATACTCCAAAACGATAAGGCTTGCATTCACTGGCGTTTAGAAGGATGAGGGGGTATCTTATAGAAGCACATAAAATTATAAAAGGACTGGACAAGCTAGATGCAGGAAAAATGTTCCCAATGTTGGGTGAGTCCAGAACCAGAGGCCACAGTCTTAGAATAAAGGGGAGGTCATTTAAGACTGAGGTGAGAAAAAACTTTTTTACCCAGAGAGTTGTGAATTTATGGAATTCCCTGCCACAGAGGGCAGTGGAGGCCAAATCACTGGATGGTTTTAAGAGAGAGTTGGATAGAGCTCTAGGGGCTAGTGGAGTCAAGGGATATGGGGAGAAGGCAGGCACGGGTTATTGATAGCGGACGATCAGCCATGATCACAATGAATGGCGGTGCTGGCTCGAATGGCCTTCTCCTGCACCTATTTTCTATGTTTCTATGTTTCTAAATGCAGCCTAACCAAAGTCCAATAAAGTTGCAACATGACTTCCTAATGCCCCACCGATTAAAGCAAGCTTACTGTACACCTTTTTTCCCCATTTAATCTACTTGTATCACCGCTTTCGGAGAGCTATGGACTTGCAGCTCAAAATACCTCAATGTTGTTAAGATGCAACATATTACACTGCCTCAGATTAAATTCCATCTGCCATTTCTCCACATTTCTGTAGCTGATTTATATCCCGCTGCATACCTTTACAGCCTTTTTCACTGTCCAGAACTATGCCAATTTTGCATCTGCAAATTTACTGCCAAACTTATCTACATTTACTTTTCAAGACATTATATTGATCACAAATGCACACTCAAAGACATAAAATCACAAACAACAGAGATCCCAGTGAAAATCGCTGCAGAGTACACTGGCCACAGACGTCCTATTACTCCTGGTGAATTCAGCAACTTCTCCTGCACTCTCCTTCCCCTTAACATCATCCATACATTCCCAATTTGTTGACCCCCCCACACACACATACACCCTATTTAGTTTAAAGCCCTATCTATGGCCCTGCTTATGCGATTTGCCAAGACCCTAGTCCCAGTCGGGTTGAAGAGCAGTCCATCCCTTCAGAACAGGTCCCTCCCAACACTGGTACCAATGTCCCAAAAATTCAAACCCACTTCTTCCACACCAATCTTTCAGCCATGCGTTCAACTCTTTAATCCTCTCGACCCTATGCCAATTTGCTCCTGGCTCAGGTAGTAATCCAGAGATCATTACCTTTTTGGTTCTGCTGTTTGATGTAGCCCCTTGCTGCACAAATTCCCTCAGTAGAACCTCTTTCCTAGTTCTACCTATGTCATGATACTCCCATGGAATGCAATCTTTCACTTCTCATTCCAAATTCCTCTGCAGGTCAGACGAGATATCTTGCACCCAGACATCAGGCAGGCCACACAGCCTTCTCTCTCCTCTCTTGGATGGCTCCCTGATCCATGGTGCCATGGTTAGGTTGCTTATCCTTCCTATAGCCCTCATACTCGTCAGCACAGGGAGCAAGAATCTCAGACCAGCTTGACAAGCTCAAGGGCTAAAGCTCCTCTAACATCGTCACCCCTTTCTTCCCCGCACACACCCCTTTCTTCCCCCGTCTTCGACCCTTTTTTCTCTCCCTTCCTTTCCCCCTTTCTTCCCTCACTCCTCCTCCGCCTTCCTCCATTATCCACCCCTCTTTCTTTTCCTCCTTCCACAACCTCCCCCACCACTTCCTCCCCCTCCTCCTCCTCTATTTCCCCCTCAACTACACCCCTCTCCTCCCCTCCTCCCCCACTCCCCCCTCAACCCCCCCCCCCCCCCCCCCCTCCGAAGTTTATGTTCATGTCACAGGAACAGAATTAGGCCATTTGGCCCATTACGTCCACTGATTCATTCAATTATGGCAAATCTATTTTCCCTATCAACCCCATTGTCATGCATTCCCATAACTTTTGACACCCTTTCTAATCAAGAACCGGGAAATCTCTGCTCTAAAAAAAGGCGGCCTCCACAACCATGTGTGGCAATAAGCTAGTTCGGTATTCTGACTGTGCATGCCCAGGTCATATGTCACTGGAGATAAACATTTTCGCAGCTAAGCTGCTGCGTGTATACAGACCTGCGTTTCATCCGTAGACAGGATCGAACCAGGTCTCCGGCGCTGCAAGCGCTGTTCAATTGCTACTGGAGTTAGCGACACTATTTCTCCATTCTCCACTGGTCCATGCACAAATCTCAGCAGTGACAAACTAATAAATCACAGTCCGGTCCCCCTCAGCCTGGGTGTATGGGTTCCATTCTCACTCGGGCTGCCCTCCCGGGTTATACAGGGTTATTATACAGGGGCGAACCACGCACCCCTCTCCTGCATAACCCCAGGAGGCAGATTTAGTGAGCTGTGTCTCATTACCGTTCCTATCCTCTCCCGAGTGTCTCATCCCTGTCCGGGGGCAGTCGGCGGTGTCCGGAGTGACCCTGGACTGACGGGACACCGGCCTGGAGCAGTGGTGGCCCCAGGCTTACAGCCAGCGCGGAGAAGAAGCACTAACTCCAGGTCAACTCTGCTCCAACTCCCGAGGAACCCGTTCCCCAAAGGGCCGGGGACCGACAGCTGCACCTCTCGCCTTATCCAGTGGCTGTCAGTTAACTGAAAGCCGAGCACCAGTCATCAACGGGGATACATATAAAATGCTGTAGTAACTCAGCGGGTCAGGCAACACCTCTGGAGAAGGGTCTCGACTTGAAACGTCTCCTATTCCTTTCTTCCAAAGATGCTGCCTGTTCCGCTGAGTTACTCCAGCACGTTGTGTCAACATTCGGTGTAAACCAGCATCTGCAGTTCCTTCATGCAGAACGTCGCCTGCCCGCGGGTAAAGGCGAGGTGGCGGGGAGAGGGATGGGGAGAGGAATGGGGAGAGAGATGGGGAGAGGAACTCGCTATCACGGCATCACTACAAGTCCCTGACACCCTGTCTCTGCAAGAAATCCCCGGCGCCAGGACAATCCCCCTCCACCCACCCCCATTCCTCCGCCCCGGGCTGGAGGGAGGGACTGGGAGACATTGCCCTGCCTCTACAACCAACGTGCAAACCCCGGCACTCCCCGCAGAATGTTAAACTAAACACATCTGTGAGCAAAACACCCCCCCCCCCATCTCTCCGCCGGTCCAGTCTCTCCCACTCACATGCCCCCTCTCTCTCGCTGTTACACCCCTTTGTCCCGCTACCTGGCACCCCTGTTCGCTTTTTTTCCTTGAATGAACTTTGACAAATCCCATGATTCCTTGCGGTTTTCGGAATACCGAACTCGCTTATTGCTAAATAACCCTTGAACTGCGTCCACTTTGATGTCTCGCTTTCACACCTAACGTTCCTTATCTGTGTGTCTCCCTCTCCCCTGACTCTCAGTCTGAAGAAGGGTCTCGACCCGAAACGTTGCCCATCCCTTCGCTCCAGAGATACTGCCTGCTGCCCCTAATATTTTCTGTGTCTATGTCCCGCTGAGTTACTCCCGCATGTTGTGCCTTGCTTCCGCGCAACAAGAACTACAGTCCCCATGATGCCCCCATCCCGACTACATTACCCACAGTGCAGCCGGCACGCAGCAGCGGTTGCCGAGGCCGAGGCCCAGGCCGCGGTCGGTGGGTCGGTGGGCGGGTGGGGACAGGCCCAGGCCCAGGGTAGGCCATGGCCGTCAGTCAGCTGGAGCCCGGCGCCGTCGCCGAGCGCCCATTGCACGGCTCCCTGGTCACCTCC
Organism: Okamejei kenojei; assembly: GCA_035221665.1. Classification (NCBI taxonomy): domain Eukaryota; kingdom Metazoa; phylum Chordata; class Chondrichthyes; order Rajiformes; family Rajidae; genus Okamejei; species Okamejei kenojei. Next base: position 27,472,006 of record CM069146.1, on the reverse strand, counting down.
AACCTGAGTGTCCCGCTTGGCACCGCTGGCGGTCCCCGCGGCTGCGAGAATGGCGCCCTGATGGGCAACTTCGGCATGTTCATCCAAGGCTTACTCGGAGTGGTGGCCTTCAGCCTGCTGATGCGTGAGTGAGGGAACGGGGGCTCGGGGACTGGGGTCCGGGGGACTCGGGACCCGGGCGTGGGGTCCGCTCCCAGATTAAACATAGCTGGGCCCGTGAAAACAAGGGAGGGTAAATATTGACTTGGTTTCACACTGAGCTCTCACCAGTGAAATTAACCAAGGCATAAACATCGCTGTCAAATGAAAGTTGGCACAGAAGTTGGCAAATTGGATCCAGAATTGGCAAAAGGAGACAGATGCTTGCTTTGTGAGCAGGTCGGTTATTGTCTGTTATGGACAGTAATGTTTGGGATGAATGAGATCAGTAAATTACGGTAGGATAGTACATCTGCAGATTACACAAAAACAGTAGGGTTGTTCATTGTCAACGTGGTAGACAACAGAATGATACTGATTAGTTGACGAAATGGGCAGAGCGTATCATGCTTATGGAATTTAATCATACATGATGTGATGGACATTTGATGGACTAATAAGGCCACACAATGATTAGAATCACAGTGGACGTCTCAAGATCCAAATAAGGGTAACATCACCCTCCTCTACAAGCAGAAGGGGAGAAGGAGGATATTAGGAATTGGTGACCCATCTCTCTGTTGACTGGATTACTTGATCTCCAACAAGCCCATTGCCATCTTCTCTGACACACCAAATCGCCACAATCTTCTAGAGGCGTTGATTGGCTTTCTTTATAATTGCATCAGTGTGCTGAGTCCAGATCAGAAATATGCACACCCAGGAATTTGAAGCTTTTGACTCTCTCTACCATTGTCTCATCAATATTGACAGGTTTGTGGGTCCTCAACCTTCCTCTTTCAAAGTCCACAATCAGTTCTGTGGTCTTACTGACATTGAGAGCCAGGTTGTTGTGCTGGCACCATTTGGTCAGTCAATCATTCTCACTTCTACACTCTGACTCATCACTGTCTGTAATTCGTCCATCAACGGTGGTGTTGTCGGTGAACTTAAAGATGGAGTTTGCACTGTGCCCGGCTACACAGTCGTGAGAAAAGAGTGAGTAGAGCAGGGGGCTGAGCGCACAGCCTTGAGGTGCTCTTGTACTGATGGTTATCGTGGAAGAAGTGTTGCTGCTAATTTGAACACTGTGGTCTGTTGATGAGGAAGTCGAGGATCCAGTTTCAGAGGGATACGCAGATACCCAGTTCCGTGAGCTTGATAACTATCTTGAAATAGATAATAGTATTGAATACTGAGCTGTAGTCTATAAACAACAGCCTGACTTTTGTGTTTTTATTGTCCAGTGCAGTGTGGAAAGCCAGTGAGATCACATCCTCTGTTGACCTGTTGTGACAGTAGTCAAATTGTAATGGGTCGAGGTTCTTGTTGAGGTCAGAGTTGATATGTGCCATAACCAACCTCTCAAAGCACTTCATCACCACTGACGTTAGTGCCACCAGTTGATAGGCGTGTCACCTTACTCTTCTTGGCCACCGGTATTATTGATGTCTTCTTAAAGCAGCAATGAGAAATTGAAGATGTCTGCAAAAACTCCAGACAGTTGGTCTGCACAGGCTTTAAGACGGTGACCAGGTATACCATCAGGTCTGGATGCTTTTTGAGAGTTCATCCCCAGAAGGATCTTCTGACGTATGCCTCTGTGACATAGATTGTAATACCATCAGGGGCTTTGGGGCCCGGAAAGGGACATCATTGTTCTCTCTATCAAAGCATGAGTAGAACGCAATCAGCTCAACGGGGGGGGTGATGCTTTGCTGTTGCTTGAGCTGCCCCCTGATTTCGCCTTGTAGGAAGTGATGGCATTGAAGCCCTGCCACAGTTGCCAAATATCTGCTTCATCCTCCAGCTTAGAGCTAAAGTCCCTTTTAGCCTTTTTGATAGCCTTATCGAGATCATATTGTATACCTCTGCGTCGCCAGACTTGAATGCCCAAGATCTGGTACTCAGAAGAATGAGGATCTCCTGATTGATCCAAGGCTTTTGGTTGGGAAACACTTGGATTGTTTTAGTAGGAACACGCTCCTCCACACGTTTCTTTATGAACAATTGTGGCGCATTCATTCAGGTCCATTGCCAAGTCCTTAAACATTGCCTAGTCTTGTCCTTGTATACAAGAACATTGTCGTTGTGTACATTCAGGACAGATGGTGGGCGCATACTGTTACACAGAATATCTTGCGTATGCATGGTGAATATGCCCCCTATAGGGAGGGAATAGGGAATTGGATTCAACTGCTCTACACAAACATTGACTATGTAGAGCAATGGTTCAAAATAAATAGCTTCATCATCAAGTTTGGAATTAGGCAGAGTTGCCCACTTCCCCCTGCTTTGTTTGTGTACAATGTAGAACCTTTCACTTCTTCTTCTTTCGTGTGGCGTGCACAGCCTAAAGTTGTAGGGCAACTTGTTCTATTTGATCTTCTGTTTGTGCACGTCGAGTTGATTGCAATAGTCGAAACAGGGCAGACCATGTGAAGGTTGCAATCTTCCACCCCGAACCTTTCACTGAATCTATTAGAAAGGACTTCAAGAATCAAGAGTGTTTAATTGCTGTGTGCCATGGCACCAAAATAATGATTTTTTTAACTTTTTCGGCACATTAACACAACAAGACAGTACACAGATAGGAAAGGTTTAGAGGTATATGTGCCAAGCACAGGCAGATGGGACTAACCTAGATGGGGCATCTTGATCGACATGGACAAATTGAACTGATGGGCCTGTTTCCATGCTATGATTAACACAACAAATAAATATACAGTTAACAATAATACATTAAATTGTATAAAAGGCATATTAGGTATAACTGATGTTATAAAAGCAAAGTGCTGTTTTGTCATCTATATCAATGATTTGGATGAGAACGTACATGGCATGATTAGCAAGTTTGCAGATGACAAGAGTGGGTGGTATTGTAGATAAAGAAGATGGTTGTCAAAAATTGCAGCAGGATCTTGATCCTGCAGGTACACAAAAGGCTGGAGAAACTCAGCGGGTGCAGCAGCATCTAAGGAGCGAAGGAGATCGTCTGAAGAAGGGTCTCGACCCGAAACGTCGCCTATCTCCTTCGCTCCTTAGATGCTGCTGCACCCGCTGAGTTTCTCCAGCCTTTTGTGTACCCTCGATTCTCCAGCATCTGCAGTTCCTTCTTTAAAAAATTGCAGCAGGATCTTGATCCTGCAGGTTGGCTGAGGAATGGTTGATGGAATTTAATACGGAAATGTGAGGTGTTGCATTTTGGGAAGTCTAAACATAGACTTACACGGTAAAGTAGATGGAATCAATGATGGAAAGTCTGGTCTGTGTGATGGACTGGCCAATGTGATGAACTGGCCTACATCTACAGCTCTGCAATTTATTGCAGTCTTGGGCAGAGCAAGCTTTAATAAAACCCAGCAGTATGCTTTCTGTAGATGTTTGTTGGAGACTTTGGAGACATGTCAAATTTCCACATTTTCCTAAGGAAGTAGAGGTGTTGGTGTGCCCTTCTTTGGGCTGTCGCATCAAGTCGACAGATCGTTGGTAATATTAACGGCAAGGATCTTGAAGCTGTTAACCATTTCCACTTTGGCACTATAGAATTTCCCGTAGCCCTACGGAATTTTAGTTTTCTGATTAGTTTGCCATGCAATTTACTAAAATCCATGTAGATTAGTACATTAGTGGATATTGCCTCATTGATCTTCTTATCAAAAAAGTACCTTGAAGGAAAACATTTATAAACAGTTGAGGTTTATTTTTGTCTACTTTTTGCAGTGAAACGTTTTCGAGAACCAAAGTACGAGAGGCGACCGTGGAAGATATGGCAAGTATTGAGTAGCTGTATAGCTGAGCTGTAGGGGCTATGCCTCGGCAATTGGGTGGCTCACTATTGGGTTACAAAAGGGATATTGTGAATGGCATTTGGTGTTTATTATTGTAAGTTTCCTTTCACTGAATAACTGTCCAGAACTACTAAAAATAAAAAGTCATAACATGGGAAGATGGTCTCAGCATGATTTTCCAGATATGCCAATTGAGCACTGAGTGATCAGGGCACAGTCAGGTTTGACAGCCAGCAAGTTGTGGGTCTATGTTGTCCCACTTCTGCTGGCTTCTGACCCTGGACTAAGCTGGAATGAACAGCATCATTCAGAGTGCAGATGGCTGATAATCTCGGAGCTGCAAAGAATCTGCCCTAATGTGCCAGCCAATAAGAGAGTATGGTTGAAGGTCATGGCAGAAACGGCAACTGAATCTTTTTTTGTTGTCCCTCCCTCATCATTCCTGGAATCCCCACCCAATTTGCCATTGCCAGCCAACCAAGACCATTTCCCCCACTCCCTTCTGTCTGTAGGCCAAGTGCCACTTCCTTCAATTCCCTCCACCCACCACTTCCCATCATTATGTATGTTTGCACAGGTTGATAACATGGGCATGCTAAAGCCATTTTGGTCCATTCATTCACCCCTCATCAGACTCCACCTCCCCTACATGACACTTTGTTTCAGTGTATCTGTTGTAGTTGCCTTGCCCATTCCCTGCCATCTGCAAACGCTGTGGATGTCTAAAGGACTGATCACATGGCTGAGGTCATGGTAGCTGTTCATACTGTATTCAGACCTTGAGATTTTAGTGTTTTAAACTGTTATTCATCTTAACTGCCTATTTTCTAAACTTAAATCAAATCATCTCTAATAGATGAGCATTGCTTTTGCAGGTTTTTAGATACCTCAAAGCAGGCTATTGGCATGCTGTTTATCCACTTTGCCAACGTCTACTTGTCCGACTTGACTGAAGAGGACCCATGTTCATTGTGAGTGACAGGATTTTCACGTGACACAACACATACATGTTCAATGTTGCTCTTTTTCAAAAGCATTTCATTTGCATGCTCAATAATTTTGAAATGTGCTCATAGGATCTGTGGTGTGGAGTCTCTTGTGGCAGTTAGCTCACAATTGTAAAATGTAAGATTCTGCCTTTGCAGAACAAACTAATGATTCACATCATGCCACAGATAGTTCTGAGTGATTCTGCAACCAATGGATAGGTTCAAAGCTTTGCAGTGAATGATGGTAAACAATTAAAAACGTAATGAGGAGAGAAGGCTCCCAGAATGTCTGCCTTCAGCATTGACGGTGAAACACTGCACTTGATTGTCAAATGGGTGAAGTGTTCGCAGTGAATGTCAACCAGAGTAACTGATTGGCGTCCTCCTGGGATCCCAACTATTACAAATGCAGTCTTATGTCAATTCTGTATGGTCCATGTGATACAAAAACATTAGATACAAACACTATGAGATCAGATAATATCCCAGCTGTGGCGCTGAAATTGTCACTTCAGAACCTGTCATGCAGACATACAAATTAGGGGCAGAAGTTGCCCATTCCACGCTATCATGCTGCACCATATTGTTACCTCAATTCCATTGCAGCTTTATAAGACTTTAGTTAGGCTGCATGTGAAGTGTTGTATGCAGTTCTGGTTTCTGCCTGAATTAGGTGGTATTAGCTATAAGGGCAGTTGGACTAATTTGGATTATTTACTCTGGAGTGTCGGAGGCTGAGGAAAGACCTGATAGGAGTATATGATAAGAGGCATAGATGGGGTAGACAGCACCTTTCTCCCAGAGTGAAAATGTCATAGACTATAAGAATTGGCTTTTTAGTGTTTAAGGCAAATTTTTAAGGAGATTTTCAGGTGAAGATTCTTTGACTGGTTAGTGCCTGGGTCATGCTGATAGAGGTGGTGGTGCAAGTAGATACATAGTGGCATTTAAGAAAGATAATACAGATATGCAGATAATGGAGGGATATTAATCACGTGCAGGCAGAGGAGATTAGTTTCACAGCATTATGCTCAGCACAGACATTGTTATAGAATCTGCCTCAAACACTTCTTCTGGTAGCTCATTCCACTCACCCACCACCTACTTCTTGACAATGTTGTCTTTCAGGTTCCGATTAAATCTATCCCCTATCTTTTTAAACCTAAGGGCTCTACTTCCTGGCACTCTTTCCAATTTAACAACATCTTTGCTATAACAGGGTGACAAAAACAGAACACAATACTCCAAATGTGGCCGCATCAACGTCTTGTACAACTAACATGACCTCTCAATTTCTATTATCAATACATTGACTGGTGACGGTCTACGTGCCAAAAACCTTCTTGACCACACAATCTAGCTGTGACGCCACTTTTAAGGTGCTATGTACCTGCATTCCTAGATCCCTCTGCTCTACAATACTCCCCAGTGCCCTGCCATGCACTGTGAAGGTCCTGTCTTGTTTAGTCTTTCTAAAATGAAACACCTCACACTTATCTATATTAAAGTCCATTAACCATTCCGCAGCCCACCTGCCCATCTGATCAAGATTCTGCCGCAATTTTTGATAACCATTTTCGCTATCTACGAGGCCGTGCACTTTTATGTCATCTGCACTCTTACCAATCATGCCTTGATATAAACCACAGACAGCAACTGGTCCAGCACCTATCCCTGAGGCACGACACTAGTCATTGGCCTCCAATCTGAAAAATCAACCTTCCACCATCATCCTCTGCATCCTTCCATAAAGCCAATTCTCTATTCAGTCGACTAGCTCTCCCGGGATCCGATGTGATCTAACATTCCAGAGGAGCCTACAATCTGGAACCTTATCAAATGCAGATAACGTCTATGGCTTTGCCCTCATTAACCTATTAAGTTACTTCTTCAAAAAACACAATCAGATTCATGAGACACAATCTGCCACATACAAAACTGTACTGTCCCAGGTCCCAACATTAATTATGTTCTTAAAAAATGCTCATGATGATATTTAATCACATTGCATCCATTGAGTAATGCTTTTGTTTTTTTTGCTTTAGGTATCTAATTAATTTTCTTCTGGATGCCACTCTTGGTATGCTCCTGATCTATGCTGGAGTGCGAACAGTAGGTGTCCTAGTTGAATGCCAACATTGGGATTCTCTTCGTTTTGGAGAGTATGGTAATGTAAAACTTTTTGTTGTTCTAAACCAATGAGGGTGGGGGGAAATTGATGCATATTTGTATGTGAAAGACAATGAAAGACTCTTTGTTGTAGGTAAACCATCCCATAAAATGCAAGTGCTTTGTGCTTTACCTGGGGCATCACAAATTGCTGAAGTTTTGGTAGCTGGAAATAATCGACAAGTCTTTGTCAGGGATCTTGATTTTTTTTTAGTCTTGCGATCTGTCAGACTTCTAAGTACAGGAAGTCTAGGTACCAAAGTTTGCCCCTCTCGCCCTAAAGCTATGCCCTCTAGAGTTTGATATTTCTATTTTGGGGAAAAAGGTTTTGACTGTTTACCCTTTATATGTCTCTCTTCATTTTATATAATTCTATCAGGTCTCCTTTGAGCCTCCAACATTCCAGAGAAAACAATCCAAGATTGATAAAAGCTCCCCTTATAGCAGATACCCATTAACCATTCTGGTAAACCTCATCTGCACCTTCTCAGAAACTTTCCCTTAATGGGGTACGTAGACAGCACTTAGTGTCCCAAATGTGGCCTAAGCTGCTTTATAAAGTAGCATATATATCACAAATAACAGTGATCCCAGACCTCCGGCCAGAATAACATCCTTCACCACCACCCTCTGTCTTCAATGAATAAGCAGCTCTGAACCCAAATTATCAAGTCAGCATCTTGATGTCCTGGATCAGCCTACCACGAGGGGCTTCATCAATCATTCCCCCAGCAATCCATGAGGACAACATCCATGGCCATGCCCTCAGCAATCACTTTTGCTACCTACTCAAAAACCCAATCAGGTTGGTAAGATTTGACCTGCCGCAGGACACCAATGCTGACTGTCCCGAATTAGCCTATTATTTTCCAAATGCGTGTAAATCCTATCACGAAGAATCCTTTCCAATAGCTTCCCTACCATTGACATGCTTAGGGGAATTAGGTTATTTCTGTAATACTCTCTAGATACTTTATAATTGTATACACCTCATTGAAGTCTCCCTTCTGTGCCATCTTCCAAAGAAAACAATCTCATACAATGTATCCCCATAGCTACAATATTCCAAACATTGAACTGAGATCAGTGCAGCACAACAGCAGGCCCTTTGGCCCACAATGTCCGTACAGAACATGATGCCAAGCTAAACTACTCTCCTTTGCGTGCATTAGATTCACATCCCTCCATTACTTACATATTATTGTGCCTCTTAAACACCACTAGCATACCTGTATCAGCTTCCACTAGCATACCTGTATCAGCTCCCACCACCACCATCTCTGGCAGAGTGTTCCAGGCATCCCCCGCTCCCTGCGTGTAAAAAAAAAAAAATTCCTCACACATCCCCTTTAAACTTTCCCCCTCCGACCTTAAATCTATGCCCTTGAATATTTGACATTTACACCCTTGGAAAAGGGTTTTGACTGTCTACCCTATCTATGCCTCTCATAATTTTATGTACTTCTGTCAGGAATCCCCTCAACCTCCGAGGCTTCGGAGAAAAGACCTGGTAACGTCATTTATCTCCTCTGCACCCAGTCCAGTCTAATCATCTCTTTCTTGAAAGTGGTGATGGGAACTATACGTAGTGCTCCAACTGTGCAGTTTTCAAATTAAAATGGAAAATACTGAAAACACTCAACAGGTCAGGCAGAATTTGTGGAAAAAGAAGTGGAGGTAAGATTTCACGTCATAATCCCTGTGGCAGAACTCTGCTTGACTTGCTTTTTTTTCCCCCCCAATTTATTTGTTTTCATTTAGTGTTTCAGATCAATGACCTTTCCAATAGTCTAGGAAGCACGTGACCATACTATAAGAAGTAGATGATTACACTGGCGATAGTACAGAGGAGATTTAGCAGGATGCTTCCTTGAATTGAGTCTCTGGCACAGAAATAGGCCACTTCATCTATGCTGTCCAACATGCCCATCTAATCTAGTTATATTTGACCCTTATCCCCCTAAACCTTTCCTATTCATGTACCTATCCTAATGTGTTTTAAATGTTGCAATTGTACCTGTCTCAGCTACTTCCTCTGGCAGTGTTCCTTACACCCATCACCCTCTGTATTAGAAAGCTGCTCCTCAGATTCTTATTAAATCTTTTCTCCTCTAATAGTAAACCTCCAGATCCGGTTTCCCATCCCTGAGAAACAAGACTGTCGCATTCACTTTACCTGTGCCCCTCATGATTTTATACACCTCCCAAAATGCAACACCTTACAATTGCCGAGGAAACTACAACTGCCACATAGAAACATAGAAAAGAAAAATAGAGGAGGCCATTCGGCCCTTCGAGCCAGCACTGCCATTCATTGTGATCATGGTTGATCGTCCACTATCAATAACCCGTGCCTGCCTTCTTCCCATATCCCTTGACTCCTCTAGCCCCTAGAGCTCTATCCAACTCTCTCTTAAATCCATCCAGTGATTTGGCCTCCACTGCCCTCTGTGGCAGGGAATTCCATAAATTTCTTTGCCCGTATTTACTGTTTTTTTCACAAAAGGCAAATAATTAATGTAACATAATTAGGAATGCTCCGAAATACATTTTTTTATTTACTACTTGGGGAATTGATTCCAAAAGTAGGAACATTATGTGTCAATTACATAGGATATTAGTGAAACAGCAGCAAGAGTGTGCAGCTTTGTTTCTCCTTAGAAGAATGTAGTAGCAATTCAGAGATTTACCAACATGATATCTGGAAAGTGTGAGTTATCTTATGAGAAACATTTGAACAGACAAGGCTTGTTTTCACTGGAGTTTAGAAGAACTTGTTTTCACTGGAGTTTAGAAAAGGTAATGATTAAAACATAGAATCCTGGTGGGTCTGACAGGATCTGAGAGGATAATTGCACCTCTTGGAGCTTGTTACTTTCCTAATTCTGTGTGTTTGATCTGAATTGTTAACTTTCTCTTCTCCCACAGATGCTACCTGACCTGCTGAGTATTTCCTAAAGTTTCTGTTTGTTATTACTATTAGTAGAGCAGGTCAGACACTGTCCATGGAAAGGGAAAGAGAAAAAGTGAGTTTTAGTTGTAGTTTTTTAGTTTTAGCATTCGAGATACAGTGTGGAAACAGGCCCTTCGGCCCACTGTGTCAACACCAAACAGCAATCCCAGCACACTATCACCATCCGACACACTAGGGACAATTTACAGAATTTACCATTTTTGCCAAGCCAATTAACCTACAAACCTGGGTGTCTTGGAGTGTGGGAGGTCCCGGAGAAAACCCACGCAGGTCATGGGGAGAACGTACAAACTCTGTACAGACAACACCTGTGGTCAAGATCGAACCCGGGTCTCTAGCGCTGTAAGACAGCAACTCTACCACTGTGCCACTGTTGCTAATGGTACAGATTGGAATGGCTGGCTATCTTAAATTGTTGACTTCTCTGAAGTGCTCATTCTTCCAGCTCTTATATTAGCTGTCAAAATTGAGGAAATTTGGCAGGAAACCATTTTTATACATTTTGGTTTCACTATGTAGAAATTGCAACAGTGTTTATATATAGTCCACCCATTTCAGGGCACCATAATGTTTGGGACTTGTTGTAGGTATTTTGTTGCATATCCTTTACATGCATGCTTGAAGTCTGCGATTTATGGACATCACCAGTTGCTGGGTGTCTTCTTTGGTGATGCTCTGCCAGGCCTGTATTGCAGCCATCTTTAGCTTATGCTTGTTTTGGGGGCTAATCCCCTTCAGTTTTATTAATAATAATACACTTTATTGTCATTGTAAATACATACAACGACATTTCAGTCTCACTGCCAACGTATCAGATAAATAAATAACAGCACTGAAAACAGCAAAAACGGCAAGAAAAACATCATCGTCAGAATGTGCAATATTCCAGTTTAGTGTTATAGCAGTACAAAATATTGGCTATGGGGGGGGTGTATTCAGTTCAGAGTGGTGAAGGCCTTGGGGTAGAAACTGTTTGTTAATCTTGTGGTGTGTGATTTGATGGACCTGTGACGCTTTCCTGAGGGCAGAAGGGCAAACAAGTGATGTATGGGATGAGATGAGTCCTTTAGTATGCGTGATGCCTTCCGCAGGCAACAAGAGCTATTGATCATTTCCAGATGTATGTTGGTGATCTTCTGGGCTGTGTTGATGACTCTCTGCGGAGCCTTCTTGGCAGCCGCTGAACTGTTGCCATACGACACCAGGATGCCCTGTGTCAGGACACTCTCAAAGGAGCAGTGGTAGAATGACACTAGCAGCTGTTGTGGTAAGTTGACTTTCCTGAGTGATCTGAGGAAGTAAAGCCATTGTTGTGCCTTCTTTACCAGGGAGTGCGTGTTAGTTGACCACCTGAGATGTGGGTGCCCAGGAACCTGAAACTGGAGACTCTGTCCACTCTTTCTCTGTTTATGTGCAGTGGGGGATGGTCACCCTGCTTCTTCCTGAAGTCAATGATGAGCTCTTTTGTTTTCTTGGTATTGAGTGCTAAGTTATAGAATCATAGAAAATAGGTGCAGGAGTAGGCCATTCGGCCCTTCGAGCCTGCACCGCCTTCTCTCCATACCCCCTGATCCCTTTAGCCACAAGGGCCACATCTAACTTCCTCTTAAATATAGCAAGTTCTCTGAGCATCAGCCTATTAACCTCTGTGCCTCTTCTCTGCAAGCTGACTCATCGCCCTCAGTGTTCAGCCCTGCCACTGTTGTGTCGTCTGCAAATGTAATAATGGTGTTTGTGCTGTGGGTCTGTATGCAGTCATAGGTATAGAGGGAGTAGAGGAGGGGGCTCGGCACACAGACTTGTGTAGCTCTTGGGCTGAGTGTCAGAGTGGGGGAGTGGTGGGGTCCCATTATGACTGACTGCGGCCGGTCCGTTAGGAAGTCCTTAATCCAAAGGCAATAGACAATAGGTGCAGGAGTAGGCCATTCGGCCCTTCGAGCCAGCACCGCCATTCAATGTGATCATGGCTGTTGATCCCCAATCAGTACCAGGCATATATGTTCGAGGCCTAGGTCGGGATAGCATGGAGACCAGTCTACTGGGTATGATAGTGTTGAATGCAGAGCTGTAATCCACCAATAGCAGTCGTGCTCCTCCTGTTCTAGGTTGAGCAGTACAGTACGGAGGGCAGTAGCAATGGCGTCATCTGTTGATCTGTTTGCTCTGTACGCATATTGGTGTGGGTCCAGGGTTGATGGGAGAACGGCCTTGATGTGCTTAAGGACCAATCTCTCCAGGCACTTTGTGATTATTGGTGTTAGTGCAACCGGCCTGTAGTCGTTGAGGCAGGTTACGGCTGTCTGTTTCGGAACTGGCACTATTTCCAATGTTTTTAGGTATGTGGGGACCATGCATTGTGCCAGGGATTGATTGAAAATGTTTGTAAATACGTCCATTAACTCATCAGCACAGTCTCTGAGAACCCGTCCTGGCACTCCATCCGGACCGGCTGCCTCCCGTATGTTAACATTCCGGAGTGTGTGTGTGACATCAGCAGTCTGTATGATGAGTGCCCGGCATTTTCTCTTCAGCATATAAAAGGCATGCTCATTTGGGTTCAGGATGTGTCTATACACTTCAGAATTCATTATGCTGCTATCATCAGCAGTTGTATCATCAATGAAGATAAGTGAGCCAATACCTTCAGCAGCCATACATGCCCAGGACATAACATGCCCACCACCGTGTTTCACAGATGAGGTGGTATCCTTTGGATTTTGGACAGTTCCTTCTCTCCTCCATACTTTGCTCTTGCCATCACTCTGATATAAGTTAATCTTTGTCTCATCTGTCTACAAGACCTTTTTTCCAGAACTGTGGTTGGTCTTTAACGTACCTCTTGGCAAACTGGAACCGAGCCATCCTATTTTTGCAGCTAGCCAGTGGTTTGCATCTTGCAGTGTAGCCTCTGTATTTCTGTTCACAATGTCTTCTGCGGACAGTGGTCATCGACAAATCCACACCTGACTCCTGAAGAATGTTTCTGATCTGTCGGACAGGTGTTTGGGATTTTTCTTTATTATAGAAAGAATTCTTCTGTCATCAGCTGTGGAGGTCTTCCTTGGCCTGCCAGTCCCTTTGCGATTAGCAAGCTCACAGTGTTCTCTTTCTTCTTAATGATGTTCCAAACAGTTGATTTTGATAAGCCTAAGGTTTGGCTGATGTCTCTTAACAGTTTTATTCTTGTTTCTCACTCATAATGGCTTCTTTGACTTTCATTGGCACAAACTTTGGTCCTCATGTTGATAAACAGCAATAAAAGTTTACAAAGGTGATGGAAAGACTGGAGGAAAGACTAGGTGCTGAGAGCTCTCTTATACCTGCATTAAGGAGGCAATTAAACACACCTGAGCAATTACAAACACCTGTGAAGCCATGTGTCCCAAACATTATGGTGCCCTGAAATGGGGGGGACTATGTATAAACACAGCTGTAATTTCTTCATGGTGAACCCAAAATGTATAAAAATGGCCTTTAATAAAATCACAATGACAAGTGACAATGTGCACTTTAACCACATGTGATTTTTTTTCTATTACAAATCTCAAATTGTGGAGTACAGAGGCAAATAAATAAATGATGGGTCTTTGTCCCAAACATTATGGAGGGAAGTGTATGAGTCAAGTGGGGATATTACAGCAGGCAGCAAAGGACACGGGGTGGATTTTGCTCTTTGTCAGTTGTGTATAGAACGTGCAGGAATAAAGGGAGGTGCTGACGTTCCTGTTGTCACCATATATGGTGATAAATGTCAGCTGTATTAAATGCAGTGGAGATGTTGCTGGAAAATAGCTGACTAATGGGATAGTATGTTTACATTTAACACATATAATACCAAATAAATCCAAGTTGGAGATGAGCCAAATTTTCAGGGAACTTTGACCTGTGTAAATCTATGTGTAAACGAACCTTCGGGTGCCTGTGATGTCTCAAACCATTGTGCTTTGAATTGCAGTGAATATAATATTGTCAGGCGTGTTACCATCCTCTTGTATCCTTTAGTAGGTGGCGATTCCAATAGAAGTGTCCTATTAATTTTGATGACATCAATGTTCAGAACAAAACGCTGGACGTATTCGGTCAATCAGGCAGCATTTGTTGTGAAAGTGAGAGTTACCTGTTCCTGATCAATCATCAGGATCAAACATGTTTTCAATTGCTGAGCATAGGGAAGTTGGAGAAAAGACAGGGAAATCTGTTACATGGCAGAGACTAGGTTAGATTGAATAACTTGAGGCTATGCGTGCTCCAGAACGTGATCAATCAGAAGAGGGGAGAAGAGATGAACAAAGAAAAGAAGGGCGATATTGTAAAATTCAAAGCACTACAGGTGGCAGAAAATCATGCAAATACTTTGGTGGCTTCTGTGGAAGGAGAAAACAGGTCTAGTTGTGGCTTGATGATCTTTCTTCAGGGCTGGCCAGTTCTGATAAAATTGAAAAAGCGAATTATTGAACCGTACAGTAATAAAACTGCATATTTGATCCACTATGTCCGCGCCAAAAAACAAGACACGATTTGAAAATTTGCAAATGCGACTAAAGTGGGTGGTAATGTAGATAGTGAAGATGGTCGTCAAAAATTGCAGCAGGATCTTGATCAGTTAAGTAGGTGGGCTGAGGAATATTTGATGGAATTTAATACAGAAAAATGTGAGGTGTTGCATTTTGTGAAGATTAAGAAGGGCAGGGCCTACACAGAGAATGGTAGGGCTGTAGAGCAGAGGGATCGAGGAGTGCAGATACATACAGTGCCCTCCATAATGTTTGGGACAAATGTTTGAGACCCATCATTTATTTATTTGCCACTGTACGCCACAATTTGAGATTTGTAATAGACAAAATCAAATGTGGTTAAAGTGCACAGTCAGTTTTTAATAAAGGCCATTTTAATACATTTTGGTTTCACCATGTAGAAATTACAGCAGTGTTTATACATAGTCCCCCCCATCTCAGGGCACAATAATGTTTGGGACACAGCAATGTCATGGAAATGAAAGTAGTCAAATTTAGTATTTTGTTGCCTATCCTTTGCATGCAATGACAGCTTGAAGTCTGCGATTTGTGGACATCACCAGTTGCTGGGTGTCTTCACTGGTGATGCTCTGCCAGGCCTGTATTGCAGCCATCTTTAGCTTATGCTTGTTTTGGGGGCTAGTCCCCTTCAGTCTTCTCTTCAGCATATAAAAGGCATGCTCAATTGGGTTCAGATCTGGTGATTCACTTGGAAACTCTAGAATTTACCATTCTTCAGCTTTGAAAAAATCTTTGTTGCTTTAGCAGTATGTTTGCAATCATTGTCTTGTTGTAGAATAAATCTCCAGCCAATAAGTTTTGAGGCATTTGTTTGAACTTGAGCAGATAGGATGTGTGTATACACTTCAGAATTCATTATGCTACTACCATCAGCAGTTGTATCATCAATGAAGATAAGTGAGCCAGTACCTTCAGCAGCCATACATGCCCTGGCCATAACACCCCCACCAGCGTGTTTCACAGATGAGGTGGTATGCTTTGGATCTTGGGCAGTTCCTTCTCTCTATACTTTGCACTTGCCATCACCCTGATATAAGTTAATCTTCGTCTCATCTGTCCACAAGACCTTTTTCCAGAACTGTGGTTGCTCTTTTAAGTACTTCTCGGCAAACTGTAACCTGGCCATCCTCAAAGTCAAAGTTCAAGCCATCCTATTTTTGCAGCTAACCAGAGGTTCGCATCTTGCAGTGTTGCCTCTGTATTTCTGTTCATGAAGTCTTCTGCGGACAGTGGTCATTGATAAATCCACACCTGACTCTGAAGAGTGTTTCTGATCTGTTGGATAGGCGTTTGGGGATTTTTCTTTATTATAGAGAGAATTCTTCCATCATCAGCTGTCGAGGTCTTCCTTGGCCTGCCGGTCCCTTTGCGATTAGTGAGCTCACCAGTGCTCTCTTTCTTCTTAATGATGTTCTAAACAGTTGATTTTGGCAAGCCTAAGGTTTGGCAGATGTCTCTTAACAGTTTAATACTTGTTTCTCAGTCTCATAATGGCTTCTTTGACTTTCATTGGCACAACTTTGGTCCTTATGTTGATAAACGTTTACAAAGGTGTTGGAAAGACTGGAGGAAATACTAGGTGCTGAGAGCTCTCTTATACCTGCATTAAGGAGGCAATTAAACACACCTGAGCAATTACAAACACCTGTGAAGCCATGTGTCCCAAACATTCTGGTGCCCTGAAATGGGGGGACTATGTATAAACACAGCTGTAATTTCTACATGGCGAAACCAAAATGTATAAAAAATACACTTTAATAAAATCTGACAATGTGCACTTTAACCACATGTGATTTTTTTTTTTCTATTACAAATCTCAAATTGTGGAATACAGAGGCAAATAAATAAATGATGGGTCTTTGTCCCAAACATTATGGAGGGCACTGTAATTCCCTCAAAACACGACATTACAGGTAGATAGGGTGGTATAAAAGTATTTCAGTAGTCAGAATATTGAGTACAGAAATTGGGAGGTCATGTTACAGTTATACAAGACATTGATGAGGTCACATTTAGAGTATTGTGTTCAGTTTTGTTCACCATTTTATGGGAAAGACATTGTTCAAGCTGGAAAGGGTACAAAGAAGATTTACAAAGAGATTGACAGGACTCGAGGGCCTGAGCTATCGGGAGATGTTGAGCAGCTCGGACTTTATTCCTTGGAGCGCAGGAGGATGAGGGTGATCGTATAGAGGTGTACAAAGTTATGAGAGGAATAGTTCAGGTATATGCACAAAGTTGTTTGCTCAGAGTAGGGGAATCGAGAACCAGAGGACCTGGGTTTAAGGTGAGAGGGAAAGATTCAATTGGAACCTGTGGGGTAACCTTTTTTTACAGAAATTGTGAACGAGTTGCCGGAGGAGATAGTTGAAGCTGGTACTGTCATAACATTTAAGAGACATTTGGAGAGGTACATGGATAGGACAGGTTTAGAGGGTTATGGGCCAAGCCTGGGCAGGTGGGACTAGTGCAGATGGAGCATGTTGGTCAGTGTGGGCAAGTTGAGCCAAAGGATCTGTCTCCATATTCTATGACTATGTAACACTTTAAGAGGCATAGATAGGATAGACAGTCAGACTCTTTTTCCCAGGGTGGAAAAATTAAAGGGCATAACTTTAAGGAGAAGTTGAAAGGAGATGTGTGGGGTACATTTTTTTTACACAGAAGGTTGGTGGGTGCTCGGAACATATTGCAGGGGGTGATGGTGGATGCATTCAATTAGAGACCAAGTCACTCCTTAAGTTAGAAAATAAAATCATCTTATAATTAATTGGTCAAAATTACTCATGCCCTCTATAAAACCTTGAGGAACAAGAAAGAAAGAGTGGTAAAAGTGGTTGCATGATTATTATTATTAGTAGCGGACGATCTAAATAGAACCTCTTTAATGTTTTGCAAATTATCAGTAATGTGGATGGATGTTTGGATATTTAATGTGCAGCCAATTATTTTCATTGTTGCAATGCTTGGTATGTATCCTGAATTATTGTTGGGATAAAGTTAGCATAAAGGCAGTAGATAATTTAGAAGTGTGTTCTCGCAATAGGTTTAAAATACATGGGATGTTTTTGCTTATTTTTGTGGTGCTCCTCGGAAGAAGAAACAAGTTAAGAAAATAGGAGATGGACACAAACTGCTGGAGAAACTCAGCAGGACAGGCAGCATCACTGGAGAGAAGGAATGGGTGAGTTTTCAGGTCGAGCCCCTTCATCAGACCCGAAATTTCACCCATTCAATCTCTCCAGAGATGCTGCCTGTCCCGCTCTTACTCCAGCATTTTATGGCTATCTTCGGTGTATAACTAGCATCTGCAGTTCCTTCCGACACATTAGGAAAATAGAAGCATGAGTTGGCTAATCAGTTCCTCAAGCGTGTCCTACCATAGGTGCTGCATGGTAGGCTGGCCGTGAGATTAGATCACATGAAAACCAAGGCAAGCTTCCAATTGCATACAAAAGCAGCTTGAAGGTAGGAGATAGAGGATGGTGGTAGGAGGTTGTTTTTCAGATGGAAGCCCGTGACCAGTGCTGTGCCTCGATCAATGTTTGGTTCACCGTTATTTAGAATTTGTATTAACAATTTGGATGAGCGTGTAATGGCCTAGTTAGTACATTTGTTGATAATACTAAAATTGATGGTATAGTGAGGAAGGTTATTTCAAATTTTAAATGGAATCTTGATCCATTAGGGCCCAGGAATGGCAGGTGCAGTTTAATTCCAATAAGTGCGAGGTGTTGCATTTTGATAAGATAAAAGTGAGCATAACTTGCACACTAATAGTAGGCACCTTGAAAGAGTTTCAGAACACAGAAGCTTTAGGTGCATAATTCCTTGTAAATGGCGACATAGATAGATAGTGGTGTCATCAGTTAGGGTATTGATCACAGGGGCTGGGACATCATATTACAGCAGTTCAATACATTAGTACGGTGACATATGGCGTACTATCTACAGTTCTGGTTGCCTTACTATAGTAAGAATGTCATTAAACTGGAAAAGGTGCAAACAAGTTTACAATTCTGTTACTGGGCTAGGATCATTTGAGCTATTTGGAGAGCTTTGTTTTATTATTGTTGCATGCAATAAGATACAGTAAAAAAAAGTTTTTTTGTGTGCTGTTCAAACAAATCATACCATACATGACTACAACAGGAGGCGCAAAACAGAAAGTAAGAGTGCAGACTATAGTGTTACAACTACAGACATAAGTGATTTTTTTTTAAAAGTTCAAGTGCTGCAACAAGGAACAATCCTAGAGTCTCACTCCATGAAAACAGACCATTCAGCCCAAGTCGTCCATGCCCAACAAAGATGCTCATCTAAGCGTGTCCCATTTGCCTGCATTTATATCCCTCTGAACCTTTCCTATCCATGTACCTGTCTAAATGTTGTTACGGTACCTGCTTCAACCAATTCCTCTGGCAGCTCATTCATTGTGTGTACCACCCTCTATGAGAACGTTATCCCTTAAGTTCCTATCAAATCTTTCCCCTCCCTCCTTAAACCTCACAAATCTGGGGTGAGCCAGCCAGATGGATACAAAATTGGCTTGGTGGAAGGAGTCAGAGGGTGACACTGGAAGCCTGTGACCAGCAATGTGCTGCAGAGAAAATGATGCTGGGTTGATTGATCCACTGCTGTTTGTCATGTATACTATGACAATTTGGATGGGAATATAGGTAGCATTACTAGATTCCCAAATTCTTGTGGTGAACTGTAAGAGGGTTATCTATAAGTTTACAACAGGTTCCAGATCAAACAAGAAATTGTGCCAAGGAATGGCAGGTGGAATTTAATTCACACAAGTGAAAGTGATATATTTCTGGAAGATAAACCAGGCCAGTAAATGGCAAGTGCTCCACAGAGGCAAATGGCATGCTCGCCTTCATTGGATGGGGCACTGAGTCCAAGAATTTGGACGTCATGTTACAGCTGTATAGGACATTAGTGAGACTGCTACTGGACTAAATGTGCAGCTCTTGTCGCCATACTAAGGAAAAATATGATTCAGTTAGGGAGGGTGCAGAAGAGATTCACAAAGAATGTTGCTTGAACTGGAGGGCTTAAAAGGAGCGACAGGATAGGCTGGAGCTCTTTTCCCCGGAGTGAAGGAGGTTGAGGGGCGACCTTATAAAAGTTTACAAAATCATGAGGGACATAGTTATGTTGGAGTAGGGACTGATTTAATGGAGACCTGAGGAACAACATTTTTAGACAGAGGGTGATGGATATATGGAACGTACCCCCAGAAGAAGTGGTAGAGGCAGGTACGATGAGAGCATTTAATAGACATTTAGACAGATTTGCGTATATTAAGGTTAAGAGGGATAAATGCAGGGAAATGGAATGAGCTCAGGAAGGCATGAACGAGTTGGGCTAAATGTCCTCTTTCAATGCTGTATAACTCTGGTAAAACTGCCATTAAGGTCCTACATGGATGGTGCAAGTTGGCAAACTACCCAAAATTAGCTTGGCGACAGGAGACAAGGGTTGATAGTTTCTGCAGTTGGATGCCTTTAACTTGTGTTTTTTCCGCAGAGATCATTCCACAAACAACCAGGGTGTTTCCACAACACCCTGGTTGTTTGTAATATAGATGTGAATGACTTGGATGTGAATGCGGAGGCAGGATCAGTAGGTTTGTGGATGACGTTGTTGATAGTGTGGGAAGTAGTCTTCTCGGTAGAACCATTGAACAGTGTGACATGGGAATCAGTAAGCAAATTGGGGTTAGAAGGAGAAGGATCAGGAGATCATGAACAAGGTGAACTTGAGCGGTGCAGGGCTAGAGCAAAGATGCCTTGGAAATATATCTGCGTTATTACTGCCAGTTTGGGAGTAATCAGTCTAAGGTATAGATAAATAACTTTTGAGAGAGCTTGTCCAGTCAAATATGATATTCAAATATGAATTGCAGTTCCTAGCAAGATTTCTTAAAATGATTGAGTGTAAAGACACTGTCTGATTGTCAGTTTTGCACACCAATTGACGTGGAACAGTTGTTAACTTTCTACCTATGGTAATAATTCCATATACTGAACTGGTGTTGCAGGAGACCCACTGGAATGCAGTGCCTGGATTGGACAGTGCGCACTTTACTTACTGATTATGATGTTGGAGAAGACTGTGGTGATTATCGTGCTGCTTTTACCTCAGTGGAGGAAGGTTTGTATCTCTCTGGCTCTCCAGAGAGCTTTTGTTCTAACTGTATTTGTATATATTTTCTCTTCAAATGTTGTCATTAACATTAGTTAAAGTGAACAGATTGCTGATAGATTTATAAACTAGAAGTGATGATTACCAAGTGTGCTAAAACGTCTTTCAATTGAATTTCTCAATACCATGGGTAAAATGAAGCTGAAATGGTGTAGGAGACAGAGGCATGGTGTAATAATGGAAATTTGAAAAAATTCTTAAGGGCCTGTCCCACTTAGGTGATTTTCCAGCGGACTGCCGGCAACAGTCGCCTGAAAAACCGGGAACTAGAATGGCGACAGACACACACACAGACACGCACGCACACACACACACACACAAGGTGATACAGACACACACAGGAACAGGAAGGTTAAGACGGCTAGCAGAGTGTACGGTAAGTCCTTTAAAAGAGGGGGGATAAGGGGGGGGGGGGATAAGGAGTGGGGATAAGGAGTGGAAACACTTTTGAGAAGCCAGACAACTTTAAAAAAAAGACAGAGATACACAGCTGTGAAGTTCGGCGGGAATTTAACATTACCGGTCGGTTATCCTTGGTTCTGAAAACTCGTGCTTACGTTTTTTTTCCCCCAATGTGCCAATGAAAATGACCAGTCAGCAAAGGCGATTAACTAAAACTACCTACGACTACCTATAACTACATGGCGACCCCACTACAACTGCATGTACGACTACAAGATTATCGATTTTCTCCATGGCGACCAATTTTTGGTTGCAAAAATTTTTTCAACATGTTGAAAAATTTGCGGTGACCACACTGAGGCCGCGACTAGTTCCCAGAATGCGGGAACTCGCCGTGACCATGAAGGAGACTCACCAGAGACCACCAGCAAACATGCGGCGATCATGTCGCCTAAGTGGGACAGGCCTTTAACATGCTAGAAAAGAAACAGTAAATCGGACAACAACTATGAAGAAAGAAAGAATGTAACCGAGCAATTGAGCCGTATGTCCTTTCAGTCCAACTCGTCCACACTGACCATGTTGCCTAACCCAGTTAGTTTATGTGTGCTTTTATCTGACTTATCCTTTCAAACCCTTCCAATCCATCTACCTGTGTGTATTAAATATTGTATTTGTACTTGTTTCTACAATTTCCAGTGACAGCTCATTCCATGTACACGCTACTCTCTTTTTAAAAAAATTGCCCCTCAGTATCCTTTTCTATCTTAACCACATCATTTTAAACCCATCCCCTCAATTTCTTAGGTTGTCCTGCCCTGGGGCAAAACAAAACTGGCTATTCACCTAATCTATACCCCTCATGATTCTGTAACCTCTAATGTCAACAGTCGGCCTCCTAAGCTCCAGGGAAATAGCCCCAACCTATCCAGCGTTTACTTATAATAAAGCTCTCCAAAAGCAGTAACATCTTCAAAAAATAAGCTGAAAATGTAGGCAAAGTGATGCAATGCCTGCCAAGTGCGGAGCATGCAGGTGATATGGGGTGATTATCAGATGTGTGGAGTAAGTGACAAAGGGTTGAAGTGAAATGGAGATAAAAAGGTGTCATATAAGGTAGGAAGGAAAGGAATGAAATGTAAAGCCAGAAGGAAAGTTATGGAAAGGGGAAAGTGGGAATTGGGGGACTCGGAATAGGGTGGGGTGGGAGATAAGCAGAAGGAGAAGAGAAAAAGAAGGGTGACTGGAATGTGAGAAAGATGTGCATATTGGGGTGGGCGGGAGAGTAAGGGCGGGTTGGTGGATACTGATTGTACTTCATACCTGCTGGAACTTCCGATTGCTGGCGATTTTGGTTATATTGCTATTGGTTTATTATAGTCACGTGCACCAAAATATATTGAAAAGCTTTGTTTGTGTGCGATCATACTACACACAAGTACAAATAAGCCATACGCAAGTACGAAAGGTAGTGCAAAGCGAATAATACCAGAGTTCAGAATTTGGTGTTGCGGCATTATAGCATCACTGAGGTAAGTGAGAGTTGGCTAAGCTGACATTCTCAGCGTTGTGGTTCTGCAAATGATTTTACTGATGTTGGTGGAGGGTGAGAGTATGTGTTTGAGAAGATGGTTCATAATATAGAAGTTGGAGGTTTTGGGTGTCTTTGTATATGAGTGCTGCAATATGCAATCAGGTTTACGTGGACTACTTAAAGGAGATTAAGAGTAAAATGGTCAACGAAATGACTGGGAATGAATGTGCTGATGCAAGGTCTCAACCTAAGACATGGGCAATTGCTCTCCGCCACAGATGCTGCTTGGCCCACTGAGTTCCTCCTGCAATTTGATTTTTACTCAACAAAATAACTGTGGATTGAGAAAATTTGTTTGCGGAAAGGCTTTCTGTCGTATGCATTTAAAATGAATTTCTATGGTTTCCAGGTGGCTCTACTTAATCCAATCCAGAACCCACAGTTGGAGCTGGCTATTGTGATGCTGATTGTCCCTTTTTTTGTTAATGTAAGTAACTATTCCAGATTAAGCTTTTGAACTCTGTGATTTTTTTAAATGTCATTTCTGAAATATAAGGTTTGTAAATTTGTTCATAAGAAATGAGATGCAGAATTGGGAGCACCATCATGCAGTTTGTATCTTGAACACTAGTTTCTGGAAAATGCTCAAAACGATTTAAGTCAAATGTGATGAGCTTGTAGACCAACAATGAGTGTCTGTCATGGAACCTAGATATATCTGTTACACTTAACATGATAGGATGTAGATATGATTTGAATTATGTCGAAAACTTCTGAGTCCATCAGTACTTTATGCTGACATCCATCTTTTCCCTTCCATTACTTATAGGCATTAATGTTTTGGGTGGTGGATAATTTTCTAATGAGGAAAGGCAAAACTAAAGCTAAACTGGAAGAAGAAGGTGGAGAGGATGATTCTAGAAGTAGCAACAAAGTTAGATACAGAAGAGCAGCATCACACGAGGAGTCTGAGTCTGAGGTAAATGATTCAATATATGTAGCAAACAACAGTGCCCCAGGGATCAATGCTGGCTCCACTGTGGTTTGTCATCCAAATTGTTAATAATGTAACAATGTAGTTAACATGGTTACTAAATTTACAGGTGACACCAAAATTGTTACCGAGATTGGTGAGGACATGGGCCTATCAATTACCAATGGAGGAAAGGAGTCAAAGGGTAGTTGTGAAGAGTTAGTTTGACTCCTTCCTCCATGTCAATGTTAAATCCAATTAGCTACCTGAGCTTGGATTCTGCGCAAACTGACTTTCCAGACTGGCTTTCCATGCAGCACCTTGTCAAAGGTCTTACTAACATCCACATAAACACTTTACTGCCCTGCCCTGTATTTTCAAATAATTCTATCAGATTTGTGTGACACGATTTCCCATGTACAAAGCCATGTTGATCAACCCAATCTGACAGTGCCCACTTTGGGAAATAAGTCAAGACTTTGTTCCAGGTTTGAGTGGCTTTAGTCATATGAATAGACAGGATAGATAGTTTCCATGGGGAGGGACAAAATATGAGGGAAATCATTTCTCCTCTTCTCTCCTTTTCTGACACCCCTTTTTCTCCATTTCACCTTTAGCCTTTGTTACCATTTTCAACCATCTAGCAACCACCCTCTGCCATATTTGTCTACACCTATCATTTGTCAGGCTTTGCCCCAACCCACCACTCGTTTGCAGCTTTCTTCCCAATACCCCAACACCATCATTCTGAAGAAGGATCCCGCTCCAAAACGTAATTTGTCCCTTCCCCTCCTCAGATGCTGCCTGACTCACTAAGTTCCTCTGACACTTTGTTTTTTGCTCAAGATTCCAGCAAATGTAAACTCTTGTGTTTCCAAGATCTAAAACAGCTTTTCGCCTGCTTACTACTAAGAATGGTAAGGTGGCGGAAAATCGTAGCGCTATGGGGGATCGTTTTTTCGCAAATTTAAATACAACGCAGACAGGAAGTGGTCAAGATGAGTGTTTTAGTAATAGTATAGACATGTTTAATGTGGTTCGCAGATTCTCATTTCGCCCGATGATGAGTTGGACGAATCTGAAGGAGATGAAGACCTGAGGAGATTGCCAAACGTAAAGGCCGTTAAGAAGAAGTTGCGATTTGGAGGTCTCCCAGTATGACCCAGAATGACCACAGTGCTCTAATCCTTGGAGTTATGAGGAGACTCATGCCAATGCAGACGGAATATTTTCCTTGCTGCAAACTACACTGTGAAAATGAGCTTTGTACAATGTGTGGAGCAGCACAGGGATCGGAAAGATGATTAGGGCGAGGCTGAGGTACTTTGTGCTTGTGGTCTCAGCTCCCCTCTGTGCACTGATACCAAACATTCCGGATCAATGTTACCTATTATTTGCACATGGATGATGTTCAGGGCCGTTGGGTGCAGGAGAACAGATTTCTTTCAGCACGTCAAGTTTTGATCCCTTGTTGTAAGTTATTAAATATGTCGCTCAGTCTGTTTGTACCTTTAATATATTGACCAAAAACTGAATTTTCAACTCTGAAAGTCGACAATTAACAACTCTTTTTTTTCAGCACAACATGATTGCGTTGGAGATCTGTTAACACGTGACAAATTGGCAATTACCAAATTGAAAATGCTGGAACAACAGATGGAAGGGCAAGAATCTAGCACCTTAATTTTAACCTCATTGATCCAATTTCCCCTTCTTGCCCTGTATCCTCCATCCATTTCTTCCCTGCTCACTCATTTTTTCATCTCTCTGCCCGTCCCTCCTGTTGTCTTTTCAAACTTGCCCACCCATTTGGACCATATCCTTTTGTCTATCCTTATTAAACATGTATGTTAGCAGTTGAGATTATTTTGCTTTATTTGTGAAGTGTTTCACATCTCCGATGGGTAGGAGGCTAGTCAGTAGCAACAATTCTCACATTGCTGGAAAAAATAATTAAGGGACAATTGCCCATCACTGTCTGACACTTGAAATGTTCTCTTGTAATTCAAAAAAGTCTGAGGAAGGGTCCCGACCCGCAACGTCGCCTATTCATTCCCTCCACAGATGCCGCCTGGCATTTCATGTTTGACCCAAAATTGCAACATCTGCAGTTCCGTGTTTCTCCGTTCTCAAGTAATTCCCTGGTTCTACTTCATCACCTGCTTCGACAGAACAAATATATTTCAATTAATTGGTGACAGTGTATTGTAACTTCTTGTTCAATATTAAGATCTGAATGTGTATGATTTTTATTTGAAAAAACTTTGACCGAAACATTCCTATCTAAATTTGGTGTGGGAGATTTGGGAGGTACAACTGTTGCACAGTTCAATTGACAATGAAGATGGTACTGAGACACCTTTTAGAATAGAGATTGTACTACCTGGTTTATATGTGTCCTGAGTGAGTTTTATGGGATAATGTAAGAGAGCAGATATCTGAATCTAATCTGTGTTGTCCCTGCCCATGTACTTGATAATGTTGCTGCGCACATGAATTGATAATTATTCCATTTCCATCATTGATGTCACTCACCTGCAGAATATTAGTTTACTTGTACATAGAAAGAGAATTTCAACAAGACCGTAATTCTGGTAAAGTATAATGATTTTGATAATGAATGATTTGAACAAATTGTATTCATTAGCTTATTAACAACTGTATTGCATTTGAGAAGGATAGGTCTATGGATTGCAGTGAATCTGTTACCAACTACTTATTCTGCACTGAATTATCTCCCACCATTCCCCATTGTCAGACTTGAAATAAACCTTAGTATATTTTTCATGTCAGTGAGAAATTAACATAGCACATAGAAAAGCACAGCACGGGAAAAAGCCCTTCGGCTCGCAATGTTTGTGCAGAACATGATGCCTACTTAAACCAATCTCCTCTACCTGCATATGCTTCATTACCCTCCATTCCCTGCATATCCATTTGCCTATCTAAAAGTCTCTTAAATGGCACTGTTGCACCAGCACCCGTTGGAAGTGAGTTCCAGGCATCCACCACTGTGTGTAAAACAAAACTTACCCCCTCTGATCTTGAACCTTGTTTTTGACATTTGCACCTTGGGCGAAAGATTCTGACTGTCAAACCCTTTCTATGCCTCTCATTTTGTATACTTCGATGAGGTCTCCCCTCAATCTTTTATACTACAAAGGAAATTATCCAAGTTTGTCCAACCTTTCCTTATAGATTATGCCCTCTAATCCACACAGCATTCTGGAAAACCTACTCTGCAGTCACTTCAAAGCCTCCACATTCTTCCTGCAATGGGGCAACCACAACTGCACACAATACTCCATACGTTTTCAAAATAGTAAACTGAAGCTTTCACTTGAATTTAAATTATTGATGTAATTTGGAGGTTGAATGGTGGAAGGACATCAGGTTTACCTATTTGGAATTGCGGTTGAAACTAAAGCTGTGTATCGAAGTCAAGCTGCTGCTGCTGAGCCAAGTTAGTGAAGATTTGTGGCTCTTTCTCAAGTTCTAGGGTCACAGAGCTAGTTGGCAAAGACACAGGCCCTTCAGCCCATTAGTCCAGGCCAACCAAGGGATTTTTGCCGTGCGTATTGGAAGGAGGATTCTATGGTACAAGGGAGGGCGGAGGGAACACTGGGGAGGGAGGAGACTGGATAAGAGCAATTATGAAAGCAAAAGGTGGTGATGAGTTGATAGATTGATTTTGGAGGGAGTGTAGCAGAGATGGGAGAGGAGCAGGGAATGACGATACAGGATAAATTTGATCTGAAGGAGGGAGGTTGAAGTGGGAGGAAGAACAGGCACTGCAGAGCTGCTGCGCAGATAAATGAAGAAACAGTGTTGGATGGAGTTGCTGTGCAGTTGTGGAGAGTTAGGTCAGCATTGTTGCGGGAGGAGATGGGTGAGCTCAGAGATGGACTGATAAGGGTTTGATTGGAAACTACGTTGTGCATAGTTAGGACTACTAACAATGCGTTTGATCCATTTTCATAGTTCCTTAAACATAGAAGGAGGCCCTTCAGCACATTGAATCTTTGCCACAAAAAGCTGGAGTAACACAGCAGGACAGGCAGCATCTCTGGACCTTCTCTCCAGAGATGCTGCCTGTCCTGCTGAGTTACTCCAGCTTTTTGTGTCTATCTTCAGTTTAAACCAGCGTCTGCAGTTCCTTCTTATACATTGAATCTTTGCCAGTTCAGCGGTCTTATTCCTTTACTAATTTACCTGTAACCTGTTCTCCCAATATATCGCCATCAACTTCCCTTAGATTCCACAACTCATTTACACACATGGAGCAGTTTGCAGTGGTCTCCTAGACCCTCCCAGTAATAAGAAGAACATGCTAGCAACACATAAACACTGAACCAAGGTAACTGGCGCTATCAGGCAGCAGCTTCACTAGCTGCACACAACACTGCACAATCACTTTCCTTATGTAACCAATTTTGGTTGTTCACTAATAAAATTGAGAGTTGTTCATTTTACTAGTGAAAGCTAAAATTGTTAGAGAACATATCCTGGTTGTTACATTTCTCAATATTGCAATAAACTAAGCAGCAAAGTAATTATTATTTTGGCGGGGTTTACATTTAAATCTGTAGTTATTATTTACTTTGGTATTTCATAGTATGACCTGCTTGAACAATAAGATAATACTAATTTTCATTATGTTCTCTCTCCATATAGGTGTAAATTAACAAAACATTGCCCCGGATTATTACTGATCTTAAAGCTGTCCTTTAGCTGAATTTTAAGTTTGAGAATTTGAGAAGGTGATATAGACTTGAATTGTTTTAAAGTGAATATGAGGTACATACTATTTTCTTTAGAAATGTATTCTAATTATTTAAAATTATACAATCTCAATGTACCAGTTCTCAGCATAGCGACAGATCTTTTCCAAACTGATCAGTTGAAGTAGGGCAAACAAAGAGTTGGAATTGCATGAAGTCATTACATCTCTGTTGTAGTCATTGCCAGGGCACCGATCAATGCGATTCTCAGCTGTTCTTGATCTATCTCATGTAGCAGAATGTTAGAGTACACAACACATCAGAGGGTCCTCACTCCAGTGGCATGTTTTCTCCCCACGGTTTGTGTGCCTGTCTCTTTTGGGGATATTGTGGGCAGATGCCACGTAGTTTATGGACTGCAAGTTGACGTGGGTTTTCTCATCATTGTTCTCACTACCAACCTGACCCCAGCCTGGCAGAGCTCAGCCAGTCGTGTTACTGAGCCACTCCTTGTAATGAACACTGACGTTCCTCACTCAGTTTATGTCCCATGCCTTGCTATTCATAATTCTTCTGAGTTGCATTAATTATGGAAGAGTTGCTTGCTCATCAGTTGAGCAAGGATAATAGTTAGTAATAAGCAGGATTCATTGCCCTTGTTTGATCTGGAGAGTGAATTGGTATGTATAGGTCCAGCAGACCAGCACACGCCCTCTATAGCTTAGTCACATCCTACACTATGCTGACCAGAACTGCACACAATATTCCACGTGCCGTCTCACTCTCATCTCGTACAATTGTAACGTTGCCCTAACTCTTGTACTCTATGCCCTGACCAATGAAGACAAGTGTGCCAAACGCCTCTTCACCACCTTGTCTAACTATGTTGCCAGTTTCAGGCAACCATGAGGGGCACTCCCTGACTTGCATAATAGACAAACTTATGTAAGCAAGTCTTGAAGCCCACTGTTTTATTTTCAAGTTGCAAGTCTCGGGAGCAAAGCGCTACTGCCGTCGCATGCGGCCATTTCCGCAAGTTATTTAGTCAGCTGTTCTTGCGGATGCTCCCATGTGGTCTCTGCGTTGAGAAGTACATTAATGTGTATGAAGTAGCGTTTCCATTTCCCACGGGATGCAACCCTTAGTGAGTTGGGGAGCATCTACACTTGCATCCCTCGGTTTCTGTTCTACAACATTTTCCAGGGCCCTGACATTCAGTGTGTATCCTGCACTGGTCTAACTTCCAAAAATGCATCACTTCACGATTGTCTTGAGTTAAATTTCATCTGCCATTCCTCCGCCTACCTTCCCAGTCAATCCTGTATTGACTTTCAGTTCAGTAAATTGTGTTTTGTACTTCCTTTCCATAGATGAGATTAGCAGGTAAACAAATATTGGAGGTATACTTTATGCAAGATTATGCCTCAAATTTAGGCAGCATTTTTATCTTAGGCCTTATTGAAGGATTTAACAACAGCTGTTAAAGGCTGTTGGTGTAATTGGTAACAGAATGGCCACAACAGGTATAACTGGATTTAGATGTTTATTGCTTGGTACTAATATATTCAATTGGGTCAACTGTCATTCCTTTTAGTATAGTTTATATACTGCAGAAACTCCTGAATCAGTGAAACACTTCAGAAGAATCAGCAAAATGCCACTTTGGCAATCAGGAAGAGTTAATTATATTTGAAAATGTCTGGGAGTTGAGTATAAGCTGTATGTACCTTGTATTTTACTTTATATTAAAGTATTGGGAATTTCGGAACTACTTTTCCGGTGCCGGTTATTGATGGTCTGCGTTATAGTGAGTGTTTAACACGACTGAAAGTGCTTAATGTCTGCCGACACATTGCAGAAATGGTACATCGTTTCACTCTGCCACAAACATTGGAATGAATGGGTAGTTTGAAGCTTTATTCTCACTTCTGATACTGCTCTGCACACTAGAGCAATTTTTAAAAGAATGGATAGGGAGTGGGCATTCAACGCTTGTGCCTACTTTCCGTTCCGTATCCTGTTTACCCGAGTGTCGTTTTCCTCCACTGCTCCACTACCCCTACTTGATTTAGTCCCCTAAATATCTGAAGCTTTCACTATTTGTCTCTGTGTGTAGTGACCTAACCTCAAGACCCTTAACAAGAGATTTCCAAAAGTTTACCATCTGGCTGAAAACAATCGTCAACCCTCAATGCTGACCTCTCTAACATTGAGGGGGATCTCTGCTTAGTCAAGTTATGCAGCACAGAGACCCTTCAGCCCACCATATCCATGCAGCTATACTATCCCATTTACCATCACGATCTCTAGCCTACTTTGCTGTGGCGATCCAAATGCTAGTTCGGATGCTGCTTAAATGTAGGAGTACGGTGTCCACCATCTCAGCCGTGTGTTCCAGATTGCAATGATCTGTGTGAACAAAATTTTCCTTGGATTCCCCAAGAGATATTTAGACAGTTACATGAATAGACAAGCATAGAAGAATACAGACCTAATGCAAGCAAATGGGATATTTGTAAATGGGCTAAACGGCCATTTTCCAATCTTGTGCAATTATTTGATGACATAGAGTCACACAACACGGAAACGGGTTCTTTGCCCCAACTTGTCCATGCTGACCAAGATGGCCCATCAAAGCTAGATATCACACTGAACGTTTTGTATCTATGTACCTGTGTAAATGTTGTTCTTACACAATGTTCAACCACTTCCTCTGGCAGCTCATTCCATATACCCACCACCCTGTGTGAGGAAAAGGTCACTCCTCAGATTCCTATTATATCTTTCCCCTCTCACTTTAACTCAAGTTCTTGATTCCCTTATCTTAGGAAAAATACTTTGTGCATTCACGCTATCCTCGTGATTTCATACACCTATACGATCACCCTTCAGCCTCCTGCACCGAGGAATGAAGTCCACGTCTCCCTATTGCTCAAGCCTTTAAATCCGAGCAACATCCTCATGAATCTTTTCTCCACTCTTTCCAGCTTAATGGCATTTTTTTTCCTATAGCAAGATGACCAAAACAAAATACTCCCAACCAGCTTCATGTACAACTGTAACATAATGTCCCAACTTCTACTCTCCATTCCCTGAAGGCCAACATGCCAAAAGCCTTCTTTCCCATCCTATCTACCTGCAACATCACTTTTGGGGAATTATATATACTTGTTCTAGATCCCACTGCTCTACAACACTCCCTAGGGCCTTTCCATTCACTGTGAAGGTCCTATCTTGGTTTGATGTCCCAAAATGCAACACCTCACACTTATTGGAAGTAAACCCCACTTGCCATTCCTTGGTCCACTTGCCCAGCTGATAAAGATTCAGCTATAATTCGAGATAACCAACTTCATTGGCTGTGATACCATATATCTGCAAATGTACTAATTATGCCTAATGCAAGCTCATCCAAATTGTTGAACAGAGAATGTAAAACAATGAACGGTACCACACAGCAACAGGCTCTTCAACCTACACTGCCTGCGCTGAACAGAATGCCAAGAAATATAATCTCATCTACCTGGACAAGATCTATATCCCTCAACTGTACATCCATGTGCCTGTGGAGTCTTGCTGTATGGAAACAGACCTCATGGCCCAACTCGTCCTTGGGGACGAGGCTGTAGCCCAACACACCACCCTCTGTACGAAAAGGTTGCCCTTCAGGTTCCTATTAAATCTTTCCCCTCTCATCTTAACTGTATGTCCCCTAGTTCTTGATTCAGGGTTTAAAAAATCTGCATGCACCTTATCCATTCCCCTCCAGATCTTATACACCTCTATAAGATCACCCCTCATCCTCTGTATATCGTTCAAGAAATTACTCCCTCTAGCCACTAAAGAAACTACATGGCTTTTGGAGAATATCGTAATACGCATGTGAGTGAGAGACCTTCAGAGCTTCTTCACAGATAAATCTTCATAACACAATCTTTTGATTAGTAGCTTCTTTATTGTTGAAGAAAAACAGTAAAGATATACATCCGACCTTCTTCTCCAAATCGTACACTTTAATCTTGTTCAAACTCCAGCATATTGCTTTAAAGGCAAATTGGATTGGGCAAACATACTACTCTTCATTTACTTCTAAATCCAGAGGCACAGCTATTATCATTCGTAAAGGTATACCATTTAAATTAAAGAATACTATAGCGGATAAAGAGGGGAGGTACATCATAGTCACGGGAGAAATTTATTCTACTCCACTTACTTTGATAAATATTTATGCTCCTAATTTTGACAACCCCCAATTCTTTAGTAAAATTTTGGATATAATTTCAGAACTTAATCATAAAAATCTGATAATAGGGGGAGATTTTAATTGTGTTTTAGATTCATATTTGGATAAATTAGCAAAACAAAAAAGGACTAACAAAAAATATAAAACGAGTGAACTCCTAAATACATACATGAAAAATACTAATATAACAGATGTATGGAGGATCGCTAACCCAGTAGGTAGGGAATATTCATTTTATTCAACAGTACATAAAACATATTCACGTATTGATTATTTCTTAGTGGACACAAAACTAATTCCATATACATATAATTCTATTTACTAGTGATAGAGCCTTTAGCTGAAAGTATAAGAAGCCATCCGAATACCAAACACTCAAATAATAAAATTTCATTATATGCAGACGACATATTATGATATATTACAAATTCGCAAATTAGCATACCAAGTATACTAAATTTAATAGAGGAATTTGGTTATTTTTCAGGATATAGAATAAATTGGAACAAAAGCGAAAGTATGACGATAAAACCTCAAGAGTCAACACATCTGTTGAAATTCCCTTTTAGAATTACAACAGAAAAATTTATGTATTTGGGCATCCAAATTACTAGGAACTATAAATCATTACTCAACGCAAACTATATGCCCTTATTAACTAAATTAAATGGGTTGATTAAATTTTGAAAGACATTGCTGATGTCTTTAATAGGCAGAATAAACGCGATAAAAATGATCTTCTTACCACCAATATTGTACCTATTTCAATCAATACCAATATACTTACCTAAAAGATTCTTCAAAAAATTAGATTCTGATATTATAAACTTCATATGGGATTATAAATCACACAGAATTTAAAAAAAAACACTTGTGTAAATCTAAAGAATCAGGGGGACTGCCACTCCCTAACTTATTGTATTATTATTGGGCAGTGAATATTAAAAATATAATCTACTGGTTGGACAGTTCTGCCCAACAGGTAGATTGGATAAGAATGGAGAAAGAGGATTGTTCCCCTTATAATATAGGAGCGATCCTTCTTTCCCGATAAAACTGAACAATGTAATATACAAGAAGAATCCAATTATTCATAGTATAATACGAATTTGGAAACAAATAAAATTAACTTTAAAATTAAGAAAATTATCGCTTCTTTCTCCAATAGCTAATAATCCCTCATTCAAACCATCCATTATTGATAAAACGTTTATCCATTGGGAAAGAATAGGAATTAAAACGATGGGAGATATGTATAAAATGGGAAATCTTTTATCATTCCAACAACTACAACTAAAATACAATTTGAACAGTAATCAATATTTCAAATACCTTCAAATTCAAGATGATTTGAAAAAGTATATACAAGGATATCAAACTTTAACCCCAGATCTATTGAAGTAAGGAATGAATAGAAAGGCAGAATCAAGCAATTTAATATCTTATATAATATAATTCTAAATATAGAAACACCAATGACAGAGGCAATTAGAAGAGACTGGGAACAAGAGTTATTGATAAAAATTCCGAACGATAGATGGGATAAAAATTTATTATATGTAAACAAATGTTCAATGAATGTAAGACATAACCTAATTCAATTTAAAATTTTACATAGATTATATTATTTGAAAACAAGACTGAATAAAATATTTTCAAATGTTTCCCCCATCTGCGACAAATGTCGAACTCAAAATGCCACTATAGCACATTCCTTTGTCTCTTGTACAAAACTGTATACATTTTGGAATGAAATTTTTGGAATTTTTACAAAACTATTTAACACAAAATTGAACCCCAATACCGAATTGATTATCTTTGGATCAATGGAAGAGGGAAGTAAACTAACTATATTCCAAGAAGCTTTTCTTAATTATGGTCTAATATCAGCGAAAAAACTTATACTTACATTTTGGAAAAACGCACCTACGCCAACATTCAAAATGTGGATCTCAAACATGTCTGAAACGCTACATCTTGAAGAAATGAGATTCCACCTACTAGGCAAAGTAGACCAATTCTTAAAGATTTGGTCTCCCTATATCAACTTTTTACAAGCATATGGTGCAACATAACATAACCTTAGAAATTAAATGGTTTAGAACTGGGTGACGGATGGGCAAAAATATGAGATAGGTAGATCTCTCTTTTTTTTACTTTTTCCTTTTCTTTCAATCTTTTAACTTCTCATCTCTATCCTTTATTTCTTTTGTTTTCTGTTTCTACTCGCTTGTCTATCTATTCCGACACTCTTTATTTATTTTTTCTTTCGCTGTTCTTTTATTATTGAACCAAAAGTATGAAGTTGTACAAGAATGAAAATTTGTATTTATGTATTAAACCCCTGTCTCACTGTGCGAGTTGGCCCACGAGTGACCCCGAGTTTTCACTCGTGGTGATCACGTAGCGGGAACGTCGGAACTCGCACGAGCAACTTATCGACTCGTGGCGCTAACGGCAGGTACTCGGGAAACTTGTTAACTCGTGAAAAATTAACTGTTCAGGTTAAAAATGGAAACATTTAAACTCATTGTAATAACGTAGTGGCCCCGTGCGTTTATCTTAGTGTCTCGTGAGTCTACCGTGGGAACTTTAATTATCTGTTCTTTTGCTCGAGTAAAGACTGAACCAAAGATAGACACAAAATGCTGGAGTAACTCAGCGGACCAGGCAGCATCTCTGGAGAGAAGGAATAGAGTTGAGACCCTTCTTCAGACTTACCCGAAATGCCACCCATTCCTTCGCTCCAGAGATGCAGCCTGTCCCGCCGAGTTACTCCAGCATTTTGTGTCTATCTTCGGCCTTTCTGCCACTTGTCCTTTATTACTGAGGCGCCTGCCCCGTGGCTTCACTCTGTCTCAATTAACGGCTTAAAGACCTGCCGAAGGGGCAAGTCTGGGGTGGTGGGTGGGATGTGTCCACGTGTGATGCTCCATCCACCCCCCCGGGGCCGAGAGTGTGGGATTGGGAAGGAACTGCAGATGCTGGTTCACACCGGAGATAGACACACACAATGCTGGAGTAACTCCGAGGGACAGGCAGCATCTCTGGAGAGATGGGATGGGTGAGATTTCGGGTCGAGACCTTACTTCAGACTTCTCCAGAGATCCCGCTGAGCTTAGTCCAGTAGTTGGTGTCTATCCCGGTGGCGGGGAGCCCGGCTTGGCCGACCCGCCGCCTCTACTTGCGGTCAGTCCGGTGATCATCGCCCTCCGCCCGGGATGCAGCAGAGGTTTCCATCCGGTGAGTTGTCCAGCGCTCACGGTGGATGAGGGAGGACAGCAATAGGCCAGGTGAATGAATACAGCACATAAATGAGTCGACCTTTAATATTTTTTGATTTTATGTTTTAATTTACAAGCTGCTTCAAGCGAGGCAAGTTTTATTTTCAGTCCGAAGAAGGGTCTCGACCCGAAACGTCACCCATTCAACGAAAAAGCTGGAGTAACTCAGCGGGTCAGGCAGCAACTCTGGAGAGAAGGAATAGGTGACTTTTCGGGTTGAGATCCTTCTTCCGAAGACGAGCCCTTATCCAAAACGTCACCTTCTCCAGAGATGTTACCTGGCCCGCGTTACGCCAGCTTGTTGCGTCTGCCTTCCGTTTCTGCCCCTAAAGCCTTGGGATCGTTGCCCTTTGTGTTGGCGTGGAGGGGGGAGGGGGCTATGGTGCTGCTTGAATGCCCCCTGCTATCATAGGGACAGGGAAAACACAGCGGCTTTTGAGGCTGGTGGGCATTCACTACCAAAGTGTCTGCCTGCAGTCAGCACTCCTCTCCTACACATGTCTCCCGCGCTAACCATCCCGCAGAGAATGATCCCAGCACCCAAGAGCCTTGTCGGGTCCCGGCGGCCGCTCAATGTCAGTCACCCGAGCTGCTTCCTTCCTCTGAAGTGGCGGCCAGTCCTGCTGTCTGTGTGTATCTGTGTGTGTGTGTGTGTGTGTGTGTGTGTGTGTCTCTGTCTGTCGTGTGTCTGTCGTGTGTGTGTGTGTGTCTGTTCCTCTCTCCCTCTCTGTCTATCTGTGTGTATCTGTGTGTGTGTCTGTCTCAAAGTCTGTCTGTCTGTGTGTGTGTGTGTGTGTGTGTGTGTGTGTGTGTGTGTGTGTGTGTGTGTGTGTGTGTGTGTGTGTGTGTGTGTGTGTGTGTGTGTGTGTGTGTGTGTGTGTGTGTGTGTGTGTGTGTCTGCTGTCGGGTCCCGGCGGCCGCTCAATGTCAGTCACCCGGGCTGCTTCCTTTTTTAAAATTATTTTAAAATAGAGATCCATTGCAAAAAAGTATTTAAAAACATAAAACAACAAGAAATGCTTGGTTACTGGAGGATGCGCATTTTCCCATTGTAGGTCATATCAATAGATGCCGCCGCGCTGAAATAACTCAAAACCACAGGATGGAGATGTATTTTAACATTGTTGCTTTATTAAAACATACCTTCATTCACGGTTGGCTCAAGAGTAACGGGAGAGGAACTTGCTAACTCGGGAGAGGAACTAGGAACATCGCAGCAATGACATACCCGTGGGAACTTGGTTACACACTTGATCATAAACTTGCAGTCTCGTGCACAGCCACGAGTCTGTCACTCGGGGTACCTCGTGGGTCAACTCGCACAGTGAGACAGGGCCATTAGGTACTTAAGTACCAGACTACTGTACTTACTTCTAACAAAAATAAACAAACAAATTAAAAAAACGTTAGAAAACAACTCGTGTCTCTGCAAAACCTCACATGGTTGCAGGGTATAGAAACATAGAAACATGGAAAATAGGTGCAGGAGTAGGCCATTCAGCCCTTTGAGCCTGCACCACCATTCAATATGATCGTGGCTGATCATCCAACTCAGTATCCCGTACCTGCCTTCTCTCCATACCCCCTGATCCCTCTAGCCACAAGGGCCACATCTAACTCCCTCTTAAATATAGCCAATGAACTGCCCTCAACTACCTTCTGTGGCAGAGAATTCCAGAGACTCGCCACTCTCTGTGTGAATAATGATTTTCTCATCTTGGTCCTAAAAGATTTTCCCCTAATCCTTAAACTGTGACCCCTTGTTCTGGACTTCCCCAACACGGGAACAATCTTCCTGCATCTAGCCTGTCCAACCCATTAAGAATTTTGTAAGTTTCTATAAGATCCCCCCACAATCTTCTAAATTCTAGCGAGGACAAGCCGAGTCAATCCAGTCTTTCTTCATATGAAAGTCCTGACATCCCAGGAATAAGTCTGGTGAACCTTCTCTGCACTCCCTCTATGGCACGAATGTCTTTCCTCAGATTTGGAGACCAGAACTGTACGCAATACTCCAGGTGTGGTCTCACCAAGACCCTGTACAACTGCAGTAGAACCTCCCTGCTCCTATACTCAAATCCTTATGCTATGAATGCTAACATACCATTCACTTTCGTCACTGCCTGCTGCACCTGCATGCCTACTTTCAATGACTGGTGTACCATTATACCCAGGTCTCGTTACATCTCCCCTTTTCCTAATCGGCCACCATTCAGATAATAGTCTACTTTCCAGTTTTTGCCACCAAAGTGGATAACCTCACATTTATCCACGTTATACTGCATCTGCCATGCATTTGCCCACTCACCCAGCCTATCCAAGTCACCACGCAGCCTCCTAGCATCCTCCTCACAGCTAACACTGCCACCCAGTTTCGTGTCATCCGCAAACCTGGAGATGTTGCATTTAATCCCCCCGTCCAAATCATTAATATATATTGTAAATAGCTGGGGTCCCAGCACTGAGCCTTGCGGTACCCCACTAGCCACTGCCTGCTATTCTGAAAAGGACCCATTTACTCCTACTCTTTGCTTCCTGTCTGCCAGCCAGTTCTCTATCCACATCAATACTGAACCCCCAATACCGTGTGCTTTAAGTTTGTATACTAATCTCTTATGTGGGACCTTGTCTAAAGCCTTCCCCATGTATACCTTCCCCATGTAGTTTCCGAGCTAAACTAAAACTAATCTTCTGCGCAAGAAACCCAACAGCAAAAGCGCACTTGACTATGTAATAAATCCCACCCACATAATTACAGGCAGTCTAAAATTTAAAGACAAATGCCATAATTAATGACACACAAAATAAGCTAAATGGCCACTACATCCTTTTTCTCCAAGGAATAAAGTCCTAGTCTGCCCAACCTCTCCCAATAGCTCAATCCCTCAAGTCCTGGGAGCATCCTGGTAAATCTTCTCTGCACTCTTTCCAGCTGAACAACATCCCTCCAATAGCTGGGTGAGCAAAACATGTTCTGACTTTCGTCTCAGACTATGTTCATCGTCACTGAACCAAAGGGATAAGTGTGACGATGTTCTTTCTGCCTGCCCAAGCGGGGTAAATACTTCGAACATGGAATGGGCTGAATGTCGGGGTCGCGGATAGCGGCTGAGTCATGAGTGGAGTTCAGCTGCGGCCGTGATGCTCCGGTTCCCTGTTCGGGAGCTGGTACTTCTCATCCGCCAGTTGCTTTTTCTCCACAACCCGCAGTTCTCAAGGGGGATGAAAGTCAAGAGTTTTATTGCGTCTGCCTCAGGGCCGGAACAATTACATGTTTACTTCCCGCAGCTTTTACAGGCACATGAACTTCGCTACACGACAGATAAACACACAATACACAACAGCAGGCGACCAGCCCACGATGGTGAACCCTGTGTAAAGTCCACTTCCCCTAAACCCGCCGCCTTTCGCGTGCAGTAAACGCGATGCAATGTGTTCCCCGAGTCCGCAGCTGTCTGTAAACATCAGGCCGGTTCGGTACATTCTACAAAGAAGAATCATGGTTAATAATAGCCGCCTGGTGACAGAGTCTGAGCTCATTCCCAGGCTCCCGAATTAGAAGGTTCCCAGCAACAAAAACTCGCTGCGATTGAGCCGCTGCTGGGACTCGCGGCGAGCTCGCCGACAAACATGTCGCAGGTAGGTCGGTCAACCCGCGCCGCGCCGACTGCGGCCAATCTTTCCTGCACGCCTTTCGTAAAAATGTTTCTTGACATTTAGCAGGCGCAAGTTGTGAAGAAGAAGCGACCTCCGATGAAAGAGGAAGACCTCAAAGGAGCCAGGAACAAACTGAGCGCCAAACAACCGCTCAAATCCAAAACGTACGAGGTGATGCGACAATGCGGTAAGTCTTTCAAAGCCGATCTCTGATACTTTGATACTTTCTCTCTCATCCCCGTTGATTTTTCAGACAAACTCACTGAACACAGTTTATGTGTTAAGTCCACCAGCGACGCTCCTGTCCCGCACGACCTCGTTGTCTTTGTCTGTACAGAGCGTCATCTTAAACGTTGTCATTAAATCAATTTGGAAATTCTCGGATCCTCTGAGATCTCGGCGAGAGACAGCTTTGCAAACTCCCCAAACTCAGAGATTACGCGGACAAGTGGCTTAATTAAGAGAAATGTTTACGCATCTGGATCAAAATATCCGACTCCGTTTCGGGTTCTTTTACTAACAATTCCCTGGACAATGAAAAAGTCGAAAATAAAATAACAAATAAAGAAGGTGCGGGTTGGTATTCGCAGTCGTGAGGAACAGCCGACACTTCGGGTCGGTGACCACTTATCAGACGTTTTTAAGTGAGCCTCGAGATGGGGTGGGTGGTAAAGGAGATATTTCTAACAGGGGGGGGGGGGGCAGCTGTTGCCGACGGAGGGGGTGTTGCGAAAGTTTGTAAGGTTTGATTCCTGGACGGCGAGTTTTGGGTTTGAGATTAACTAAATTCGACTTCCACCCTTTGGAGTTTCTTGAAAAATGAGAGGGGGTCTGCTTGAAACGTACACAATTGGGAGGACCATGAGTCACATGCCACAGAGTGGTAGCACACTGAAACCTCCATGCCCACCCTGTCGCTCGCTGCACGGACCCGCCCGTTGCCCACCCGTATCGCTCCGCCTTGCCTGTTTCAGTCTCATGGCTCAGACGCGTGGCCGTGTCTGGCTTCCACCACCTGCCCCAGGTTCCAGATACCAACCACTTTCTATTAAAAAAAAACTGCCCCCTCAGATCTCCTTTGAGCCTCCTTTCTCTCACCTTAAACCTGCCATCTTGGTGGTGATACCCCTACCGGTTACTAAAATAAAATAAAGACAGAAATAAGAGAGATGTCTTTGCTCAAATGGCGATGAATGGCTGTATTCTCTGCTCAATTATTCAATATATTCAAGGTGGAGGTCGATTCATTTCTGGACGTTCTAGGTATGGAGAGGTAAGTGATAGCAAGTGAAGAGCGGACCTGGTCACAATGAAGGATGGAGAAGGCATGAGGGCTGAATGACCCACCCCTGCTTATATTTATTGTGGGGACACAGTCATACAGCGCAGAAACAGGCCCTTCAGCCCAACATGTCTATGCCACCAACATGTCTTCCTGAGCTTGTTCCTTATATCTTATATCGTGCTAAACCTTTCCCAAATGTGTACTAGTCCATTTGTCTTCGAAGCGTTGCCATTGTACCTGCCACAACTACGTCCTCAGGCAGCTCCTTCCACATACTTACTGATCTCTAATAAAAAGCGTCCCCTCTCACCTTAAATCTACA
The DNA here is from genome assembly GCA_035221665.1 of Okamejei kenojei. Taxonomy (NCBI): domain Eukaryota; kingdom Metazoa; phylum Chordata; class Chondrichthyes; order Rajiformes; family Rajidae; genus Okamejei; species Okamejei kenojei. Next base: position 27,430,773 of record CM069146.1, on the reverse strand, counting down.
CCCTCTAATTTTGGACACCTGCTCTAGGAAAAAGACTGTCACCAAGAAAGTATGTAAGTCTGAAAGCTGGTAATGATGAAGAAATGTGATGAGCCGATGCAGGCGTGTTCAAAATCATGATATTTTTGAAAGATTTGGGAATACAGAGCAACCAAGGGAGCAGCCTTGGGTTGGCAAAGAAAATGAGCAACACTACAAGTTTTCTACAAGTTGAAGTTATTTGGAATATGTTTGGGATTCCTCTTCTTCTCACTCCTCCTTTGCCCCTTTCTCTCTCCCTCTGATCTACACGTGCCATCTCACATCATCATGCACCCTTTTTTCAATCCCAAACCCATATCACCCAATTTTCTCTTCCCCATTAACTGTTTCTGCCATCACCACGCACTTGTCCCACTGGTGCCCCCTCCCCTCCCTCGCCCCCCCATCCCCCCCCCCCCCCCCCCCCCCCCCCCCCCCCACACACACACACAATGATCCCCTCTGCCAACTCTACCACCCACATTTTGTTCCACATTTCACCTTCATTCCTCTCCTGTCAGATTCCATTATCTGCAGTCCTTGGAGACACGAGGGCCTGCAGAGGCTGGAATCTTGAGCAAAAAGCAAAGTGCTGGAAGAACTCAGCAGACCAGGCAGCATCTGTGGAGGGAATGGGCCTGGACTGAACAACAAGGCAACAGGACTACCCATTGCAAGAACCCTTGCCATTAGGAATATGAATACTTTCTTGTCATATGTGATTAGGCACAGTGAGATGCTTCGCGCGCATACACAACGTATGCAAATAGCAGCCACCTACGGCCCAGGACTGTCCACTCCGAGAACTCTTGCCATTACCTCTCCAAGGGAATAACCAGCCCACGGCAAGGTTAGAATGTATCCGAGGTGGCCTGACCGAAACATTGTCTGCCCTTTACTCCCACAGATGCCCCTACCCTTTGATTCCTTCAGTGTTATTTTTCATTCTATCTGCAGCCCTCTGTTGCCTCTATCACCTCCCAGCCTCTGTCGTTCTCGCCACTCTCCCCTCTCAATTGTAATTTATTTGTCACATATGCAACTGCACAATTACATTCTTTTTGCATGTATTACAGATGCTGTTATTCAAAGTCCTAGTTCGATGTACTGGAGCAGTTCCCACAAACCCTCTCCTACCCGGCCGTCTTTGTGACCCGGGGGCACCTCCTGTAGCCGACCCTGAAACCACTGGAAGCATTAACCCGGTTCCTCGCGTCCGACGTCTCCAGCTCCCTCACGGTTACGCTGAACGATGAGCCTCCGGCGGGCACCGCGGCACCACCGGGAAGGTCTCCACCGCGCTGTATCATCAACACACCCACATCTGCTTCCTGAGTATCTCGCCCCACACGCCCCTCACCTCACCAACTATATATCTGCTACCTCAAACCCGAAGCATCGTCTGTTCATTCCTTCCAAGATGCTGCCCGACCCGCTGGGTTCCTCCAGCACTTTGTTGCTCCCGACCATGTGCCTGAATGTGGGATATGTTGCCTGGAAAATTAATGTCTAATTTGTAATTGGATACATATTTGAAGGGGTTGCAATCAATGGGGGGGGGGGGGGGGGCTCAGGGAAGAGGGGTGATTTGGAGTGGCCGACTGAAAGGTCAGACAGTTTGGGCTGAACTCCTTCTTACGATGCTGTCAAGTTCATAACAAGAGGAGTCGAGTATAGGAGCAAAGAGGTCCTTCTGCAGTCGTATAGGGCCTTAGTGAGACCACACCTGGAGTATTGTGTGCAGTTTTGGTCCCCTAATTTGAGGAAGGACATTCTTGCTATTGAGGGAGTGCAGCGTATGTTTACAAGGTTAATTCCCGGGATGGCGGGACTGTCATATGCTGAGAGAATGGAGCAGCTGGGCTTGTACACTCTGGAGTTTAGAAGGATGAGAGGGGATCTTATTGAAACATATGATTATTAAGGGTTTGGACACGCTAGAGGCAGGAAACATGTTCCCGATGTAGGGGGGGTCCAGAACCAGGGGCCACAGTTTAAGAATAAGGAGTAAGCCATTTAGAACGGAGACGATGAAACACTTTTTCACACAGAGAGTTGTGAGTCTGCCTCAGAGGGCGGTGGAGGTGGGTTCTCTGGATGCTTTCAAGAGAGCGCTTGATAGGGCTCTTAAAGATAGCGGAGTCGGGGGAGATGGGGAGCAGGCAGGAACGGGGTACTGATTGTAGATGATCAGCTATGATCACAGTGAATGGTGGTGCTGGCTCGTAGGGCCGAATGGCCTACTCGTGCACCTATTGTCCATTGTCTATCCACCTGCTGCGACCTCGGGCATTCCCAGCCATTGCAATCGCCAACAGGCTGAGCCAAGCGCCCCCGCATCACACGTGACAACAGAGTCATGTGTCCCAGATAGAACAATGAAATTCTTACTTGCAGCAGCACAACAGAATATTTAAACATAGTACACTGTAAACAATATAATAAATGGGAAAGAAAAGTTCAGTGTGCGTATATACGCATACATATGCAAGCACACACACACAAAACAGAAAGGCCAAAACACCAAGAAAAACGAGGCTTTCTGCAACCCGCGTTCAGCCACTGAATGATAGTGTGAAAGACTTGGGTAGAGTGGATGTGGAGAGGATGTTTACACTGGTGAGAGAGTCTAAGACTAGAGGCCATAGCCTCAGAATTAAAGTTCCTTTAAGAAGGCACGAGGAGGGATTTATCTAGTCAAGGGTGGCGAATCTGTGGAATTCTTTGTCACTGAAGGCTGTGGAGGCCGTCAATTGATATTTTTAATTAGTACAGGTGTCAGGGGCTATGAAAAGCCAGGGAAATTGGGTTAATCAGCCACGATTGAATGGCGGAGTGGTATAATTCTGCTCCTATCACATGGCCTTATGAACTGTGAGAGGTTCATCAGACCATGACATAGCGGCGGAGATCAGGGCGGAGTCGGGCTGGAACTGCCTTGCTACGGCCGGGGATTTGGGGACCTGCTTGGGTTCCTGCTAGCTGTTTTGATGAGTTTGTAACATTTGTACCAACAGAGCGGGAAGGTGCGGTGGCTCCGTCAGTCTTTAGCGCTGCAAGGACCGGACAAGAGACCGTGTTCACGAAGGGCGCGGAACAACCGGACAGCGCGTTGGACAAATGACCGCCAAGCTGCGAGCTCTGGGCTCACGCCGATTTAGCCGCGATATTACACACAGGTTCAGCGTCAGGGATTCATTCACGGAGAAACTAACTAACACTTAATCTTGATCCGTATCCAGTTTGTGAAGAAGTGTCATCTATTTTGTATTAAAGCTCCAAAAACCCCGTTCCCATTCCACACACTCCTAGTCTGTCTTCTTAAAATACAAGTCAGAACCTTTGAAATAAAGTGATTGTGAAGTAGTCATTTTAATCAATTGTCTTTTGTTTGTGGACCCGTGAGGGACCCCAACCTGTCCCATTGACCGGTATCGCCAACACACCGATGTTCGACCCTTTATTCCCGGCCACACATGGAGCCAGTCCTTGTACAAGCGCACTTCAAACCTGCTGGATGTTCAGATTTTAAAAAAAACTCACACCGACCCACCCGAGAATCCTCGCCACTCACTTTACACATTCGCTGCCCGAGCCGCTGAGTTCCGCAGTCCAGCCTTGTGTCCCACTCGAGCTTTTAGTAGCCCTCGGTGACAGGGGTCGGGTTATAAACTCGCGGATCTCGGCTCCGTGAAGTGTGTGATCTCCGACCCGAGAGAATGCCTCACACTGGGGACCTCCGACCTCAATAACAGCTGTATTTGATGAAGGTAAAACACATACATACTCACAGACATAGCTTTAGACACGCACTCACACAGATATGCACAAACACAAACGAACAAACAACACACCAGAGAAGAGGCCGTGCCAGACCTGGTGTTGGTGGGAAATGAGCGGGCAGGTGATCGGAGTTTCAGTGGGAGAGCATTTTGGGAGCAGTGATCATGTGTTCAAATAGTTATGGACACGCCTGGACCTCTGGGGAGCGTGTGATCGGACAGTATTAGGCACACACAAATACACACACACTACAGACACACATACATGTTTGCACATTGTACATGCACTCACACAGGGTGAATATTTCCATGGCGGCAGTGTTTTATTCCAGTGGGTTTCGAACTCTTGCAACGGGGTGGGTCTTGTCCACACAGTCCTTCATTCAGTGCTGCGGTGTGACCCGCTTGCAGGCAAGTCTGTTGGCATTGTTTGTCTTCTGCTCTCTCGACTCACTCTACTGCTTTCATTCCCATTTCACGATTTCAGTTTTGTCCCGAGAGAGAAAGTGAGCTTTGATGAATTGAACAAGCTTGGGCTCAGTGGAGACGATTGCCACAGCGACCGCAAGTAAACAAATGGCCCCAAAAAGAACGTGAAGCGAGCGGGAAAATACACCTTGGTCACAACACAACGCAGCCTGCGAACAAAACAGGACAACCCACCAGAGGCATGAGACAGAGTGTGTCACCTGTACTGAATGCATCACAGAATTGTAGACCTTTACAGTTGGAGATCATTTAGACATAGCCTACAAGATATTATTCCGACTAATGCTACTCCCCAGCGTGGCTCTTGCCTTGCGATGAACAGTCAGTGGCGGACCGGCCATGGAGTCAGCTTGCCCGATGGCAAGTGGGCCCTCTTTGTCTCCTGGCAACCAATATTTTTAGACCCAGTCCGCCACTGAACACAGTCAACACTTGAATCACGATTGGAGATATCATTCAATGATAAAAATGTGCTTTCAACTACGCCCTGATCCTTGCCATGCTCCATAATTTCACGTCCCGTGTATTAGGCGCTGCTGAGGACTTGTGCAGTTGGCCAGTCCGTGTGTTTGGCAGAGATTGACATAAAAGATTCAAGAATGTACCCATGGCCTTCTTTGAAGGAAGGCATCACCCCTGGTGACGATGAAATTTCTGAACTGTGATTGATCAAAGTGGATGAGAAACATTTCAAGTGGAATTGAGAACTGGGGTCTAGCAATGGCTGTCACTCCAACAGTCTGTCTGTCGCTTCCCTCTGTTGTTTAATAGTATGTGGTAAATGTATGTTTTAGTGTTCTTTAGCTTGTTTTGTGTGTGTGGGGGGGGGGGGCGGTTGGAGGTAACTTTTTTAAAATCTCTTACCTCGACAGAGATGCGATTTGTTTTCCATATGGTATCTCCGTCCGCACTGCGGCCTAACATAGAGTGCGCGGCTTTTGCTGGAGACCGACTATGGAGCTCCACCGCGGGAGCCTGCGGGACCTGACATCGCGGAGCTCGCCATCTCTGGTTAGAGACCGACTTCGGGAACTCGACTGCGGGAGCTTCGATCGCCCCGACGCATAGTTCGACTGCCCCGACCGCGGGAGAATAAAGAGGAAGAAGTTTGGACTTTATTGCCTTCCATCACAGTGAGGAATGTGGGGAATCCGCTGTGATAGATGTTTATGTTAACTTTTATGTAGTTGTGCTTTTTATGTAGTTTATGTTGCTTTTTGGGAATGTACTTTAGGAAGTGAACCACAGCAGGACTTGTGCGGTAAACGGTAGGGCACTGGAGAATGGTGTAGAAGAGAGACCCAGGGGTATAGGTATATAGTTCCTTGAAATTGGAAACATAGGTGGATAGGGTGGTGAAGAAGGCATTTGGCACACTGGTATAACTCTTTTGACTATGACTGTTACCAAAGCTTTTGTAGATGGATGTAACTGCCAGAGGTAGATTGATGAGGATGAGATCGGGGAGGTTCACCCCTACGTTGGCTCACTCGTGATTTGCCACCGAGCCACTCAGGAACCTCAGCCCTTCAGCAGCTCAACGAACTCACTTCCTCTGCTTACATCAACCACTGGACTGCTGTCACTTGTCCAGCTGTAATATTTGCTCAGCTTCCCTCTCTCCGCTGACACTGCTTGATCTGTTGGGCATTTCACAGCTATATATGGCCGATTTGTTTTCTCACTAACCATCTTCCTAATCTAACTTCCTTTCTCTTTCTCATTTCTGACAGTGGCTCTTCCTTCTGAAACATTAGCTCGGGTTTTCTTTCCACGGATATTGCCTCATTTTGCTGTCTGCTTTTATCTTTTTCCGTTTTCATTTCAGATTTGCAGAATCCAGAGTTTTATTCCAGTTCATAGTTGGAGGATTTGAAATGGTCCCTGCTAGAGCACATTCTGTGCCTTGGCTTCTTCTGAGGGTTGTGCATCAGCAAAAGGAGGACTGTAAAACTGCAATCAGACTTGGTGCCCAGAGCCGAGGCCACATGGTCTGACCAGTTCAAATGTCCCAACTGGTGACTTGTCCAGTCATTCAGAAGCTATTCCAGTGTTCACATCATTACATCATGTGAGAGAATAGAATTAGGCCATTCGGCCCATCAAGTCTCCTCCATCATTCAGACATGGCTGATCTTTCTCTCCCTCCTAACCCCATTCTCCTGCCTTCTCCCCATAACTTCTGACTCCTGTATTAATCAAGAATCTATATCGCTGCCTTAAGTATATCCACTGACTTTGCCTCCATAGCCTTCTGTGGCAACGAAATCCACAGATTCACCACCCTCTGACGAAAGAAATTCCTCTTCATCTCCTTCCTAAAATAACGTCCTTTACTTCTGAGGCTATGACCTCTAGTCCTAGACTCTCCCACTAGTGCAACATGGGATGGGTCTGCAGTCATACAAACCAAGTCAGGGTACCTGACTTCCTCTTCTGAAGCATAATAAATCAGATAAAGTTTTACAATAATCAGATTGTTTCTGTGCTCATCATTATGACAACATTGGCCAGAGTGCGGAGGTGGATTGTGACTGCTTGTACAGACCCCACCTCCCTGAACCCGCGCAAGCAATCTAAAACCTTCCTTCCCACACCCGTCATACTGAAGCAGCCCATGTGTCTGCTTCCTAACAGCTCATATCGTGACACTGGCCCTGGTATGACATTTGTGTCTGAGCAATTCCACCTGTACGTACCTGAGAGATAACAGTCACTACTCCACTAGTGAGGTAGACCAGGAGTAAAGGTGTGGCCAGCTGGAGGCCTCTGAGGGGCTGGTGTTCAGTGGACCGGAAGTAACGACTGATGTACCACAGACTGTGAGTAATTCGTAATCCCATGTTCATACAGTTTGCTAAAATAAAGCCAATGGCTCCTTGCCACCAAGTTAAGCAATACGAAAGGCCAAGGAATGACAGGGACAGAGCCAGCATCACAAAGTTATACCTTGAATTAAACAACCAAATATTAGAAAACTTCAAAGTACTTCATACAAAAACATTTGCATTTATTATAGAAACCTTTATTCCCCCGTATGACATGCTTGCCTCCATTGACCAAGGCATTGAGTACAAGAGTTGGGGTACCATGTTACAGCTGCACAAAATGCTGGTTAGGCTGCACTTGGAGTGTTATGTGTAGTTCTGTTCACTGCACTGCAGGGTAGAAGGGATTAAGCTGGATAGGGTGCAGAACAGATCCACAAGGATCTTGTCTAGATTGGAGGGTTTAAATTATCAGATGAGATTGGATAGGCTGGGTCTGTTTTTCCCTGTAGTGAAGGAGTCTGAGGCGATATGAAAGAGGTATATAAAATTGTGTGAGGCATGGATAGGGTAGATTAAACTAAGCAGGTAACTGGGATTAGTAAAGATAGCCACGGTGGTCAGCCTCTATGATGTACAGCTCTATGACTCTATTATCCAAAATTCAAAGTTAATAAAACGCACGTGCCTGTTGTAATGCAGGAGCTGTTTACCACATTTAAAATAAACAAACTGGTGAGAAAAATCAATGACTCACAACTCTTAACTTTCACAAATGGATTCTGGGAATAGAGTGAGTGTTCAATCAAATTGAAAGAGTCTGAAATGGAACCAGTTTACCCTCAGTGCTCAGGAGAGCCACAGCACTCCCCAAACTCATTACACATTAGAATGTGAAGAAGAGTAGATTAGTGATGATAAAGTGAAGCGGTTAGCCTCGTCAGCCCAAATGGAAAGCAGTAGCCAGAGCCACATTGGGTGCTCTATTTAATGCAGGCTATAAGCGAACCTTTGTTGCAGAAACTTGTGAAGCCAAGTGATGAGCAGATGGATTTTTTCGATTTGGCCAGAATGCAATGTTTTCATGTCACCAATCATCAGAGGTACACAGAAGTGTTCTTGCTTGCTTTGCCACAATATGCCTGCAAGTTTATTAATTTTAAGGACCAATTTAATATGAACTATCACTCACCTGCTAACCTCCTGGTTGCTCATTGCAGCAAATGTGAAACATTCAGTCACCCCGTTAACAGCCAACAGCAACACATAGACACAATAACAACGCAAGAGACCAGGGCCTGGAGAAACAGAAAACTGTTACAACCATGGGTTTCCCCAATTACTGCCCCAAAACATACCCTCTTGCCTGGGGTGCAGAACACCTTCTGATACTTCATGTCAACACTAGGCAAAATATGACAGCTATAAGTGATCTCGTTCTGAGCCCAGGGCATGAATGGCCCCTGCTTTCTCTTCAATGATGGTCGGATAACATGATCCTTGTTAAAGTTAGCAACAGGTTTCATTAGCATTAGCAACAGGTTTCCATCTAAAAGCCTTGTTTCACAATAAGCAAGGTGCTTTAAAAGTGATGATCATTGAAAAGTACAGCACAAGAACAGGCCTTGTGGCGCACAATGTCCGTGCCAAACACAATGCCAACAACAACTGCTCTTCGCCTGCACATATCCGTCCATTCCTTGCATACCCATGTGCCTTCATAAAAGCCTCTTAAATGCTACTATCCTACCTGCCTCAACAACCACCTTTGGCCACGCATTCCAGGAATTCACCATCCTCTGTGCCTAAAAAAACTTGCACCGTACATCTCCTTTAAACTTTCCCACACTCACCATAAAGTTATGCTCTCTAGAATTTGATTTTTACATATTGTGAAAAAGGTTCTGACTGTCTGGCCAATGAACTGGCCAATTAAATTCCTCGTATGTTGCAAAACATACTTGCCGAATAAAGTCTGATTCTGATTCTTAGGGAGTCAAAGGAAACAGGGCATAGGCAGAGACATTTGCGGGATGGTCCTGCAGTTCTGTGTGTTGGCGGTTGAAGCCAAGGCCACCACTGATGCAGAAATTACATTCATGTAATGGGAGGCCATGCTCAAGACTAAAACTACAAACAGAAACATTAACAGGACCACAGCACCAAGGGAGAACAAGGAATGTAATTTTATTCTATTTCAAAAGAAAATTCATAAAATATGGATTCACTATATAATATACATTATATATAATCTATCTATATATTACTAAAACTCTCATCTTGTTTGTTTCTATGTCTGTCTGGCTGTGTGTCTGTCTGTCTGTGCGGGTTGTGCTCCCGGAACTACGCCAAAACGGTACACGAAAGCGCTACCATTTTTGGCCCACCTTACTCACCATTGTCCTGGTGCGTGGTGTATCAAGTTTCATTAAAATTGATCGTATATTTTACAAATTATTCACATTTTAAACTACAAAATCCAGTTTGAGAAAAATCACTTGAACTTGCACTGCGGTTAGAAGGGTATGATGTCACAATGGGATCTCATTTCCATAAACTGCCCGTCCACAGCACAATGACATCACAATGGGACCTCATTTACATTTTAAATAATCAGTTTTCAAAAATGCAGCAGCTTCAGCCTCACAATGATGTCAATGGGGGTAAGAAGGGGAGAGGGGTTATGGAGGGAGGGAGGGAGTGACTGAGGATAGGGGAAAGGAGACTTTCGCACAATAAACACTTATTGTAAACACAATAATGTGTTATCGCACAATAACAGTTTAACCCATAGTATGCACCTAGTGTCTATAGATAGTTGATACTAATAACTGATGAATTGGTGATTCATGCAAATCCCATCCACCTTCGTTACTAGAGATGGCATTCGTAATTTTCCATCTTTGAGCACTAGCATCTGTTAGTAATGTAACTGAAGATTATTTGACCAAAACTACTGGAGTAATGCTGAATATAGTTCGACCACCATTGTGACTTTGGTAGCTTCAGCTGGTAATAGCATAGGTCGATTAACAATGACCTATATGGCACTTGAGAGGTTACTACTTGCATGTTGAAAGTTCTGATAATGCAAGGCCCAATTGTACAGCTGAAACACAGCTGCTATATTGAAAATTTACACTTGATGAATTCCTTGCCACAGAGGGCAGTGGAGGCCAAATCACTGGATGGATTTAAGAGAGAATTAGATAGAGCTCTAGGGGCTAGTGGAATCAAGCGATATGGGGAGAAGATAGGCACGGGTTATTGATAGGGGACGATCAGCCATGATCACAATGAATGGCGGTGCTGGCTCAAAGGGCTGAATGGCCACCTCCTGCATCTATTTTCTATGTTTCTATGAGAGGGGGGGAGAGGTGAGGGAGGGAGAGATGAGGAAGGGAGATGTGAGGAAGGGAGTGGGGGAGGGGAGGAGGAGAGGGGAAAGAAGAGGGAGGGTGAGGGAGTGTTGGGGGATATGGGGAAATGAGCCGCCCCTGCGCAGTTGGGGGCTTTGAGTGAGTGGTAGAATATTGCGTTGGGGGAACGGGTTGCGTTGGGGGAACGGGTGAGTGGTGGAAACGGGTTGTGTTTGGGGAACGGGTGAGTGGTGGAATATTGCGTTGGGGGAACGGGGCCCAATGGGTCCCACTTGGTCTTATATATAATAACACCGCCTCTATCAGTTCCCTATCCTCGCACCCCCTTCTATTTCCATCTGCTCCTCAGTCTTCAGTGAGTGTTCAGTCTCCACAGTTCATCAGGTGGGATAAGCATCACAAATGTGCATTCTTCATTAGCGACAGATCAAATACCACCAACAATGTGATCTCCATGACAGATCATGTGGAAGTATCATCAATGCCTAACGTGGTGGGGTTATCTTCACCTGAAGGATTGTAGCAGTTCAATAAAGGGGCTAACACAACACGGGCAATTTGAGTTGGACGCAAATGCTGGTCTTGTCAATATTACATCCTGTCCATTAGAAAAACTGATCAGCATTGTTATCGTATAATACCAATGAACTGTCATTTTTAAACAAATTAAAGGCCGTAGAAACTCTCCTGGTGAACCTGCACAAATTGTACCTCTTGGGTAAATATGTGCAGTCTAGAGAATGATACCTGGTCCGGAACTGAGCCATGATCCACCATAGATGTCTAGCGCCAGCTGAGAATAGGAAAAGCCAAAGACAGAGATGGTCATTCCGATCAGGAACACCATCTTCAGAAGCATCTTCAGAACAAGTGCTGCCAGACGAACCTCCTCCTGTCAACACAATAACAGCAATGAATTAGTTTTGACAGGAAACCCAACTTCTCCAGTCTCTCTGCTTTATTCTCCTAAAGTGTAGAGCCTAAAATGAGATGGCCTCTCCTGTTTGGGGCCTAACCAGTCATCTTCCTGTATAGAGGATCAACATGCTGAAAGATTCAGCAAAATGGGAGCATCTGCGAAGAGAGAGGTTAACATTTTAGGATGAAGGCATGTAGTATTCCAGTTAAGGCCTCGCAACAGTTTTATAAAATCTTAGCATAATTTCCCTGCTTTTGAATTTAATGCCCCAATTAAAGAAGCACAGTATCCATATCCTTTCTAACCACGTTATCTACTTGCACTGCCACTCAAGGATCTCTGGATTTGTACTCCCAGCCAGCTGCAAAACTGTGGTCACGGTTTCCATGATTTCACTTCCCACAGTAACCAGGATACATCTCAATTGGAGCTGGTGACATGTTCTACTAAACTTGTACAGATGGTCTTAACTATTGACTTTGCAAGTACTTGATCAACCCATAAAACTAATAAATTAAAAAAAAGATCCATGCTGACATTTATTAACCTAAACTTTTCCAGAGCAATTAATTGGATCCAGCCTGTCATCTCTGTAATCCTCCCACCTCTTTATTTTTGTCCCTAGGTTCTCAGTCCCCCTTCCTACAATAGTGGCAGCATTATCTACAGTGAGGTCAGTGTTGGGTCCTGGAGCAATACAGTGACTCAAGACAGGATCTGCTACAGCCAAATCTACTTGACAACTACTGAAGCAATACGTACCTCCCTCTGGTGCCTGGGATCCTTTCCTCGCTCAAGAACGTTGGCAAAGAAAATGTAGAAACTTTCCTCAATGGGAAGGAAGAGGAATCGAGCCACCAGTGAGCCCAGGTTATTCACAATGTCATAGATACCTGCACAAAAAAAATCGCAGTGTCATCAGCTACATTTGTCCACATCCCTCCTGAAGTCAGATTCAACCATGGGAACGATATGTATGAAGGAGCAACATGAAGTGGAGGGGGATCGGATGGGGAAGGGGGTTATGATAGTTTGAGGAGGTTATCACATTTACCAGCCTCCTCCCTCCAATTTACTTTAAACCCAGTCAATTCCTCTTCTCCCCTCAGGCAGAAAATACAAAAGCTAGCAAGCACATAGCACCAGGTTCAGAAACAGCTTCTCCTTACTGTTCTCGGTGGATGGACTTCTCATAAGCTCCATCCTATCTCATTTTGGAACTTGCATTCTTGCTCAGTAACTGGAACTGTAACAGTATATTCTGCGATCTTTTTACCACCTGTTGTAAATGTTTGGCTTGATTGTACTCATGTATAGTATGATTGACTGGATAGCACATAAATGATGCTGTTCACTGTACCTTGGTAGAATAATAAACCAACACAGTGGCCCAAGTGAAGCAGAGGTACATTGTCATCAACAATGCCAGGTATCAGCTCATCTTTAAAACACATATACAATTGAACTCAACAAACAGAACATCTCAGGAAAACAAAATACACACCTTGTTCTCCAAAATTTAGTACATTGAGAAATGTCATGACATATCGTTCACCTTAAATAAAACCAGAACATTAGTTAGTATAAACGTAGCTTAAATTGGATCATCTTCTGCTCTTCCAATAAATCTATTCTCCCACAATCAACCATCTAAGCTCCCACGATCAACCATCAAGGAGGTGCTTTGTGCATTTGGAAATGTCAGGGACAACAGATAACCAAGAAGGAATTCTACTGCACACTAACACAAGGCAATATCTCTAATATTAGAGATGAAGACATATAAAGACCTCCTTTCAGGACCCGGACAATGTGCTGAGACTAACACTTATTGCCCATCCCTAATCATCTACCAGGTGAGCTGCCTGCTTGAACCGCCGCATTCTGAAGATGTTGACACAGGCTGTTGGTGAGGGAGTTACACCCAGTGATGATGAAACAGTGATATATCTCTAAATCAAAATGATGTGTGCTGTTTCCATACAACTGCAGTTCTTGAGCTTCTTGATGGTAAATCAAGAGCAATGCAGATGACTATGCTAGGAAAGGCAGTAAAACTCGACCTCCTCTTGGGAAATAGGTCAGGCTGATTCTGGTAGGCTATTCTGGAAGTAGCTGAAACAGGTACAATGACATCATTTAAAAGACATTTAGGCAGGAACATGGATGGGAAGGTTTTAGACAGATATCGGCCAAATAAAGGACAAATCAGACTAACAGTTTAGTTTAGTTCAGAGAAACAGCATGGAAACAGGCCCTTCAGCCTACAGAATACGCACCAACCAATGATCACCCATACACCAGTTCTAACCTACACGCTAGGGACAATTTACAGAAACCAATTAACCTACAAACCTATGTAAGAAGGAACTGCAGATGCTGGTTTACACCGAAGATAGACACAAAATGCTGGAGAAATGCAGCAGGTCAGGCAGTATCTCTGGAGAAAAGGAATAGGTGACGTTTCGGGTTAGGACTTATTCCAGCATTTTGGGTCAAACATACAAACCTGCATGTTTTTGGAATGTGGAAGGAAACTGGAGCACCCGGGGAAAATCCACGCAGTCACAGCGAGAACATACAAACTCCCCACAGACAGCACCCATAGTCTCTGGTGCTGTAAGGCAGCAACTGTACTGCTGCACCATTGTGCCACCTCTAACTTAGATGGGGCATCTTGGTCAGCACGGACAAGCTTGGCCAAAGGGAATGTTTCTGTACTTTATGACTCTTTGACTGTAATGCTATAATACTGTAACACTGTGTTCTGCACTCTGGTATTTTTCTATCAGCATTACCTGTTGTACTTGCCTATGACTGATTGTACTCATAATCTGGCAATATACCCCCCACGCCACCTGTATCCACCTAACACTTGGCAGGCTTTGCCCCGCCCTCAACTCTTTTCCTACTCTCCCCCCTCCTCCAATCACTCTGAAGAAGGGTCCTGGCCCAAAATGTCACCTCTCCATGTTCACCAGAGATGCTGCCTGACCGGCTGAGTTACTTCAGCACTTTGTGGTTTTCTTTGTACTCATGTATGGCTAGCATGCAAAACAAAGTTGTTTTTTACTGTAACCTGATACACATGACAGTAAATCAATACAATACCATGTACTGGCAACGTTGCTGCAAGCAAGGTTTTCATTGTCCCTGTACTTCACCATATTTATGTGCAAATGACCATAAACTCAACTTGATTTAATTTAATTTGACATTATTTAGTCCGAGTAGATTTGTTCTCCCTATTTTGTGACATACCTGGGCAATTTGCCACAATGTCAGGTAGATGGCACTGTTGTAACAACAATGGAACAGCTAGGCTAGATGTGCAGCCTGATCTGGATTGCACTTCTTCAGTACTTGACCTAAGATATCATCTATTTTTGTAGCTCAGTCATAACTATTTCAATGTCATGTGGAGTGAATCGAAATGGCTGGAGACTATTGAGCAGAAAATAGACTGCTAGAGAAACTCATTGGCCAGGCAGCACCTGTGGAGGGAAATGGACAGATGAAGTTTCAGGGTTACACAAAATGCTGGAGAAACTCAGCGGGTGCAGCAGCATCTAAGGAGCGAAGGAGATAGGCGACGTTTCGGGTCGAGACCCTTCTTCAGATGAAGTTTCAGGTTGGGTCTCTTTTCAGTGATTGTGGGGATCACAGAGTAAGCTGTGAACATCTCAGTCTAATCGCTAACATGCACAATTCTGTAGAAGGGGGATATTTTGGGAGCTGCATCCTCCTCCCATTGTGTGTTTAATAAGATGTGGCAGTCTAGATGAATGGTCTCAACCCAAAACATAATTTCCCCCCACAAATACAGCCTGACCCACTGAGTTCTTCCAAATGCCTTCTTTTCTGAGTCTATCTCATTCAGCATTTTGTAGTGCACTCCACACAACGGTGAGTGTCATCCCTGCCTCATTATAGAGAAGACCACTATGTCCAACTTTCCTAAATTCCACTTTTCTCTTCTCTCCTCATTACCCTTGATTGCCTTACTAACTAAACAGTGAACTATCTTAGCTTCAAATATTCAAGCACTCAGCCTCCACAGCTTATGTGGCACGGAATTCAAAAGGCTCAGAACTCTCTGGCATTGGAAACTACTCTTCTCAGTCTTACATAGGAGAAACTATGCTCTCTGATCCCTAACTTCCACACGAGCAAAAAAATCTTCCCATCATCCACCAATCAAGCCCTCTAACAATTTTATATGTTATCAGATTCAGAAACAACTTCTTCCCTGTTAACTATTGAATGATTTCACATAAGCTAAGGATGTGGCCCCGATCCCCGATCTACTTTGTTGCTGCCCTTGCACTTTCCATTATCTGCACCTCCTCCTTAACTGTGAAGTTTATTTAGTTTAGAGATGCAGTGTGGAAGCAGGTTCCAGCCCACCGAGTCCACACCAACCAGCGATCCCTCCACACTAAACTATCCTGCACACACTAAAGACAATTTACAATTTTACCAGGCCAATTAGCCTGCAAACCTGTACATCTTTGGAGTGTGAGAGGAAAGCGAAGTTCCTGGAGAAAACCAATGCAGGTCATGGGGAGAAAGCACAAACTCCATACAGACAGCATCAGTCGTCAGGATCGAGCCCAGGTCTCTGGCACTGTAAGGCAGCAACTCTACTGCTGTGCCACCGTGCCTCAGTGTAACACTATATTCTGCACTCTGTTTATTTTTATCTTTTCACTACCTGTTGTCTACGGTTTAATTGTTTTCATGATTTGCCTGGATAGCACACAAACTTTATTTTTTTCACTGCATCATGGTACATGTTACATAATAAATCAATACCCACACCAATCAATACCCACACCAATCTTATAGAGGTGTATAAAATCATGAGGGTCATAGATAGGATGAATAGTATTGTTTCCAGACTTAATCACCACCTAGGCCACATGTTTAAGGTGAGAGGGGAAAAGTTTAATAGGAACCCGAGGAGCAACTTTTTCCACACAAAGCATGGTACACAAAAATGGAACGGACTCTGGAGGAAGGTGTCAATGCATGTACAACAACAACAACATTTTAAAAACTTTTGGACAGATACATGGATAGGAAAGGCTTAGAGGGTTATGGGGCCAAACATGGGAAAATGCAGCAAGCATAGATGGGTATCAGATTTGGTATTTGCAAGTTGAGCCGAAGGGCCTGTTTTTGTGCTGCAGGACTTCTATGACAGAATATAATATTATGAAAGACATAGTTATCATTGATGGTCAGATCCCTACCACAGGATGGAAATGTCAAATATTAGGGGCCATAGCATTAAGGTGAGAGAGCAAGGATGTGAATGCGATCAGTGGAGCAAGATTTTCCAGAGGGTTGTAAGTACCTGGAGTGCGCTGCCAGGGGAAGTGATTGAAGCAAATATGATTGAAACATTTAAGTATTTACACAGACACGTGAACAGACAAATAAATAGAGGGATGTGCAAGCAGATAGGATTCATCTAGATTGCCATCCTATTGGTGTACAGTGTGAACCAAAGGACCTTTTCCTGTGCAATAGTACATTCCATGATCTATGATACAGAGTGATTAGTAAAGCTTGAAATTAGGGTCTTGAATCTGAACAAAGAAATCTAAAAAAAGTATAAAGCATAAATTGGATAGATTGAGAAACTTTTCAGGGATTGGTTGTGGATAGGCAATGATAATATTGAAATAATGCATACATGAACTATGACAATTATTAGTTTCTGGTACAAAGAGGTTGAAATGTTGCATGTCAAGGAAATTAGGAACATTAATAGGACCAAAGAGAAGGCATTTAAAATCCGGAGAATGTGTAGCAGGACTGAACACTTGGAGCAGTTTAGCATTCCGTAACAGAGGACAAAGAGATTGATTAACAGAAGATGGAACCTGTCTGTAAAAGCTTCTATAGATCCAGCCTATTCAGCCTCTCCTTGTGACTCAAGCTCTCAAATCCCATTAACATCGAGGTGCATATTTTCTGCACACTTTCCAGCTTAATGACATCCTTCCCATTGCCGGGTAACCAGAAATGTATGCAATATTCCAAATATGATCTCACTAATAATGTCTTGTACAACTCTGGCATTAAATCCCAATTCCTGTACTCAATATCCTTACCGATGAAAACAGGAGTACCAAATGCCTTATTTTCCACCGTGTCTACCTGTGTCACATGTCTACAGGTTGTTCGTTGAATATAGATGTGCGCCTACTTTGTATGTTTCTATGAGAATTATACAATTCTTGAAATCTTTATGGGAAAAAAATTATTCTAAGACCAGGGGCACGGTTTGAGAATAAGCCATGGGCCATTTAGAATGGAAATGAGGAGAAATGTCTTCACTCAGAGGGTGGCGAATCTGTGGAATTCTCTATACGGGAGATAGAAAGGTTTTGGGAAAGGGTGTTATCACAGTGCAATAGAGTTGTAGGACATTTTGTGTTTCTATGTCATCAGAACATAGAAACATAGAAACATAGAAATTAGGTGCTAGGCCATTCAACCCTTCGAGCCTGCACCGCCATTCAATATGATCATGGCTGATCATCCAACTCAGTATCCCGTACCTGCCTTCTCTCCATACCCCTCTGATTAGCCACAAGGGCCAATCCAACTCACTCTTAAATATAGCCAATGAACTGGCCTTACCCTCTGTGGCAGAGAGTTCCAGAGACTCACCACTCTCTGTGTGAAAAAAGTCTTCTCATCTCGGTCTTAAAGGATTTCCCCCTTATCCTCAAGCTGTGACCCCTTGTCCTGGACTTCCCCAACATCGGGAACAATCTTCCTGCATCTAGCCTGTCCAACCCCTTAAGAATTTTGTAAGTTTCTATAAGATCCCCTCTTAATCTCTAAATTCCAGAGAGTATAAACCGTCTATCCAGTCTTTCTTCATAAGACAGTCCTGAATAGTCTGGTGAACCTTCTCTGCACTCCCTCTATGGCAATAATGTCCTTCCTCAGATTTGGAGACCAAAACTGGCAATAAGGTGTGGTCTCACCAAGACCCTGTACAAAAGTAGAACCTCCCTGCTCCTGTACTCAAATCCTTTTGCTATGAAAGCTAACATTCATTCGCTTTTTTTCACTGCCTGCTGCACCTGCATGCCTACTTTCAATGACTGGTGTACCATGACACCCAGGTCTGCTGCATCTCCCCTTTTCCTAATCGGCCACCATTTAAATAATAGTCTGCTTTCCTGTTTTTGCCACCAAAGTGGATCTCACATTTATCCACATTATATGCATCTGCCAAACATTTGCCCACTCACCCAGCCTATCCAAGTCACTTGCAGTCTCCTAGCATTCCTCACAGCGAACACTGCCCCAGCTTAGTGTCATCCGCAAACTTGGATATATTGCCTTCAATTCCCTCATCCAGATCATTAATATATATTGTAAATAGCTGGGGTCCCAGCACTGAGCCCTGCGGTACCCCACTAGTTACTGCCTGCCATTGTGAAAAGACCGTTTTACTCCTACTCTTTGCTTCCTGTTTGCCAGCCAGTTCTCTATCCACATCAATACTGAACCCCTAATACGTATGCTTTAAGTTTGATCTCTTATGGTGGGACCTTGTCGAAAGCCTTCTGGAAGTCCAGATATACCACATCCACTGTTTCTCCCTTATCCACGCTACTAGTTACATCTCGAAAAATTCCAATGATTTCCAAATGTTCTGCTATCAACTCTCAAATAATTCATTCTAAGGCGTTAGGCTAGCCAGTCTAAATTTATCTGTTAAACTCCCACACTCCTTGAGGAAAGGCATCACACTGGTAGTTTTCCATGCCTCTGGAATTCAATTACAACAGTGCATCCATTATCACTATGGCCACTCCTTTTAGAATCCTAGGGTCATAATCTAAGGTCCTCTGGATTTACTAGTATCTAATCTCATTAGTTTTCCTATTGCCAATTCTCCAATGAAGGTCATACTATTTAATTCTTCCCAGGTATTTTTAAGTATTAATGTGGTAGTCATAGTATTCATATGTTTTTAATGCAAATACTGCTGCAAAATATGTTCAACCTTTCTGCCTTTTTCTTGTTCCCTGTAACTACATCCCCCAACCTGAGTTTCCAAGAAGAATTTAAAGCCATTTCCGTCCTGCCCCAACCTATATGTACCTTCTGTCAGGATCTGCTTGAGCAAAGATTGTTTGTAAAAAGTCCATGTCAGTTTGGCCAGTTGTAGATCAATGACATGCTGAAAACAAAAGGAAAGTTGTCAATGGCTGCAATAGTTTTATATAGAAATTTCAAAATAGCACACAAACAAATCATATCTGCAGCACAGACATTATTTCTAACTTAGCAGGTGACATTCCATGACAGATGAAGGCCAGCGTGCCAAAGGCCCTTATTCACCGTCCATCTACCTGCGATATCACTTTCAGGGAATTGTACTGCTAGATCCTTCTGCTCTACAATACTCCCTAGGGCTCTACCATTCACTGTGAAGGTCCTTCCCTGGTTTGACTTCCAAAATGCAATACCATATCATAGATCTTGTTGAAGTCCATATATATTGTCTCTGACACTGCCCTGTAAACCTTCTTGGATATGTAAAAAAGCTCTATCAAATTTGTAAGATTCCATGCACTAAACCATGCCAACTATCCCTAATCATCCCGTATTTCCAAATGCATGTATATCTTGTCCTCAGAATCCTCTCCAGAGCTTTCCTACCACATGCTAGGCTTTCTTATCTCTAGTTTCCAGTTTTTTTCTTCTTTTTAAAGAGGGGCACGACATTAGCCACCCTCCAGTCTTCTGGCATCTCACCCACGTCTAACAACGATTCATTTATTTGAGCCTGGGCTCCTGCAATTTCGTCTCCAGCTTCCAAAAGTGTCCTTGGATACTTGATTAGGCCTATAAATGTATCTCCCTTTAGATGTTTTAGGATATCTAGCACCTCCTCAACTGTTTCATGGGCTGTCCTCAAAACATTGTCGTTAACTTTCCTAAGATCCCCAGTCTTCACATTTTTCTTCACAGTAAAAACAGAGGAAAAACATTCATTAAGGATTTTGCCTATCTCCTTTGACTCCACATAGATTACCACTTTGGTTGTTGAGGGGACCTATTCTCTCTCTAGTTTCCCTTTTACCTTTAATATAAAATGCCTTTGGATTCCCTTTAATCTTGTTGGCAGAGCTATCCCGTGCTTTATTTTTGCCCTCCTGATATCCTTCTCAAGCTGTTAAAATAGACCAACAACAGTGGACCCATCACTAATCCCTGCAACACACAACTTGTCACAGCCCTCCACTACCCAACTCTAATTCCTATCACTAACAATTTTTTTCTTAAGAACTGACATGCTGTGCCAGCCATTGCCAAGAATGGGGATGTTAGGAATGTTTCCTCCTTTAATTGTTCACTTCCTTTCACAACAAGATATGGTGGAACTCCAGAGCTTTGGATCCATGGATCCAAATCCAGATCCATGGATTGTGTGATCACTCAGCTTGATCTATTTCATATTGTTTGTTGTTATTCAGCACACAAGAGGTCCATACTGCAGCTTCACTTGGATGCTTCCTCATTATTCTTACACCTGATGCTTTTCCTTCTGCACTCCTCACTAAGTGAGGAAAAATACACTGCGATAGCTTCCCTAGCTGAGTTTGGTCTTAAAATCAGGATCAGCCATTCAGGATGGAGATGAGAGTAAATGTTTGGAAGTGTCAACTAAGAGAGGTGTGGGGGCTCAGTTACAGAGTATATTCAAAGCAGAATGGTAAGCTTCATTTTAATTATTGAGGAAATAAAGGGATATAGACATAGTGCAAGATAGTAGTACTGTGGTAAGAGACAAGTCGTAACCTTATTGAATGTCTATTCCCACTTCCTCCTCTTTTGTTTTGTGTGATGCCCATGTGATGCGACTGTGGAATTCATCCAGTCTTGACTCATGAAGAATAGAAGTGTGCTGGACAAATTAAATGACTTGCATTCAAATCAGAACTCAACCATTTCCAAATGTTAAGTGGCATGATGATACAAGAATGGTGCTTATCATTAGCAAAGTTTACTCTAAACTTTCCACATAACAAGTGGAAATGCCCAAGACTAGGAAGATTAGGAGAGGGGCTTCAATGCACAATACCCAAAACAGACAATAACATGGCACAGTGGTAACATGGTAACAGGAATAGGGAATGGCTTAACAAGAGTGGGAGTAAGGTAGGCGGGTGGCAGTAGAAGCAGTAAGTAGAATCAGTAGAAGCACAAGACAGTAGTGCAAGAATGCACTCAAACTCTGACACAGAAGTGTCAGAGGTGAGGAGGACCACACACTTACCTGGCGAGGCAGAGGTTTAGGCAGTAAGTCAGTCAATGAAGTGAGGGGGAAAGATTTCCTCTGTGCTTCCCTTGAGCCGATAAATTTCATAAAATACAGCAGATAGCACGCAAGGAGAGTGAACGAGTACAGGAGCTGGTAGAGAGAATGAGTTAGCTTGTGGCTGTTGTATGCAACACCAAAAGAACTAACAGTTCTAACAATTACATCCCCTACCCTCAGTTAAAGGTCTCCTTTCTTCCAATAGATTCAGCAAGCCATACCCTCCTGTCCTCGACATCATATTCCTGTTGCAAGATTTGACAATGCGACCTCAGTAAGATCATAGGAAAAGCAGTTATGGCCCAAGCCAAAACAAGCAGCAGATAGACTGAGAAACTCAGTCACAGGAAGTCCCACTGAAATCAGTCTCCTTAAACCAGGAAACCTTGGAACAATAATAAATGCCCACATGCAAAGAATAATCAAACAAAATGAACAAGAATCAAAATAAATCACCCTGGCTTCATAAAAACCTGCAGGATTCAAAATGTCCTGAGCTATGCGAGACATGTTGAAACAACTTTAAGGCAACATTTAATGGGCAAATATAGACAGCTACCCACATTAACTGCTGACATTTCCCCAAAGTTGTTGTTTTCTGGAATGCACTGCAACATTGAATCTACCTGGAAGGGAATGAAAACATGTTCCACTTCCTTGTCATTTATGGGGGGCACCTGCTTGAACATTCAGGGATGAGGTGAGACCTTTTGGCACGCTGGCATTCATCAGTCAAGGAGGTTGAGACATTATGTTCCAGTTGTACATTGGTCACGTTGGTGAGGCGTATTGTGTTCAGTTTTGGACACCCTGCCATAAGACAGATGCCATTAAGCTGGATAGAGTGCAAAGAAGATTTACAAGGATATTGTCCGGGCTATAGGGAGAATTTGGGCAGGTTAACATTTTAGGAATGCATGATCTTATAGTGATGTGTAAAAACCTGAGGGCAATAGTTTGGGTGAATGCACAGTATCTTTCCCAAGTTGGGGAATCAAGAAATAGAGGCATAGGTTTAAAGTGAAGAGAAGAGATTTAATAGGAACCCAAGGGGCATTTTGTTTCACACAGAGAGTGGTGGGTATGTGGAATATATCAGTGAATCATAGCCCTGCAATTCTAGCCTATAAAAATGTACAAGAATGTTGTCAATCACCTGAGCCAGAGAAAATACGTAGAGACCCCAGTGTGGTAGCAGAGTGATGCACACCACCGTCAGTACACATTTCACAGCCATGGCCAAACTTTCAGCAATCACCTGAAAACAAAGCATAGTTGACACAGCACAGGGAACAGCAAACCATGCCAAAATGACACTCTACCGGGCCAAGTACCGAGAGGGGGACTGAAGTGAAAGAAGGGAGAATAACAGTAAAATTAATGTGAATTGTTGTTTAATGCTCAGCATTGACACAGTGAACCAAAGGCCTTGTTTCTGTTCCAGATGATTCAGTGACTCCACCTGATAAAAGTCAAAGACATATACAACACGGACACAAACAGTTCAACCCAACTTGTCCATGCTGGCCAATGTGTATATCTGAGCTTGTCCCATTTGTCTGTTTGACTTGTATCCCTCTAAATCTTTTCTATCTAAGAACCTGTCCAAATGTCTTTTAAAAGTTGTAATTATAGCTGCATCCACAGCTTCCTCTGGCAGCTCATTCCATATACCCCAATACTCTCTGCATGAAAAATATGTCTCTCTGGTTCCTATTAAAACTTTCCCCTCTTTCCTCCATGTGCTCCTGTTTTAGACTCTCTTACCCTGGGAAACAAAAACTAAACATACACTTTCTTTATCTATATCCCTTGTAAATTCATATGCCTCTGCACGGTCACCTCCTATGCCCCAGGCTCAAAAGACCCTTCTGTCCAGCCTCTCTTTATAACTCAAGCCCTCCGGTCCTGGTAACATCTTTGTGAATCCATTCTGTACCCTCTCCAGCTGAATGACTTACTTCCAGTAGCTATGGAAGACTCAATAATGTGCTCAATACTGTCTCACCAATGACTTGTACAGTTGCAGTGCGATGTCCCCACTCTTGTTCTGACCACTAAAGACAATCATTGCCAAACACCTTTTTTCACCACCTCATCGCCCCAAGTTTCCACTTCCAGAGAACTGTGTAATTGTGCCCCAAGTCTCCCTGTTCTACAACACTCTTCCTGTTCCGCAACACACTCCAAGGCCTAATAATTACAGTGCAAGGCCTGCTCTAGTTTGAAGTTACCAAAATGCAACACTTTACACTTTATTTTAAGTTAAATTCCATCTGCCGTTCCTTGGCCCACGTCATCTAGATTCTGCTGCAATCTTAAATAACCTTCTTCACTACCCACTATACTGATAATTTAGTGTCATCCAATACAATACAATACGGTTTTATTCGTGAAATGAATTTGCCAGCAGCGGTGCAATGAAAAACACACAATACACATTAAAATTAAAAAAGTAACACAAACATCCACCACAGCATTCATCACTGTGGTGGAAGGCACAAAATTTGGCCTCCTC
The DNA here is from genome assembly GCA_035221665.1 of Okamejei kenojei. NCBI lineage: Eukaryota > Metazoa > Chordata > Chondrichthyes > Rajiformes > Rajidae > Okamejei > Okamejei kenojei. Next base: position 27,406,536 of record CM069146.1, on the reverse strand, counting down.
CATTTCCCCCGTGGTCGGGACCTCAACCCTCCGCATCCGTCGCTGCAGGCGTCCAGATGTTCAGACAGGTAAAAGTCCAGAGTCGGCTCTTCCCCACCGGAGACCGCGGCTTTAGGTTGGTGTAGGCCGCAGGCCGGCGGTCGAAGATTTAAAGTTCCCACCACACTGCAGCCAGAAGCACCGCAGACCGCAGGGCCGGCGGTCGAAGCTCCCCTTCAGGGGTGATGGTAAGTCCATGCCAGGCCTGCGGGCCGGCAGTGGTGACTTCTTCTTCCCCCGGGTCCCCCACGAGGGATCCCGGGCTGCGGACTCCGCGCCAGCTGGAGCTCTGCAGACCGCGTCTTCAGGCTGCCGGCTGCCGCGGGCCAGCGAAACGGAGTGCAAATTTCCTTTATCATATTTAGGACACTGTAAATACAATCTAAATCCTCCACTATGACCCTTTGATTCCTTCCAAGTTAATTTTATATCCATTTGGCTGGCTCACCCTGGGTTCCATGTGATCTCACATACCAGACTAGCCTACCATGCAGGACCTCGTCACTGGCTTGGCTAAAGTCCATTTACACAATGTTTACTGCCCTACCCTCGTTAATTCTCTTTGTCGCCTCTTCAAAAATCTCAGTGGAATATCAGTGAAATATGTGGGACGGGATTTCCCCAAGCACAAACGATGCTGACTATCCCAGATCAGTCCTTCCCGTTCCAAATGCTCATAGATCCTGTCCCTCAAAATCTTGTATCCAATACCTGGTACCGGATCAAATCCAATACCTTTATCGCCACTGATGTTCTGCTCACTGGTCTGTAGTTCCTTAGTTTGCCCTTCTTAAATAAAGGAACATTAGCTGCCCTCCAGTCTCTGGCACCTCACCCATGGTTAACGATGATGCCAGGCCCCCTACAATTTCTTCACAGGCTGTGATCAAGATCCTGCAATACACTTAATCAGTCCCACATATTCATCCATCTAATATGCTGCCAGCACCTCCTCTGCAATGTGTATATATGGCAATACATTACTCCTCATTTCATTCAATTCCCTAGCTGCCATGACCTTCACCGCAGTAAATAAAGACAAGAAATATTAATACCTCGCCCGAATCCTGTTGCTCAAACACATTGATCCTTCTAAGTGGGCACTTAAATCACTGGCATAGTGTGCTATGGATCAAGTGCTGGGACATGGGATTCATCCAGAAGGGTGCCTACTGGTTAGCAGCCCTACTGATGAGTTGGGCCGAATGGTCTATTTCCATGGTGAGCCATTCTGTGACTTGGTGAGCCATTGTCTGTTGATTCCTCTCTAGGTCACACACGAACCTGACACGACAAAATATTGCCATTAGGTCTAAATCCAGGAACTCCTTACTTACCAGCACACTGAAGCATTTTGCCCAGGCTGATTGTGGAGATTCAACACACATTTCACCATTGCCTTCTCAACGACAATTATAGATGGACAATAAATGCCACCAACATCCCATCCCCAGCCCACAGCCAAGGCCAGACAATCTCAATTCCTGATCAGAATCCATGACTCCTGGGTTAGAGGGTAAAATCATCCCAAGTTCATGCTTTCGAACACTGCCCCTTGACTCTTGCTACATGATCAGACTTGCTTGTACTGTCCCAGGAGGACAGACTGCCAGGGATCACTGTCTGGCATCATTCAAGAGCAGCAGGCTCATGAGAAGAGCAGACTAAGTGACTGCACCCCAGCACATAGCAGCACTTCAGATGGAACAAAAGGTTTAGAACAGAAAAATAAAGTGTTATTTCCACATAACTCACCTTTACACTCACCAACATATGCACTTGAGCCAGCACCCACATAGGCTCAGCGAGCAGTTCCACCACAGCAGAGAGCCCAAATGCCACCACTCCAACCTCATAGTGAGGTATAATTGCTGGGTCTGGGATTGCCACCAAATTGAGCCACACCCAGGCCATGAGCAAGGCCCAGAATACCCCCAGAGGAACCCTGAAATAAGAGTACCCATACAACCATCAATGCAAAACACACACAAATGCAGACACATGCACATACAGATACACAGCAAGGAAATGAAATACAATAAATCAACATTTTGAGTTCATACTGAGCAGAGTCTACATTAGCACAGACCTCCTCATTTCTAACATCATGCTACACAAAATCCTCTTTCACTATTCCAAGGATCAATCGGCCTTATCCTCACTACCCTCTCCTTTAATTAATTGCCTCCTCAAGCTTCCTATTCATGTTTCGGCTGCTAAGAGAAAACAGAAAGTAGGCTTAACTGGAAATCAAAAAACTGCAGAGGTAAAAGAATCTATAATAAAAGCAGAAAATACTAGAATTACTCAACAGATCAGGCTGCATCTGTGGGAAGAGAAACAGTGTCCAACGTTTCAAGTCAAAGACTCTTCGCCAAAACTGGAAGGGAACAAGTTTCTTTGGTGCAAATATTGAATTTTCCAATTTCAGGTAACCCATATCCTCAGTGCTCTCCCACACACACTCACCTATCCTCCCACTCCCTCTGTTGATCACATCACTCCACTCATCTCCCCTTCCATTATTGCCCATTAATCCCTCCCAACCCAGCTCCACCTATCAACTACCCACCTGTATCACATTTACTGCTTTACACTACAACAAATAAGCTCTGAATTACAACAGGTCATTATTATAATCTATAATTGCACTATATTTGTTTATTTATTGAGTATGTATGCATGTGTATATAAATACACTGAACTTTTTTTCTCTCGTTATGTACTATATTTACATATTCTGTTGTGTTGCAGCAAGCAAGAATTTCATTGTCCTAACTGGGACATATGACAATAAAACACTCTTGACCCTGACAATCCTATTCCCTCTCAGTCCTGATGCAGGGTTTCAATCCAAAACACCTATGTATACCTTTTTACCTCCACAGATGCCGTTTCACCCACCAAGTTCTCAGCGTTCTGTTCTTGATCAAACATAATTTTATTGTATGGCAGGACAGGCTCGAGAGGTCAAAGAACCAACTACTGCACCTGATTTACATGTACAGTGCCCTCCATAATCTTTGGGACAAAGACCCATCGTTTATTTATTTGCCTCTGTACTCCAGAATTTGAGATTTGTAATAGAAAAAAATTGCATGTGGTTAAAGTGCACATTGTCAGATTTTATTCAAGGCCATATTTATACATTTTGGTTTCACCATGTAGAAATAACAGCTGTGTTTATACATAATCCATTTCAGGACACCATAATGTTTGGTACACATGGCTTCACAGGCGTTTGTAATTGTTCATGTATGTTTAATTGCCTCCTTAATGTGGGTATAAGAGAGCTCTCAGCACCTCGTCTTTCCTCCAGTCTTTCCATCACCTTTAGAAACTTTTATTGCTGTTTATCAACATGAGGACCAAAGTTGTACCAATGAAAGTCAAAGAAGCCATTATGAGACTGAGAAACAAGAATAAAACTGTTAAGAGACATCAGCCAAACCTTAGGCTTCTGATGTATACTTACTATGTATACTTACTATGTATACACAGCGCAGCCCCCCCCCATGGATAAACCGAAAAGTCGTGTTACTAGGCAGAAACCGGGTGAACCGGGAGAAAAAGGCCCGATTGAAGCCTCGGGCTCAGGTAGGACGTTATCCCAAGAAGATGTGTCGAAAAAAAACGATGAAAAAATCGGAAGGTGAAGATCTTAAAACTTTTATTGCAAGTGAAATTGTTGGCTTAAAGGAGGAACTAAAGAGTGAACTTGCAAAAACGAATGAAGAATTGAAGATGAATTTTGGGGAAGAAATTAAAAAAATCAAGTTGGAAATGATGAACTTAAAGCTTGAAATTAATATCACGGCTATGAATAAATCGGATAAACTGAAGAAAGAAATTGCAGAAATACAAGTTGCAAGTATGACAAACGAGACAAATGTTAAAATCAGAAAAGTGACGACTGATCTTGAAGAAAGGCTGAATCCTGTGGAGGAAGCACTGAATCAACAGACGTCAGTCATAAAGGACCTTGAAGAACTAGCCAAAACAAGTGCTCAGACTACGGAAAAACTTATCACAGAAAACCAACGTCTAACTGAACTACTGGGCAAAATAACTGAGAAATGTACTGAATTGGAAGGTCGCCAGAGAAGACCGAACCTAAGAATTGCGGGTATTCCAGAAGGGAGAGAGGCGGATCAAGATCCCCGAGAATTTACTGCAAATTTACTGCAAAAAGATTTATCTCTGGATCAAAATCCTTTACTTGCTCGAGCACACAGAGTGATGAGACGCCAGACAAGACAAAGTGCTCCCCCAAGACAAATGATAATAAAAATTCAGGTTGACTATGTCCTGGGGGAGATAATGCAAAAACCTACAAGAAACAGAAATCTTACATTTGAAGGAAACGGGATCAGTATCTATCGAGACTACCCAGCAGAGGTCTCCAGGAAAAGAAAAACCTTTAATGAGACCAAAAAAATCTTGAGGGAAGTGAAGAACTTGAAATATGGTCTGAGGTATACAGCTACCCCAAGAGTCACCTACAATCAGAATGAACGCTTTTTCACCAACCCTGTGGAGGCACTGGACTTTGCCCAGAAGATTAAGGCTCGAGAGGAAGCTTGAATAATACTTCTAAAACTGAACTTCATCACTGAATAAACTGACTTTGCAGGACTGGATGGAACTAAAGTCATGTCTAAGGAAGCTGGAGAAAGATGTGGATCAGAAACTCTCCCATGGATACTAATAATTAGTATAACTGCACTACTAATACAAATAACTAATAAATACTAAAACTATAGCGTGGTATTTTTACTAATCAGAGCTAATAATTATCACTAATGACTAATACTTACCGATAATTGAATGTTTAGAGTCAAATATAGAGTTTGATTTCATTTGCCCTCCTTGGAAACCTTTTTTTCTTTTTTATTAATTTTTATTCTTATTTTTCTTTCTTCCTTTTTTTTCCTTTTTTTAATTATATTCTTAAATAAGTTTTAAATATATGTATCCTCACATTACTGATTATTGGAACCCGAATATTTTAAAATCCAATACCCCCGGTAAAATACTGCTATGGAATAAAAATTTCAAGAAACCAGGGTGCTGGTTAAGTAGGTAACATCAACTATGGAAGTCGGTAGATGGTTAGCTATGCTAGTATGGCTAGCATTAACTACACTAATACTAGATGTAGTTTTTTCCTTCTTTGTGCACATAATTAATTTCTTAATCTATCCTCTTTTTTCTTCTATTATAGCCTATCGTTATTATTTTCAGTTTGAATGGAGTTACAAATAGGATCAAAGGAGATATACACGTGAGAAACATTCAAGGGTCTTAAAATTCGTCTATTCGGAGTTCGGGTGTAAGGTCGGGTCTGTCGAACTGAACCATTGGCTCTGTTATAGACCTCCATAGATAAAAGATGCAAGATTTTAAAATGAATACGGGGAATGAAGGAATAACGTTTTGTAGCTGGAATGTTAAAGGTATTAATGAACCAATTAAGAGAGGTAAAGTACTAGCACATTTAAAAGCAATTAAAGCTGAGGTAATTTTTATTCAAGAAACACATTTAAAAAAAGATGCCGAGGATAGGCTGAAAGCTAAATGGATAGATAAAACGTATCATTCATCTTTTACACACAAATCCAGAGGCGTAGCAATATTATTTCGTAAAGGCACTTTATTTAAACATACATCAACTATAACTGACAGTGATGGTAGATACATTATTGTAATAGGAGAATTAAATGCACAAAAAATGATTTTTGTTAATGTTTATGGCCCAAACATTGATAGTCCACTGTTCTTTAAGAAAATATTTAATAATATCCCGGAAATAGCACAACATAATTTAATAATTGGAGGAGATTTAAATTGTACACTAGACTCTTATTTAGATAGATCCACAAGACAAAGGAAAACCAAATCCCATTCCAGTGACTTATTAAATGCATACATGAATACTAGTAATATTAAAGATGTTTGGAGAGTAGAAAATCCAACTGGACGAGAATATTCATTTTACTCACCTGTACATAAAATCTATTCAAGAATAGATTATTTTTTTGGTAGACTCTAAACTCATATCATTTACTTACAATTCAAAATACCATAATATTACAATCTCAGATCACGCACCTTTAACATTTATGATTAAAATAAATGGTAAAACGGAAAAACAGGGACAATGGAGATTTAACCCACAAATTTTAAAAGACAAACTCAGGAATATTATAGAACAGATCAAGATTTTCTTTGAAATAAATGATAAACCAGAAATATCTTCTTCCCTATTATGGGAAACTTTTAAAGCATATGCCCATGGAATTATGATTTCTTCTCAAGCATTTTATAATAAAGAGAATCGGAGGGAACAACAGGAATTGGAAAAGGAGATTAAACAATTAGACACAGAGAATGCCGCTAATCCATCCATAACAAAACATAACAAAATCGCTGCACTGAAATATAAATTAAAATAAAATATACTCAGATCAAGTTGTAAAACTCTATCAATACACTAAACAATTACAATTTGAATTTGGAGATAAACCTCAAAAATTATTGGCTCGTCAATTACGGAAAACGGAGGGAGAAAAAATAATCCATAGGATTAAATCATACAATGGCGAACCATTAGTACAACCCAAAGATATTAATGAGAGATTTTTGCAATATTATAAAAATTTATATTCAGCTAAAATGACAGAAAACAGGATAGGAATAGAAGCATTTTTAAAAAAATGTAATCTAAATGGGTTGGATTCACAAAATAGAGAAGCACTAAATGCTGAAATATCAGTTAAAGAAATCGAAGAATCTATCAGATCATTAAAAAATGGTAAAACACCGGGACCAGATGGTATTGGTTTGGAATTTTATAAAACATTTTATGATCTGATTGCACCATGTTTGAAGATACTCTATGAATACATCTACACCCACCAGAAATTACCAGAAACGTTAAATGAATCTATTATAACACTTATACCTAAAATAGATAAAGATCTGGATGACCCAGGATCATATAGAGCTATAGCTCTTTTAAATACTGATCAAAAGATACTAACCAAAATATTAGCACAAAGACTAAGCACAGTTATTAATAAATTAATTCACCCGGATCAAACAGGATTTATACCAAAACGATATTCCTCATATAACCCGAGACGATTATTCAATATTATATATTCGAAAAGAGGTATTAATAAAGACCTAGTAATTATATCGTTAGATGCAGAGAAAGCCTTTGACCAGGTGGAATGGTCTTACTTGTTTTCGGTTATGGAAACTTTTAAGTTGGGAGAGAAGTTTATTACTTGGGTTAAATTATTATACACTACAGCCAGAATACTAACAAATCAAATGCTATCAACTAAATTTAATTTATTCCAAGGTTGCAGACAAGGTTGTCCTTTATCCCCGCTATTGCTTGCACTTGCAGTAGAACCATTAGCTCAACGTGTGAGATTACATCCTGAAATATATGGGTATGACACCAGAGATACTGAAAATAAAATCTCCTTATATGCGGATGATGTATTACTTGATATTACAAAGCCGGAAATTAGTATTCCAAATTTACTAAAATTAATAACTGAATTTGGATTATTTTCAGGATATAATATTAATTGGAATAAAAGTGAACTTATGTCAATAATGGTAAATAACTTACATATATTACAACAATTTCCTTTTAAGATAGCAAACGAAAAAATCAAATATCTTGGAATTTATGTAACAAAAAGATTCGATTCTTTATTTAAATCCAATTTTCCACTTTTATTGAATATATTAAATAAGAATATTTTATATTGGAAAACATTACCTATTTCAATGCTAGGTAGAATTAATGCAATAAAAATGATTTTTCTCCCGCAATTACTATATCTCTTCCAATTGATTCCGATATATCTTCCTAAAAATGTCTTTAAGAAGGCTGATTCTATAGTCACCAACTTTATCTGGGATTATAAGAGCCATAGAATAAATAAAAAAACATTTATGTAAATCAAAAATAAATGGAGGTCTAGCACTGCCAAACTTTATGTTTTATTAATAAATTCATTTATTAATATGAATTTTTGGTTAGTAGAGACAGATAAACAACCAATCTGGTTAAAAATGGAAAAAGAAGATTGTTCGCCTTTTGAAATTAGCTCGATTTTATTCGCTAATATTAAACTAGGTAAGAAAATCTATAGTGAAAATCCTATAATAGAAAGTGGGATACGTATCTGGAAACAAATAAAGAAAACATTAAAATTGAAATATAAACCACTAGCCCTTACCATTGTAAATAACGTTACATTTAAACCTTCAATCATGGACAAAGGTCTTTTACAATGGAAAAACTATGGAATTAATAAGATGGGTGATCTCTATAGGGAAAACTCCTTCATGTCATTTCAAGAATTACAACAAATTTATGGATTACATTCAAAAGATTACTTTAAATATTTACAAATTAGAGACTATGTAAAAGCAAACACACAAGAAATCAGAAATAGAAAGACAGAAATTTTAGATGAATGTCTAAATAAACACCCGAACACAGAAAAATTGATATCATATATTTATAACATTTTATTGGAAAACAATGTCCCAATGACAGAAATATATAGGCAATCATGGGAAAACGAACTAGGTCAATTAATTGGACTAGAAGTATGGGATGAAAGTTTACAACATATACACCATTGTTCATTAAATGCTAGACATTCTCTTATACAATTTAAAATATTACATAGATTACATTATTCAAAATCCAAATTACATAGTATTTTTTCAAATGTATCTGCCATATGTGATAAATGTCAGCACTTAGAAGCTAACTTAACGCACTCATTTACAAATTGTATAAAAATTACTAAATTTTGGACAGAACTATTTAAGATAATTTTGAATGTTGTTAATATGAATCTGATCCCCGACTCAAAATTAATAATATTGGGAATATTAGAAACAGATCAACTAATAACAACGAATCAAAGAATTTTTATTGATTACAGTTTAATAATTGGGAAAAAATTAATATTGAAATTCTGGAAAGGTCCTACATCCCCCACAACCAAAATGTGGATTACAGGAATGTCGGAGTCACTTCATCTGGAAAGATTAAGGCTTGTCCTACTGGACAAGTTGGATCTTTTCAGAGGGATATGGTCTCCATTTATTGAATATTTAAAGGGTCAAAATGGCTCAATGCGAGAGCCTGACTGAAGCCTGAATAAAGGAATGGATGAAGAACCATATATAACAAATCATGGATATATCTCCAATGATGGATAACCTGTTTAACACTCCACTCTTTTTTTTTTTGATTTTCTACTTTTACTTTATTTCTCTCTATCTTTTCCTATCTGCAGAAAAAAAATTAAAAAATGTATAGAAATACAAATAAGACATAATTGTTAATATTAATAATATTATGAATGTATGTGAGAAGTATATTCTATTAATATGTACTGACGTATAATAAAAATATTTAACACAAAAAAAATTAAAAAAAATTAAAAATATAGAGGCTACAAACCACTGGTTAGCTGCAAAAATAAACAGCCAGGTTAGTTTGCCAAGAAGACCTTAAAAGTGCAACCACAGTTCTGGAAAAAGGTTTTGTGGACAGATGAGACTAAGAATAACTGATATCAGAGTGATGGCAAGAGCAAAGTATGGAGGAGAGAAGGAACTGCCCAAGATCCAAAGCATACCACCTCATCTGTGAAACCCGGTGATTGGGGTGTTATGGCCTGGGCATGTATGGCTGCTGAAGGTACTGACTCACTTATCTTCATTGTTGATACAACTGCTAATAATAGTAGCAGTTGAATTATGAAGTGTATAGACACATCCTATCTGCTCAAGTTCAAACAAATGCCTCAAAACACATTGGCCGGCGGTTCGTGAAATGTGGGGAACTATGTATAAACACTGCTGTAATTTCTACATGGTGAAACCAAAATGCATAAAAATAGCCTTTTATAAAAAAATCTGATAAAATGTGCACTTTAACCACATTTCATTTTTTTCCTATTACAAATCTCAAATTGTGTACAGAGGCAAATAAATAAATAAATGATGGGTCTTTGTCCCAAACATTATGGAGGGCACTGTGTGTACTTTTATCTATATCGTAGCATGCAGTGCTAACGTGTGTCACACACTGTCCCTTCGATCCACATTAAGACATACATGGCTGCAACTTGCTATTGTCTGGATGGTCTTGCTCAAAAGGCACTTTTTGCATGTGGATCCTCTGCAAAACCTAGCACATAACCATGGATGCCATGGGATTATATTGCTCTTGGTAAGCACAACCCAGTCATTGTGGTAGTTTGATCAGGCTAAATACTGGTATCATTAAAAATAACCAGACACTCACGTTAACCAGAGCAGGTTTATAATCTGGGACCACTTCCGCTCCACACCAACATTTAGGCAAGCCTTCCGAAAGGCTTCTCTGGCAAGGAAAACAACTGTAGAATATAGCAGCGTGAGTCTGGTGAGAAAAGCCGGTGGCAAGTTACCAAAACACAAGTCATAAAGCAAAAGTACACACTTTGCAAACCTGAAGAGAGTTTGAGAGTACTTGAAATTGCAAAAATCAAAGAACAAAACAACACATGAGGAAATTACTTGGCCCATTATGATTATGTTGGCCCTTCGAAAACATTCTTCACTCTTCTGTTCGTTACCAGTGGCTTTATAACATTTTTTCTTCAGTGCTTATCAAATTCCTTTGAATCAGTACCTCTTTTAGAAATAGAACATATTGTGCAGAAACAGACCCTCACCCGCACTGTGCAAAATATGTTTCCAAATTAAACAAATTCTTTCTTCCTGCACGTGATCCATGTTATCCATTGCCTGCATATCCATGCGTCTATCTAAATGCATCCTAAACCTCCTCTCATATCAGTTTCAAGCACCATCCCTGGCAGCACATTCTATCACTGTTTAAAAACCTTGCTCTGCATATATCCTTAATACTTTCTTACTCTCACCTAAAGCTCTGCCTTTCAGAATTTGACATTTTCACTTAAAATGGAGAAATCATTTTCAACTTGTCCAGCTGCAAGTGTTTCTCCATTGCCACACCGAGGTTCAAAGATTTTGTGCAGAGGCACCCTAATATATCCAACGTATATGCACAGTCTTTGAAATTGTATCATTGTCTCCCAGTCTTCCCCATTCCTCACCCTTTTTTACAAATCCCCCTCTCTGTCTGCCTAATCATCTCCAGTCCCACGGACATCTGAGATCACTGCCTTCCAGAATGGGAAGCCAAGGTCTTACCTCACATTGACAACACCAATAGTCTCCTTGGATACGTAGCGCAATGTATAGCCATTCAAGATGAAGGTCAGCACCCGAAACAGTACCTGATATCCAGAAAATAACACTTTCAGAATTACAATCACAGCTTGTCGATTTCAGCATCAATTATTTCTGTTAATTAGAAAGAAATCCACCATTTCCTCATTTCTCAGATATGCTCTCACATCCCCATCCCTCTTGACAGAAAAGAGATGGAGACTTCACCTTTCACCCCATTAGCTCTACATCCACCATATCATCATGCACCATTCCCACTAGTTGCAACAGGATCCCGTCACCGGTCACATCTATCCCTCTCCCTCCTTTCTACTGTCTGCTGGGACCACTCTCTGTATGACTCCATAATGCGCTCACCCACCATCCAGCCCTCTCTGACCCACCCCTGGCAATATTACCTGCAACTGTTGGAGATTCACATTGACACACATGGCAATGCAGGGAATGGAGGGATATGGATCACGTGCAGACAGAGGAAATTGATTGGCAATACAAAAAAAAGACACAATGTGCTGGTATGACCCACCAGAGAACATGGATAGGTGGTGTTTTGAGTCAGGAGCACTTCTTCAGGCAGTCTTCGTGTCATGTTGGCACAGAAATTATGGGCCAAAGGGTCTGTTCCTGTGCTGTACTGCTCCGTTCCTAACAATTGCCCCTTCATCCGCTCCCTCTCCACCATCTGGACTTAAACAGCCCTTCCATGTGAGGCAGGGATTCACGTACACCTGCTCCAACCTCCTCTATTGCATTCAGTGCTTGTGATGTGGCCTCTACTACATCTATGAGATGAAACATAGACTTGGCAACTTTTTTTTTACACAGCACATGCACTCTGTCTGCAACGACCAGCTTGAGCTGAGGGTGGAATGTCATTTCAACTCCCTTCCCCATTCACACACTGGTCTGTCTGCCCTCCAAGTTTCTCCATTGCCTCACTGAGGCCAACACAAACTTGAAGAACTGCACCTCATATTCCACTTGGACAGTCCCCAACCCAACAATACAAATTGTTTCTAATTATAATTTCAGGTAACCCCTAAACCACTTGTGCTATAAGGAGAGGCTGGATAGGCTAGAACTTTCGCCACCAAGATCATTGGAGGCTGAAGGGTGACATTTATAAGACGTACAAAAATCATGAGGGGCAACCTGATAGAGGTATAAAACTCATGAGGGGCATAGCCATTGCCTTTTTTTCCCACGGTAGGGGAATCTGAAAGCAGAGTGCATAGGTTTAAGATGAAATGGAAAATATTTAAAAGAGACTGAGAGACAGAGTGGTGCTTATATGGAACGAGCTACCAGAAGAAGTGGTAGAAATGGGTACAATTACAACTTTCAAAAGACACTTTGAACAGTACATGAACAGGAATGGAGAGATATGGGCCACACAGAAGTAAATGCGATTAGTGTGGATGAGTTGGTATTGCTATGTTCATTATTGGCACATGTTCTGAGATAGTGAAAACTTTGTTTGCATGCTATCCAATCAAATTATACCATACAATCAACCCATACACAGTACAACAGAGTGTGCAAGTGGTCCTTGATTGTGTTGGCTGCTTCCCGAAGAGATCGTTTCTAAGGTGCATCTGAGGATATCAGTAAGAGTCGTTGGAGGATGCCAAATTTCCTGTCTTCTGAGGAAGTAAAGCCCTAGGTCTGCTTCCTTAGTCATAGTTCATAACCTTTTTTTAACTTTTCTGTTTCCACCTTTTCACCAACCCACCTCTGTCTCACCTCTTCCCCTTATTTCTATGTTGGACGTGGCCAGCATAACTCAGTTGATAAGGTACAACAGTATGCAACAATCTAGATATGGTCTCCATGTGGGCTTGAGGGAGGAAGGGGACAGGGAAGATTTGGGGTCGGGTTTGGGGCCGTGCATGTGGTGGGGAATGTCCTCGGGGGGCGTTTGCTGGGACATCCCTGTGGGATCTTGCTGTGCTCGGGCCCAGTTGCCTTGGTGACGGCGCGGCCTGTGCTTACCTGCAGCCCCGCGCTGTAGGAGGCGAGTGTGGCCGCGCTCGTCAGCGCCTCTCGGGCCCTCATCGCGGCGCCTCCGGGGCCCGGCCCGGCCCGGCTCGGTGGGCCTCGGGCCTGCTCCTACTCTACGGTCACTTCTCCCATTTCCAAAGATGCCGCCGCCGCTCCGCGGGTGAATGTCGGCGAAGTGCTAGAGATTGGCAGGAGGTGGCGCCGCGGCTCAAGCAGGAAGTGGAACTGCTCAATAGAGAGAGAGATGCCTCCTTGTGTGAGCTGTGAGTGCAAGTGAATGTGCACTAGCGGCGAGTGTGAGCAGTGAATGTGCACTAGCGGCGAGTGTGAGCAGTGAATGTGCACTAGCGGCGAGTGTGAGCAGTGAATGTGCACTAGCGGCGAGTGTGAGCAGTGAATGTGCACTAGCGGCGAGTGTGAGCAGTGAATGTGCACTAGCGACGAGTGTGAGCAGTGAATGTGCACTAGCGGCGAGTGTGAGCAGTGAATGTGAACTAGCGGCGAGTGTGAGCAGTGAATGTGCACTAGCGGCGAGTGTGAGCAGTGAATGTGCACTAGCGACGAGTGTGAGCAGTGAATGTGCACTAGCAGCGAGTGTGAGCAGTGATGGGCCTGTCCCACTTACGCGACTTTTTAGGCGAGTGCAGGAGACTGAGCTCGCCACATGTTCGCCAAGCACTTTAGCTGTTGTTGTCCCTTCAGCTCTCGCTTCTCTTTACCTAAATTTCGCTTCACTTTAGGAATTCTGAAGTTGGGTACATGTCTCTCACGCTTACCCCGACTTCCACAATTTTTTACAGCGCAAAAATGCAACATTTTGGCGGTTTTTAACAGGTAGGAAGGTACGCTTTTCTTGCATCAATAACATGTACCGGAAGTTATGGATGTCCTCCAGATGGATTGAGCGGCTCCGTGTGTCAAGAACTATGACCCAGTGACCTTACGTGCAACCCCCCCCCCTATAGTCGAGGTAGTCGTAGGTGGTTTTAGTTAAGGGCCTGTCCCACTTTCACGACCTCTGCCGAGTTTACCCTTGACCCATACTCGCAGCATGGTCCTCACAAGGTCGTAGCAGGCCGTGATGCTAGTCGTAGGTACTCGTGGCATCAAGTAGGTCGGGGCGTTTTTCTAGCACGATGAAAAATGTCAACGAGTAAAAAAGGTCGTGAAAGTGGGACAGGGCCTTAAATCGCCTTTGCAATTTTCATTGGGGGAAAAAAATGTAAGCAGGAGTGTTCAGAACCAAGGATAACCAACCGGTAATGTTAAATGTCTGCCGAACTTCACAGCTGTGTATCTCTGGCTTATTAAAAGTTGTCTGGCTTCGAAAAAATGTCTCCACTCCTTCTCCCCCCCCTCCTCTGTCCCCCCCTCCTCTTTCTCCCCCCTTCTCTCCCCCCCCCCTCTTCTAAAAGACTTACCGTACACTGTGCTAGCCGTCTTAATTACAGCGCCAACCTTCCTATTCATCGTGGTGTGTGCTGTATCAACTTGGCTTTGCACTGTGTAAATTTCAGACAGTGCTCCCCCCGCTTGCCCTGGCCCCTGCCTTTGCGATGTATTTGTGTGTGTGTGTGTGTTCCACTCTGACAGTCGCCATTCCAGTTTCCGGTTTTTCAAGGCGACTGCCGGCAACTTGACTTGCTGGCAGTCTGCTGAAAAATCGCCTAAGTGGGACAGGCCCATTAGTGTAAACTAGCAGCGAGTGTGAGCGATGGGTGTGTAAAAGCAGCAAGTGTAAACTGGCAGCGAGTGTGAACGGTTAATGAGTGTGAGCATGAACTGGCAGTGAGTGTGAGCAGTGATTGTAAACTGGCAGCGAGTGTGAGCATGCAAGTGTAAACAGCAACTGTGAGCAGTGAGTGTACACTGGCAGTGAGTGATTAGCAAGTGCTGTGGTTGTAAGTAGTGAGCATGAGCAGCAAGTGGGTTGTGTATGAGCAGGCAGCAAACAATGTGAGGTGTTTGTTTTGGCAGTAAGTGTCAGTAGTCAATGGGCAGTAGGCAGTGTGTTCAGAGTGTGTGGGCATAATGGGAAGCTCGATTGGGTGTAAATGATTTTCTTTCCCAAACCTGATGGTTGTCTTCAGTCTCTGCAGTGGATTTCTGTTCCCTGGTCGAATGTGGTGTGAAAGATTTAAAGTGAAGGGGAAATAGAAGAACAATGTAACAGGCTTGCCCAAGATAACAAATTGAGGGCATCTGTATAGATTAATTTCAAATCACTGTAGGAACTTGCCCACAGCTAAGCCTAATTCCCTTAATAAATGTAGACACAAGGAACTGCAGATGTTGGAATCTTAAGCAAAAGACAATGTGCTGGAGGAACTCAGTGGGTCAGGCAGCATCTCCCAAAATTGATCCTTCCATTGTGTTGTAAACTACCCAAGCGGAATATTGTGTTGTTCAATGTTGTATAACACGATTACTCTATATTTCTTTCAGCTGGAGAGTCTTGAACCATGGGTCAGAATCTCATTGCTGAGAGTCAGCCATTCCCGATGGAGATGAGCAAAAATATCTTCACCCAGAAGATAGCGAATCTTCAGAATTATTGATTGAAGGGATTTGGAAATGAACATAATCAGGCCATATATTTGTTTAGTATGGGAAAATACAATGCATTCAGAAACTATTCAGACCCCTTCACTTTTTCCACATTTTGTTACGTTATAGCCTTATTTTAAAAGTGATTACATTCTTTTTTTTTAATCATCAATCACAATACCCGAGAATGAAGAAGCAAAAACAGGTGTTTAGAAATTTTTGCAAACTAATTAAAAAGAAATAACTTCTTCTTCCTCGTGTCTGGCCATCTTCTATATCACGTCTTTCCAGTCGGTTAGTGATGGTTGACCGCCAGTGGTTGCAGAATTGGCTACTTCAGTCAGTCACTGCGGTACAGTTTCTGTCGTCAGCATTGCCCGGGATGCAAAGAAATAACTGCATTATCACATTTACAGAAGTATTCAGATCCTATGCTATGACACTCAAAATTGAGCTTGGGTTCATCCTGTTTCCATTCATTATCCTTGAGATGTTTCTACAACTTAATTGGAGTCCATCAGTGGTAAATTAAATTGATTGGACATGATTTGGAAAGGCACACACCTGTCTATATAAGGTCCCACAGTTGACAGTGCATGTCAGAGCGAAAACCAAGCCATGAAGACGAAGGAATTGTCCGTACACCTCCGAGACAGGATTGTGACGAGACGCAGATCTGGGGAAGGGTATAAAACAATTTCTGCAGCATTGTAGGTCCCGAAGAACACAGTGACCTCCGTCATTCTTAAATGACAGAATTTTGGAACCACCAGGACTCTTCATAGAGCTGGCCGCCCGGCCAAACCGAGCAATCGGGGGAGAAGGGCTTTGGTCAGGGAGGTGACCAAGAACCCGATGGTCAATCTGACAGAGCTCCAGAGTTCCTCTGTGGAGATGGGAGGACCTTCCAGAAGGACAACTATATCTGCAGCACTCCACCAATCAAGCCTTTATGGTAGTGGCCAGACGGAAGCCACTCCTCAGTAATAGGCAAATGACAGCCCGCTTGGAGTTTGCCAAAAGGCATGAGAAACAAGATTCTCTGGTCTGATGAAACCAAGATTGAACTCTTTGGCCTAAATGCCAAGCGTCACGTCTGGAGCAAACCAGGCACTGCTCATCAAGAGGTGATGATATCATACCTACGGTGAAGCATGGTGGCAGCATCATGCTGTGGGGATGTTTTTCAGCGGCAGGAACTGAGACTAGTCAGGATCAAGGGAAAGATGAACGGAGCAAAGTACAGAGAGATCCTTGATGAAAAACCTGCTCCAGAGAGTTCTGGACCTCGGACTGGGGCAGATGTTCACCTCCCAACAAGACAACGACCCTAAGCACACAGCCAAGACAACGCAGGAGTGGCTTCTTGACAAGTCTGTGAATGTCCTTGAGTGACCCAGCCAGAGCCCGGACTTAAACCCGATCAAACATCTCTGAAGGGACCTGAAAATAGCTGTGCATCAACGCTCCCGTCCAACCTGACAGAGCTTGAGAGGATCTGCAGAGAAGAATGAAAGAAATTACCCAGATACAGGTGTGCCAAGCTTGTAGCATCATACCCAAGAAGACTTGAGGCTGTAATCGCTGCCAAAGGTGCCTCAACAAAGCACTGAGTAAAGGGTCTGAATACTTATGTAAATGTGATATTTCAGTTATTTATTTTTAATTACTTTGTAAAAATTTCTAAACACCTGTTTTAACATTTTTTTTAATGGTGTAATGTGTGTAGATAATTTAAAAAAAAAAGAATATAATGAATTTTTGAATAAGGCTGTAACGTAACGAAATGTGGAAAAAGTGAAGGGGTCTGAATACTTTCTGAATGCACTGTAGCACTAAAGAGAAAGATCTTATTGAATGACAGAACAGGTATGAGGGCTGAGTGGTCACTCCCATGTCCAATCTTATGTTTTTCATTTGCAACTGACTCCAAGATACATGATCTTTTTTTTTGCTGTAAATTATTTGAATGTGACAAAATAAGTAAGACGTCAATCAATTTAAAATCTGCAAATTAGCATAACCTGGTTTTCTATAAAGATTTCAAAGTTAACGGAAATTGAAAGGAAGTATTTTGATTATCTGTTAGCAGAAGCAGGATAATTTCACCCAACTGTATTGATGAGGCAAGTTCATCTTCTGCCCGTGTTCCACATCATGGGCCAGTCATCCATCAATGCCAAGTTGCTGAGCAACCTTGCACAGAGTTTTAAACTGGATCTTAAGGAAAAGTCAGAATTAAATGTTTGTGTGTCCTTTACAGGGATGGGAAGCAGTGATGTGTGAAACTTGGGCTGTGTTCGCCTCTCAGGTATCTACAGTATGTTATTAATACACAGCAGGTCAAAGTGAGCAATGTAAATGGAACACAGCATCAGACCGGCAGAGTCAGCTTTGAAGGATCTGTCCTAGTTACATACAATAGCATGTCCTACATTTAAAGGATGTGCCATGCACAGCCTGAGAATGGTTTGTGTTGCCAAAAAAAAACTTTGCAGCAGTGTTTTTTAAGCTTTTGTAAAACCTGGAAATTGGGAATGATACAGGACAAGGGAAGAGAGGGCCACATTTCTTTCAACAATCCTCAGGAAATGAATTAATCTGTGCCCGCGTGTAGTCAGATTTTAGCAACATTCAGGCATGTACTAACAGATGCCAGATATGAGCATTTCTAATCATTCACTATTGATGTTGAATGCATACAAACCATCTGCAAATCCTCCACCATCTACATTTTCGAAGTCAACATTGCCCAGAGACTCAAATTGATCAGCCACATACACATTGTGATTTAAAAAATGCAGGCCAGAAACTATGTATCCTGTGCTGAATGACACCCTAACACCAAAAGTGTTTCCATCATTCATAAGCACAAATCAGGAGAATAATGAGAGCTAGAGATCTGGACCCCAAGATCCCTCTGTACATCAATGCTGTTAAGTCTTGCCATTAACTGTATACTTTCCCCTTACATGTGACCTCACAAGTGCAACACCTCACAGATGCTCAGAATAATCTCCATCTGCCATTTCCCTTGCCCAAGTGAGAGTTGTTACACTTTGGGAGGTCGAATGTAACGGGGAGGGGTACAGTTGATGGCAAGACCATTAACAGCATTGATGCGCAGATGGATCTTGAGGTCCAGGTCCATTGCTCCTGACGGTGGCAACACAAGTAAATGGAGTGGTAAAGAAGGCTTATGTTATGCTTGCCTTCATTACTCACGACATTGAGTGTAAGAGTCAGCAAGTCATGATACCGCTATATAAGACTTTGGTTGGCTGCCTTTGGAGTATTACGTGCAGTTCTGGTTGCCTCAGTATAGTAAGGATATGGAAGCTTTGGAGATGGTGAAGAGGAGTTTTAGCAGAACGCTGCCTTAATTTGATTCGATTAAGTGGTATGAAAAGAGTTTGGACATGGTGGGTTGAAAGGCCCATTCCTATTCTGTACTTTTCAATGTTCTTTATCTCCAATTGATCGATATCGACAGCCTTCTTCACAGTTCACAACTCCAACAATTTTGGTGTTGTCTGCAAACTTACTAACCAACCCATTGGTATTTACATCCAGTTATATATGTACACGGGGGTCCCAGCACAAATCCCTGTGGAACTCCACTGATCTCAGAGCTCCAGCCAGAATGACACTTTTCCACCACTACATTCTGTTTTTTATTCGTAAGTCAGTTCGGAATACAAACTGCCAAGTCACCGTGGATCCTAGGCATCTTAAGTTTCTGGATCAACCTGCCACAAGGAACTCTATCAAATGCCTTGCTAAAGTCCACTGCCCCGCCCTCAACAATTACTTACTTACTGCGTATTATGCCTCCTGGCATGTAGGGCAGCAACGAAGGTCCTCCACTCCTGTCTGTTCTGGGCCAGCTTCTGGACACTACCCCAGGTCAGGTCCATTGTTTGCATTTCCTCCTCTACAGTTCGACGCCAGATGATGGTTTTGGGTCTCCCTCTTTTCCTTTTCCCTTCCGGTGTCCAGTGCAGGACTATTCTTGGGATGCCGTCTGGGTCTCTTGGGATGCCGTCTGGGTCTCTTGGGATGCCGTCTGGGTCTCTTGGGATGCCGTCTGGGTATATGGCCAATCCAGTTCCAGCGCCTTCTCATGATGATGGTGTCCATGCTCTCTTGTTGGCATTGAGCAAGGAGATCTTGGTTGGATATGGTGTTTGGCCAAAATATTCTAAGGATTCTTTTCAGGCTCTTAGTATGGAAGACTGACAGCTGGTTGATGTCGCTCCCTGTCATTCTCCAGCATTCCGAGCCATATAGGCGGGTGGAGAGGACACAGCTCAGGTATAACCTCAGCTTGGTCTTGGTGCTGTATTGCTGGGACCTCCATACATCACCTCCTCATAATACTCATTCGAGTTAGTAAGACATGTTGCAGACAAAGTCATGCTGACTGTACTTAATTTGCCCGTTCCCTTCCGAATGAGAGTAAATTCTATTCTGAAGAATGCTTTCCAATAGTTTCCATACCATTTGCATAAGGTTCACTGGCCTATAATTCCCTCGATTATCTCAATTTCTTAAACAGTGAAACTAACCTTTGATATATTTTCTTTATCCAATGCTATTTTCTTTAATTTTTTACAAGCACATAAATAAATTACACATGCATGTGGCAAAGGCAAATGAAAATGCAGGAATCTGCCATAAGGATGAGGGATTCTGCAATTGAAACTGAAGATAAACATTGTGATCTGTACTAAAATTCAAGTCAACGTTCATTATCATATGCACAAGTCTGGTGAGGTAGAGGTACAATAGAAACTTAAGTCACAAGCAAGGAAAGAAAAAAAAAGTTTTGCAAAGACGTTGGTTCTGAGGTTTACAGAGCATGTGCAGGATGTGCCCCTGTTCTGTCAAGGTTGAGATGACAAATGTCTGCTCTTTTCCAGAATGTAGGTTTGTTCTCCAGAGCCTGGTCTGTCCCAGAGAAGGAGGCAGAGAAGGCGGCCACAAAACTGTCAAAATGAGCGAGTTATACGGCAGGAAAGTGAATTGTGAATGTCATAATAATCTAATTTCCTAAAAAGGGAAACCAACCTTCATCTGCAAAAGACTTTTCTGAACTATCATCTTATTTATAGAAATATTGGGGCCAGTCTTAGCATTTTTAGAAAAGCAAAATGGAAGTGGAATGTGGCAGTGAATCTTGCCGGAGGGAACTTTCTGGAAACAAAGTCAGGTGAGAGCTCCAGTCTGTTGATCTGATAAAGAAGTTACCGTCTCCCTCTGTAGTTACCTGCATAGATGCCTTGGGCACAGCTCCACCACATGGGAGTGATGAACTTAAGTTGGCATCCATTAACGGTGGACATTCAGCAGATAGAATAGCATTTTAAAAGGCATTTCGATAGTACTTGGTACTACTACGGCCAGAATGGACAAAGTGGGCTGAAAGGGCCCATTTCTATGTTGTATAATTCTAATTCTATGAATTTCCCAACACAAAAATAACTTGGTTATTCTGATTAGTGATGTCAGTGATCTGAAACAGCCCTATTGCTCTTAACCGATGCTGCTTGACCTGCAAAGTATTTCCATCAGTTTCCATTTCTACTTCATTTATGTGTACTCATTTTTTTTTTGTCCATTAACTATTGCACAATCTGGGGTGAGGCCACTGCTCTGACCCAAATGGGCACCCTGGCATTATGATAAACTGCATGAGCTTGTTACCTTCAGGGAGGAACAGATGGAGGTTTTCTTGGGGCAATCCATAACTATGAAACTGAGGTTGAAAATCTACCAGCTCAAAATAAGGTCAGACAAGAATGGATATAAGCAATCTCCATACTAGAGAGGGGATAGGATATATTTGGTACTTTGGGACATTTCCTCACACAATCTAAGATAAGTGCTGTATCAATGACATGATTAGAGAGCTTGCAGAACCATTTTACTCAAACACCTCTGGATATTACAGACCAGAAACCAGAAATCAGGCAAGATCATTAGTAATTTTACAGTTGAGTTGAACATTTTGCCTTAATACTTAAATGTTGTCAAGTCAAGAGTATGTTATTGTTATATGTCCCAGATAGGACAATGAAATTCTTACTTGCTGCAGCGCAACAGAATATGTAAACATAGTACATAATGGGAGAAGGAAAAAAGTTCAGTGTGTGTGTATACACATGCACACATACTCAATAAATAACAAAATAGTGCAATAATAATAATAGTCTTGTGCAGTTCAGAGCTTATTTAAGAGTGTGTTTAATAGCCTGATGTCTGTAGGGAAGAAGCTGTACATGAACGTGGACATTACAGTTTTCAGGCTCCTGTACCTTCTTCCCGATGGCAATGGTGAAATGAGTGTGTGGCCAGGATGGTGTGGGTCTTTGATGATGCTGGCTGCCTTTTTGAGGCAGTGACTTCGATAGATCCCTTCGATGGTGGGGAGGTCAAAGCCGGTGATGGACTGGGCAGTGGTCACAACTATTTGCATTCTTTTCCGCTCCTGGACGTTCAAGTTGCCAAACCAGGCCACGATGCAACCAGTCAGTATGCTCTCTACCCTGCACCTGTAGAAGTTCAGGAGAATCCTCTGTGACATGCTGAATCTCCGTAATCCTCTCAGGAAGTAGAGTTGCTGATGCACCTTCTTTATAATTGATTCAGTGTGCTTGGTCCAAGAAAGATCTTCGGAAATATGCACGCCCAGGAATTTGAAGTATTTGACCCTCTCAACATTGATGTAAACTGGATTGTGGGTCCTCATCCTTTCCCTACCAAAGTCCACAATCAGTTCCTTGGTTTTACTTGATGTTGAGAGCCAGGTTGTTGTGCTGGTACTATTTGGTCAATCGGTCGATCTCACTTCTATACTCTGAATCATCACCCTCTGTGATTCGTTCAACAAGAGTGGTGTCATCGGCGAACTGGATGGAGTTCACACTATGTCCGCAGTCATGGGTATAGAGTGAGTAAAGCATGGGGCTGTGCACCCAGCCTTGAGGATTAAGTGTTTCTGCCAATCCAAACTGACTGTGGTCTGTGGATGAGGAAGTCAAGGATCCAATTGCAGAGGGATGCGCAGAGACCCAGTTCCGTGAGCTTGGTAACCAGCTTGGATGGGATGATGGTAATGAACGCCGAGCTGTAGTCTATGAACAACAGCCTGACGTAAGTGTTTTCTTTTTGTCCAAGTGGTCCGATGTAGAGTGGAGAGCCAGTGAGATTGCATCCTGTTGTGGTGGGCGAACTGTAGTGGATTGAGGTTCTTGTCGAGGTAGGAGTTGATATGCACTATAACCAACTTCTCAAAGCACTTAATCACCACAGTCGTTAGTGCCACTGGTCGATAGTCATTAAGGCACGTCACCTTACTCTTCTTGGTATTATGGATGCCCTCTTAAAGCAGGTGGGAACCTCAGAAGTGAAAAGGTCCACAAAAACTCCCGGCAGTTGGTCTGCACAGGTTCTGAGAACTCGACCGGATATACCATCAGGTCCAGGCGCTTTCCGAGGGTTCTTCGGACGTCGGCCTCTGTGACTGCGACTGTAATATCATCAGGGCGAATGGGGGCTCGGGAAAGCACATCAGTGTTCTCCCTATCAAAGCGTGCATAGAACGCATGGAGCTCGTCAGGGAGTGATGCTTCGCTGTCGTTTGAGCTGCCTCCTGATTTTGCCTTGTCGGAGATGATGGCATTCAAGCCCTGCCACAGTTGCCGAACATCCGCCTCATCCTCCAGCTTCCTGAATTGAGTT
This sequence comes from Okamejei kenojei, assembly GCA_035221665.1. Lineage (NCBI taxonomy): Eukaryota > Metazoa > Chordata > Chondrichthyes > Rajiformes > Rajidae > Okamejei > Okamejei kenojei. The sequence continues at coordinate 27,382,896 of CM069146.1, read as the reverse complement.
CTGCACGATGTTTAAAAGTTAAGCAAATTCAATCCATAAAATGTAACACTTGAACCTGAATATAAAATTGGCATATCAGCTGTGGAAGTTGGGAAGTTCTGAGGATTAATAAATAAATGATGGGTCTTTGTCCCAAACATTATGGGGGCATTTTACTAATTCCACCCCATCTACAGTGTGTAATAAGTATGGAGAAAATTACAGCTGTGTTTATACATGGTCCCCCCCATTTCAGGGCACCATAATGTTTGGGACACATGGCTTCACAGGTGTTTGTAATTGCTCAGGTGTGTTTAATTGCCTCCTTCATGCAGGTATAAGAGAGCTCTCAGGACCTAGTCTTTCCACCACCTTTGGAAATGTTATTGCTGTTTATCAACATGAGGACCAAAGTTGTGCCAATGAATGTCAAATAAACCATTATGAGACTGAACACAAGAATAAAACTGTTAGAGACATCAGCCAAACAGGCTTACCAAAATCAACTGTTTGGAATATCATTAAGAAGAAAGAGAACACTGGTGAGCTTGCTAATCGCAAAGGGACTGGCAGGCCAAGGAAGAACTCCACAGCTGATGACAGAAGATTTTTTTCGATAATAAAGAAAATTCCCAAAACACCTGAACGACAGATCAGAAAAACTCTTCAGGAGTGAGGTGTGGAATTGTCAATGACCAGTGTCCACTGAAGATTTCATGAACAGAAATACAGAGGCAACACTGCAAGATGCAAACCACTGGTTAGCTGCAAAAATAGGATGGTCAGGGTATAGTTTGCCAAGAAGTACTTAAAAGAGCAACCACAATTCTGGAAAAAAGGACTTGTGGACAGATAAGATTAACCTATATCAGAGTGATGGCAAGAGCAAAGTATGGAGGAGCGAAGGACCTGCCCAAGATCCAAAGCATACCACCTCATCTGTGAAACACGGTGGTGGGGGTGTTATGGCCTGGGCATGTATGGCTGCTGAAGGTACTGGCTCACTTATCTTCATTGATGATACCACTGCTGATAGTAGTAGCATAATTAATGTTAATGTTAGACACATCCTATCTGCTCAAGTTCAAACAAATGCCTCAAAACTCATTGGCCGGCGTTTCATTCTACAGCAAGACAATTGATCCCAAACCTACTGCTAAAGCAACAAAGGAGTTTTTCAAAACTAAAAAAATGGTCAATTCTTGATTGGCCAAGTAAATCACCCGATCTGAACCCAATTGAGCATGCCTTTTATATGCTGAAGAGAAAACTGAAGGGGACTAGTCCCCAAAACAAGCATAAGCTAAAGATGGCTGCAACACAGGCCTGGCAGACAAGAAACCCAGCAACTGGTGATGTCCATGAATCGCAGACTTGAAGCAGTCATTGCATGCAAAGGATATGCAACAAAATACTAAACATGACCACTTTCATTTACATGACACTGCTGTGTCCCAGACATTATTGTGCCCTGAAATGGGGGGACTCTGTATAAACATTGCTGTAATTTCTACATGGTAAAGCCAAAATGTATAAAAATGGCCTTTATTAAAATCTGACAATGTGCACTTTAACCACATTGTGGAGTACAGAGGCAAATATATAAATGATGGGTCTTTGTCCCAAACATTATGGAGGGCACTGTAAGTTCTTTAAACTATGACAATCCCAGTCATTATTGGGTAAATTAAAATCCCTCACCATAACAACAAAATGCTTTTACATTCCAAATTCATAGAATTATGCAGCACAGAATTATAGAGGGCAGAAACTGGCCTTTTGCCAACCAAAATAGCTATCCACACTAATCCTATTTGCATGTGTTTGGCCTGTATCCCTCTTAACCCTTCCTATGCATATCACTATCCAAATGTCTTTTAAACATTGTAACTGTATACATCTCTACCACTTAGTCTGGCAGCTCATTCCATATACCCTGTGTGTAAAAAACTGCCCCTTGGGCTGCTTTAAATCTTTCCCATCTCACCTTGAACATGTCCTCCAGTTTGAGACAACCGTAACCTAGGAGAAAAACTGACACTATCAAGATTGTCTACGTCCCTCACGATTTTGTAACCCTCTATAACGTCATCTCTGTTTCCTTCACTATCCCCTTCAGCCCACCACATCCATGACGACCATTTTGCCCATTTGGTCAGCGTTAGGACCGTTTCCATCCATGCCTTTCCTGTTTAAGTACCTGTCTAATTGTCTCTTAAGTGTAGTGACTGACTCCACCACTTCATCTGGTCTCCTTGAAACTTAAAGGTGCCCGATAGTATTTGATTTTTTTCATTCTTTCAGTTTCAGTGTAGTTTAGTGACAAGTGCACTGAGGTACAGTGAAAAATTTTTGTTGCGTGCTAACCAGTCAGCGGAAAGACAATACGTGATTACAATCGATCCATTTACAGTGTATAGATACATGATAAGAGAATAATGTTTAGTGCAAGGTAAAACCAGCAAAGTCCAATCAAGGATAGTCCGAGGTCATAAGGAATAGGAGTAGAATTAGGCCATTCGGCCCATCAAGTCTACACCATTCAATCACGGCTGATCTATCTCTCCCTCCTAACCCCATTCTCCCCATATCTCCTGACACCTGTACTAATCAAGAATCTATCCCTCTGCCTTAATAATATCCACTGACATAGCCTCCACAGCTTTCTGTGGCAAAGAATTCCAGAGATTCATCACCCTCTGACTAAAGAAATTTCTCCTCGTCTCCTTCCTAAAAGAACGTCCTTTAATTCTGAGGCTATGACCTTGTGTCTTAGACTGTCCCACTAGTGGAAACATAAGGACATGAGGGATAGGAGTAGAATTAGGCCATTTGCCCCATCAAAGAGGTAGATAGTGGTTCAGCACTGCTCTCTAGTTGTGGTGGGATGATTCAGTTGCCTGATAACAGCTGGGAAGAAACTGTCCCCGAAAAAGGGACAGAGAAAGGGTTCTGACTGTCTAGCCTATCTATGCTCTTATAATTTTATAGACTTCTATCAGGTTTCCCCACAAACTATGGTCACAAACTATGATGCAAGTCTGTCCAACCTCCCCCTGTAGCTAATACGCCCTCATCCTGGAGACATACTGGTACAACTCTCCACCATATCTGAAAATATGGCTTTCCCTGCCTTAACCACACTCAGTGACTGATCAGCCACACCCCTTCTATTTAGAGAATTCTGATGATTTGCAGGCTCTTTTTTTTTTCCATATCTCTGTCCAGAATGGAAAAGTGGGTCATTGTCAGCTTGGTGAGCTGTAGCTGGTGGCACTCCATGGGGATCAATGCTGTGGCCTCAAAGATGTATTCATCTGTATTATTAATGTCTTAGAATCAGACAGTGCACTCAACACACAAAGAAAATAAATAACCTTTCAAAAGGATGACATTTTGCCTCTTATTTTATTTGTTAAGGTATCACAAAATAAATTAATTATGGCGCCTCCTCTAAACCGTTTGCATAGATTGGACAAATCAAATTGGCAAAGGTAATTTTGTGGAGTATATTGGGGATTTGCTTCCTCAAACAACCAACCAGGAAATAGGTTATTTAATCTGATCATGAGTTAGGAGACTGAATTAATTAATTATCCTCCAGAGAAGGGTAATTATAAGATGACTGTATTCATATTCATCCTGAGAGGGACAACTTAACTATGAAGCTGGAGTATTAAACTTTAGAAGTCAGTTCTAATATGTATGAAGATAGAGTTGATTAAAGTTACTGGGAAAATAACTTAAAATATCAGGCGTTATGGGGCAAAGCTATTAGATATTTTTAAAGTGGAAATTGACAGATTCTTGATTAGCAAGTGTGTTGGGGGGTTATGGGGAGAAGGCAGAAGAATGGGATTGAGAAGGAGAGATTGATCACCCATGATTAAATGGCGCAACAGACTTGGTCTTCACACTATGAACTTATAAAAGGCAAGGCAGTAGATAAATGGTAAACACTGAAGGAAATACCTCACACTTTTCATTGAGAAATAAAGTTCTACCATAAGAATAATCTATTCTTCGCCGGAAGTTGAAGATAACATCAAATTGAGAAAAAGGCAGTCAGTTACAAAGATTAGTGGCAGGCTGGAAAATTTTGAAATGTTAGATATCAACAAAAGCTGACTGAGAAAAAAAGAGGAAGGAAATAACGAGACTAAACGAACAAGAATTATAAAATGTGGTGATTTTACGAATTAAACAGAAAGAGTGTGGTAACGGAAATGTTGGTCCTGTGGAGGAAATAGAAGCAGCTCAAGGCCACTCGACTTCAGCCTTCAGTAAGATTATGGCTGATTATGAGCCACTTTCTTCACCGCCCTGAATTCATGTAGATTGCCCCCACTCTCTTCCAGCTTTCTCCCCCGCCATCACCCGCCCACCACAATAAATCTGAAGAAAGGTTCTAACCCGAAACGTCGCCTATTCATGTTGTCCAGAAATGCAGCCTGACCCGCTGAGTTACTCTTGCTTGTTGTGTTAACCAGCATCTGCAGTTCCTTGTGTTTACGTACTAACAGTAATCTGGGAATCCCTTTGGATGGACTTCATTACAATGGAAGTCCAGAAGCATTTCTAAAAACATACTTCAACCTATTAGCTACCATTACTTTAAGAAAGAGAAATTGTATTCAATCAATGTTTTAGAGTTAGTTGAATGTGTAACAAACAGGGTGGAGAAAGGAAAATAAGTGCTCCAGCAGCGGCGGCGGCCCAGCTCAGAGCTGTGGTGCTCCAGCGATGGCAGCGGCGGGCCAGCTCAGAGCTGCGGTGCTCTAGCAGCGGCGGGCCAGCTCAGAGCTGCGGTGCTCTAGCAGCGGCGGGCCAGCTCAGAGCTGCGGTGCTCCAGCGATGGCAGCGGCCTGGATCGCCTCAGCGCAGAGGGAGAACTAGGAGGGAGGAAGACAGGGACTTAAGACTTTTGTCTTCCACCACAGTGAGGAGGTGCCTGGTCAACTCATTGTGGTGGATTTTGGATATGTGTTTATTGTGTGTTTTGTTTTTATTACATGCATGACTGTATGGTAACAATTTCGTTCAGACCGTAAGGTCTGAATGACAATAAAGGAATCTAATCTAATCTAATCTAAAGTAAATGTCATGTATTTGATTTCCTAGAGGTGTTTATAATGTGCCACCTAAAAGGTCATAACTAACAGAGAGAAGATTTGGATAGACACCAAATGCTGGAGTAACTCAGCAGTGCAGGCAGCATCTCTGGAGAGAAGGAATGGGTGACATTTCGGTAGGCTGTGGCTCGTGGCGTGGCACAGAGATTAATGTCGAGTGTCAACTATTCAAATGTCCATTTAATGACTTGGAAGAAGGGACTGAGCCACATTTGCGAGGCCAATGGTTCGGCCTATTCCAAAGCTGCCCTCATGATATGCTTCGAGTGAAGGCGCTCCCACAGTACTGTTGGTTTTGGAAGTTTCAGGAAATGGGCTCTGCATCTTATCACATCATTTTATAAACGTTTATAAGATCACCCCTCAGTCTCAACTCCATTTGGAATAAACCCAGCCTTTAAAATGTTTACGCTCTCCAGAAATCCAAAAACATTTTCAGAACAACCAGTTCCTCACTTAAGGCAACTTATGAAGAGAAATTTCTATCCCACATCACAAACCTTTGGAATTGTGCATCTCAGAGACTTGGAGATTCCGCTTTCAATGTATTCCAAGCTGAGATAAATCATTGTTTGGGGAGTCAAAGATTATAGAGAAGATAGGCACAAAAACTAAGCTGGAGTTGACTCAAAGGGGCAGGCAGCATCGCTGGCGAAAAGGAATTGATGACTTTTTGGGTTGAGACCCTTCTTCAGACATGGGGATTATTAGACAGTAACATGGAGGCGAAGATAAATCTTGCCAGCCTTGGTCTTGTTGAGTGGTAGAGCGGGCTGTTCTAGCCCCAGTCACTGCCCATTCAGCCCATCCTCCTGGTCAGTCACTCACTGGTTCACCTCACACCGCTGCCAGTTCCACAACTCGCCCCGACTCTCGACTGAGCCCCCCGCCAGTTCTGAACATTCACCACTGAGGGGGCATGTTTCTCAGACTGTCCTCATCGTCCCTCTTGCGTGGCTGCCGCCTCTTCCACCCACCCCAACCACCTCCCCGGCCTTCACCCCCACTCCCGCCGCTTCCCGCCTTCAGCTTTACCCCCCCCGCCTCGATCCCCGCCTCAAACTCTCTCTCTCTCTACCCCCCTCCCCACTCTCTCCCCACCCCCATCCCCACTCTCCCCACCCCCTCCCCACTCTCTCCACCCCCTCCCCACTCTCTCCGCCTCCCTCCCCACTCTCCCCACCCACTCTCTCCACCCCCCTCCCCACTCTCTCCACCCCCCTCCCCACTCTCCCACCCCCCTCCCCACTCTCTCCACCCCCGCTCCCCACTCTCTCCGCTCCCCCCCTCTCCACCCCCATCCCCACTCTCCCCACCTCCCTCCCCACTCTCCCCACCCCGCTCCCCACTCTCTCCACCCCCTCCCCACTCTCCCCACCCCCGCTCCCACTCTCTCCACCCCCTCCCCACTCTCTCCACCCCCTCCCCACTCTCTCCGCCTCCCTCCCCACTCTCTCCACCCCCCTCCCCACTCTCTCCGCCTCCCTCCCCACTCTCTCCGCCTCCCTCCCCGGGCACTGGGCTGTACCTGTGGACGTCACTACCCGGAGCAGCAACTTCCTGAAACTCCGAAACAGGCGGCGACCGAGAGAGACGGACTGGGGACAGTGTGAGTGTGGGGAGGGAGAGAGCGGGACCGTCACCGAGTGAAAGTGACTCCAGGGTCGGAGAGAGAAAAATACCGGGGGATGGAGAGAGGGAAGGAGCGAGATTGACCCGAGACAGACAGTGATAGCGAGACGAGAGGAGAGAGCCGGGCTGGAGCGGGAGAGAGGTGCGGAGCAGAGATCCAGATCCGGAGAGCGGGCGATCGGACACTGAGGTGAGTGTTTCTATCGATCGAGAGGCTCATTCGGACTTTTGGCGATGAAACTGGTCCCGTCCGCACCCGGACCGGGCGCTCGGGACAAGCCAAAGCCAGAGTTGCTCACCCTCCCTCCTTGCCCCCTTCTTGTCGTGTCTCGTATGGTGAATCTACACTTCTCCCCCTCTCCCCCTCTCCCCCTCTCCCCTCCCCTGTCTCCCCTCCCTTTCTGTCCCCCCCCCTTCTCCCCCCCCCTTCTCCCCCCCCCTTCTCCCCCCCCCCTCTTCTCCCCCCCCTTCTCCCCCCCCCCTTCTCCCCCCCCCCCCCCTTCTCCCCCTCCCCCCCCCCCCTTCTCCCCCCCCCTCCCCCCCCCTTCTCCCCCCCCCTTCCTTCCCCCCCCCTTCTCCCCCCCCCTTCTCCCCCCCCCTTCTCCCCCCCCCTTCTCCCCCCCCCTTTCTCCCCCCCCCCTTCCCCCCTTCTCCCCCCCCCCTTCTCTTCTCCCCCCCTTTCTCCCCCCCCTTTCCCCCCCCTTCTCCCCCCCCCTTCTCCCCCCCCCCTTCTCCCCCCCCTTTCTCTCCCCCCCTTCTCCCCCCCCCTTCTCCCCCCCCTTCTCCCCCCCCTTCTCCCCCCCCCTTCTCCCCCCCCCTTTCTCTCCCCCCTTTCTCTCCCCCCCCTTTCTCTCCCCCCTCCCTTTCTCTCCCCCTCCCCTCTCCCCTCCCTCTCCCCCCCTTCCTCTCCCCCTCCCCCCTTCCTCCCCTCCCTTTCTCTCTCCCCCCCCTTCCCCCTCCCTTTCCTCTCCCCCCCCTTCTCTCCCCCCCTCTCCCCTCCCTCTCTCCCCCCCCCCCTTCTCTCCCCCTCCCTTCTCTCTCCCCCTCCCTTTCTCTCCCCCTCCCTTTCTCTCCCCCTCCCTTCTCTCCCATCTTCCGCCCTCTCCCTCTTCCTTCCTCTCTCCCTCTGTATTTTTCCTCTCTTCCTCTCCACCTTCCTCTCTCCTCTCCTCACCCTCTTCCTCTCCTCCCTCATCCTCTTCCTTCTCTCCCTCACCTCTCCTCCCCCTCTTCCCTCTCCCCCTCTTCCTCTCCCCCTCTTCCTCTCTCCCTCTTCCTCCCTCCCTCGCCCCCACCCCTGACCGGGAGCTTGGGTAACGTAGCCATGGTTACACTTGGAATGGCACTCTCCCTCTTCTCCCTCCCCATGTCTCCCCCACAGCCACCCACCCTAGTCTCCCCACCCCGTCACTCCCTTCACACCACCGTCGCCCTTTCCCCAGTCTCTCCCTCCCCATGTCTCCCCACAGCCACCCCACTCTCTCTCTCCCCCACCCCGTCTCCCCACTGTCCTCCACCCTGTCACTTACATCCCCTCCCCATCACACCACCCCGACCTTTCCCAATCCCCTTTCCCATCCGACTTCTCTTTGTGCAATCTTGCTGTGTGAAAATTGGCTGCAGGATTTTTTTCAAAGGGTCTCTGTAAACTATTTAATTGACTGGAGAGCTTTGGGGTGTCCTGAATCTGAAATGAACAAGATCTGGAGCCCCCTCAGGGGGCAGGTTGTCCAAATGCTGCAGATCAGGAAGTTTCCCTGTTCACCACCAAACACTTTGTAATTTAAGAAAGCAGACACAATCTGCTGGGGTTTGTGACAGCCCGTTCCCCACGTGATCCGAGATCCTCGAATTAACTCTGGTGAATTTCTTGAAAATCTCTCTTAAAATTTATTTTCCTATCAAAGGAATATAGAACATAGAAAAGTCCAGCACAAGAGCAGATCTTTTGTCCCGCGATGTCTGTGCCAAGCTAGGCACAAGGAAGTGCAGATGCCAATATAAACTAATCCTCAGAGCCTGCACATGATCCATATCCCCCCACAGCCTAGTCACCAACCTTTAAACCCCACTCTCGTATTTGCCTCCACCACCATTACTTCCAGGCACCCACCACCCTCTGTCTAAATGAACTGCCCCTCACATCTCCTTTCAACTTTGACCCACTCACCATAAAGCTATGTCCTCCAGTCTTTGACATTTCCATCGTGAGACAAAGGTTCTGATTGTCTGCTCTATCTGTGCTTCTTGCTTTTTTTTATCAGTGTCTAACGCTCCAGGGAAAGCAATCCAACCTTTCCTTATAACAAATCCCTCCAATCTAGACTGCATTCCGATAAATGTCTTCTGCACCCTCTCCAAAGCCTCCTTGTTATTTCTGTAATGAGGAGACCAGAACTGTATGCAATACTCCAAATACAGCATAACCAAAGTCCTATAAAGCAGTATCCTGATTTCCTGACACTTGTACTCAATGCCCTGACTTTGAAGGCAAGCGCATCATATGCCGTCTTTACCGTTCTATTTATTTGTGCTGCTACTTTCCGGCAGCTATGGATTTGGATCGCAAGATCCCTCTGTACGTTAATGTTTTTGAGGGTCTCGCCACCAATTATATAGTTTCCTCTCACATTCGAGCTCACAACATGCAAAATGTCACACTTGCTCGGATGAAACTCCATTTGCTATTTCTCTGCCCATTTCTGTAGCTGATCTATATCAATATCCCGCTGTACACTTTGACAACCTTCCTCAGAGTGTACAACTTCTAAAATCCTGGCGTCATCTGCAAACTTAATAACCAACCCATCTACATTCATGTCCAAGTCATTTATATATATGATGCTCTTCAAGAGTTCCAACGCCTCTTCCTTGATTTCAAATTGCATATTAATGTTCTCCACATTGATCTCACTGTCCTTCTCCTTGGTGAATACAGATGCAAAGTACTCGTTTAGTGTCATGCCAACATCCTCGGACAACAAGCACAAATTCCCTCCTCTGTCCTTCAGTGGTCTTACCCCTTTCCTGGTTACCCATTTTGTTTTTAGTGTAGATATAAAAAGCCTTGATTTTCTTCACTCCACCTTGCCAAAGCCATGTCATGGCCCCTTTATGCCCTACTAATCACCTAGAGTTCTTCCCTACTTGTTTTATATCCTTCAAAGGCCAATCTGATTTCATTTTCTTAAACCTTGCGCACAGATCCTTTTTCATTTTGACCAAAGTTATAACCTCTGGTCATCTAAGGTTTGCTTTGTTTGCCATCCTTACTACAACATGCCTGTCTTGGAAGTCAGCAAGAGATTGAGGAACAGATATGTTGCCTTTTGTTAATCTGTCCTCGTATCTGTTCCTCGACCACCTGCTGCATTTTGGGAGGGCCCATAGTACAATCCCATTACAGCGACTGCAACCCATACCGCCTCAGCCGACAACCCTCCAGTATGTCCACTCTGAGTGCCACTAGGACATTCTCCCTGATTAGTAGACCAACTCCTCCACCTCTCTTACCTCTCTCTCTAACACATCTGAAACATTGAAACCCTGGAACATTGAGCTGCCAGTCGAGTTCCTCCTGCCACCACGTTTCCACAAAGGCCATAGCATCACAGTCCCAGGCACGGACCCAGGCTCGAAGTTCATCTGCTTTACTCGCACTTCAGCCCATCAGCTCATCATATTTCATAATCCCAAGATTCAACTTTTTAACTAGTGCGTAACTCTCGATATTCACTCCGCAGGACTCATTCCTTTACATACCTATATCATTTGTGCCAACCTGCACATTGACTTCTGGCTGCTCCCTTTTCCCTATGAGAATTTACCGAAAAGGATGTTTTTTTACGTATCTCCTCTGCTCTGATCCATGAATCTAAAATGCAGTTTAAAAAAAAAAATGCTTTTAATCATTCTGGCTGAAGTGTGGATTAGAACACTGTGTCCCTGTTTGATTGTTTGGTGAACTGTTGACTACCTGTTTCTTCCTCACATTCTATGTTCTTTGATTTCTCCAAGGCATTTGTCTCTGCCCAGCCGGTTCTCTGTGCACTGCGAACCTCTCCCCTTCACCGTGTTCTCCCCACAGCAGCCTCTGTCAGCATGACATTTGTTTACACATGCACCAAGGACTGCCACCACCAGCCCACCTTTCGCTGACATTCCCATTTTCTTTACGTTGACGTATGTCTTCTATTCAGGACTGGATGTGCTGGAATTTTGCCTTCCCAATTTAATCACTCCACCATCTTGGAAGATTTTAGTGTGCAAATACAAGGTAAAGTTCTCTTTTTTTCTTTAGTTTTATCTTTCCATCTTGCTGAAACCCTTTGATAGGTCAGCTACTTGATGTAGGGAACATTCCGAGATCCGTTCCAAACGCACTGTCCCTTTGTCCTTTCCCATTCTTGCAGGATAGTTAGAATTGTTTGCATTGATATGAACAATCTGATCCACTTTTTCACTAACAATGCCACCTTTCTCCAAATTCTTCCCTTGTTTTCCTCCTCTAATTTCTCCTGAAAATACAACCTTTGGCACTGTTAAATCTTTGACCTTTTCACATAGGACCCAGTGTCCTTCACGTTATTACATGCCTACAGTACCACCCATTCCTATTTTAAAGGCTTTTGGCATACACAATCTCGCAATCCTGATGAGCTCATTTGAGATGTTGACCTTTACGTTGTGCCTTCCCCCATTGATGAAGTGCCCGAGACCATTCTCTCACTAAGACTGCTTTCCCTCTTTACTCTGATAACGATTTCCAATAATTTCAGTCCTAACGCAGTTCCGTTCCATCACTTTTATTAATTACCCATCTTGACCACATTGGGTAGACTTGCTCTGAGCATCTTCTTCTTCTGTCGTGTGGCGAGCACAGCCTAAAGTTGTTGGACAACTTGTTCTATTTGATCTTCCGTTTGTGCACGTCGAGTTGATTGCATTAGTCGAAACAGGGCGGACCACGTGAAGGTTGCAACCTTCCACCCCACTCTGAGCATGATTAACAGCCTTTCCGTTTACCCTTCCCATCATGAGCTTGTGCCACCGCCCAACTAAGTGAGTCCCTCTTGATCTTGTGCATTGATCACCTTAACCCCCTCTTCAGCTGTCCTGGCCTTTGCTCAGGAAGCGTTCTAAAATCACCCTGTTTCTCAGAACTTTCAAAGGTCTTCAGCTGCTTTTGCAAAACCATCTGCAGGAGTTGAATACGTAGTCTATTGTACACCATGATGACAGGGATTTGGAATCCGTGGGGTCCATGAGTTGTTTTTGCTTTTACTTTGTAGAGTTTTGTGTCACATTCTACCGGCCACTGACCACTCTGCTTGCAAGGCTAGTCCAGGGCATTGACTGTTTAAAGAATGTGTGGCACATTTGGTTGAGTTGCTGCCTTACAGCGCCAGAGACTCGGGTTCGATCCAGGCCTCAGGTGCTGTCTGTACAGAGTTCGTATGTTCTCTCTGTGACCTCGTGGGTTACCTCCAGGTGCTTCGGTTTCCTCCCACATACCGAAGATGTACAGCTTTGTAGATTCATTGGCTTTGGTAAAAAAAAGTAAATTGTCCCTACTGTGTAGGACAGTGCGATTATAGAGGTGATCACTGAACTGCTTGGACTTAGTAGGCCAAAGGGTTCGTTTCCATGCTGTATCTCTAAATACTAAAAGTCTAATACATGTTGAGTGTGAGAGATTCTGGCAGCAACAACTTTCCTCACCTACGGTTGCACTGACAAAGTTGATGATATGTGCAATGCAGGTTCTGTAAAAGCTGGGCTTTGTATGCACATCTTTGAAAGGGGCACGGCAAGGTAACAACACTGCAGATACTGGACTATTGAGTGATAAACAAAGTGCAGGCAGAACACTGCAGGTCAGGCAGCATCTGTGGAGGGGATTCATACATTATGTTTTGGGTTGGGAGCCTTCTTCACACATCTGAGGGAGACATCTCTTCAGATGTCTGAAGAATAGTTACCTAAGCCAACATATTGTCTGTCCACTCCTCCCAGCGATGCTACCTGACCCACAGAGTTCCTCTAGCACTGTGCTTTTTTCTTACAGTAATATTGCTATTTTTTAAATTGACAACTTGTCACTTGACCGCATGTAGCTCAGTGTAAATGGTATATTTACAGTAATGGTAAATACAACAATAAATACAATTATGAGTGCAGAACAACAGAATGGTGCAAAATTGTACGGCAATCTGAAATGGTGGAATAAATATATTGGTATAGTAATGGAATAAGCAAATGAGGTGGAGTTAAGAGTAAGAGCACACGGCAGCATCTTGGGGGAGGGGGTGTGGAAGAGCTGCTTGTTTCAGGAGTCAGATAGCGGTGGGGAAGAAGCTGTTCTTAAGTCTGGACGTTTGGGCTTTCAAGCTCCTGTATCTTCTCCCAGACAGTAGAAGGGAAAAGGGAATGTTCCAGGGTGCCTGGCATCCTGGACGGAACTTCCAGCCTTCCTGATGCCACGCACCATGAAGATGGACTGGATGGAATGAAGTGCCGAGCCTGTGATGGATTGGGCTGTGTCCGCCACTCTCTGCGGGTTCAGGCAGTCAAGAACAGAGCAGTGACCACACCGGCCTGAGATACATCCCGGCAGAATACTTCCTGTAGCGCCTCTGGAGAAGTGCAAGAGTCCTCATTAACATGATGAGTCTTCTCACGCTTTCGAAAGTAGATCCTCTGAGACATTGTCGCGGTGTGAGGGGAGCCGGTGATGTGGAAGCCATCAGTCAATGCTGGAAATACTCCACACGTCAGTCAGGGTTTCCCCTCAGAGGCTGCCTGGCATTCTGAATATTTCCAGCCTTATCCATTTCATAGAATTTTAGGGTATACAAAAAGCTGGAGAAACTCAGCGGGTGCAGCAGCATCTAAGGAGCGAAGGAGATAGGCGACGTTTCGGGTCGAGACCCTTCTTCAGACTGGTCAGGGATCAGGGAAACGAGAGATATAGACGGTGATGTGGAGAGATAAGGAACAATGAGAATCATAGAATTTTACACTGGCCTCTTTTTGCTGCCACATTTAATGCACCACATTCCTACTGATAACATCACGGCTATCCTGCCAGGCCTGGGTTAAAGTACACAAGCTCAGGACAGATTGTCTGTCGTCACTGCCCAGTCCTGTCCCACGATCCCGTCATTGGCTGTGGCCTGGTCCCTCTGGGGACCTTTCTCCAGCTTAGTCTCAGCAGACCTGCAAAGTGTTCTCCAGGGGCCTGTCCAATCCCCTTCTGAAAACCTGCTTCATTGTATCCACATACCAAGTTCCAGAACAGAACCTGCTAGTCATGCCACTGACATTCTCACCCCCATCACACTTCTCGTTCAACAGGTTTTTGGACTGAGTGCAGTGTAGTTGTGTGCCCCTTACAGGCAGAGCACGGGAAGTGGCTGCTGTTTCTTGTGTTGATGGTGGAGCCTCTTTTGACTCTGTCATGGTTTTTCACCAGACTGAGATTGTTTTGAGAGCTGTGTTTACTTTTGCCAATCTGAGTATGCGTTTAGTTCGAGGGAATGTTGCTATACTTTAACAGTTTAGTCATCAACCATTAAACAAACATTTCAAAGACGTTTTCAAATTTTCTTATTTTGTATATCGATTTGATTTTCTGTCTGAAGGGTCTCGACCCGAAACGTCACACATTCCTTCTCTCCAGAGATGCCGCCTGTCCCACTGAGTTACTCCAGCATTTTGTGTCTTATCTTCGGTGTAAACCAGCATCTGCAGTTCTTTCCTACACATAGATAATTTGATGACTTAGCCTGTTGGTCTGAAGTAAACAGGTTGAGGGCAGATTAGCTGTCGGTCGCTGGCCGTCTGCAGGTGGTCTGGAAGCAACACGTTCCTATGTCCCATTGACGTTTGCTACAGGCAATAGGAGGTTGACGGGAGATATTTAGTGACAGTTTGGAAGGAGAAATAAGCAAATGTTGGAGGAGACGCAGATGAAGAGCTTCGCTTGTGCTCCTGAACCAACGGCTGTGTTTTCTTTCGAGTGTGGCACTGATTTCAGGAATACAGATCCCCATTGAAGCAATCCTGGCCCTTTGTTGGAGTGAAGGGCTCTTCACAGAGTGCAGATATTGGAGGACCAGGATCTTTCTTTAATCATCCATGGGATGTGGACCTCTGAGCTGGTATATTTTGCACTCTTCTCCAGCTGTGGTCTCACTAAAGCCCTGCACCATTATAGTAAAGCATCATCGCCTCAAACCTTTTGCAAGGAAGATCAACAAGGAATTGGCCAGAGTAGACTGAACCCAAAATGTTCCATTAGTGGTAACATTGGGATGGGGTTGAGCAAAATGAAGGGAGAATGAGATGTGATTAGTGCAGGTTTAGTGTGGGCTAGCACAGAGTGTGGGCTGATGGGCCTGTTTCCATTCTGGGTGATTAACATTATAATGTTTAATTTGCTGCCTTGACCTCTTGCCGTTTGTGCACCAGTGTCTATCAAATGATCAGCGCTTACTCCTAATCTGCCTTTGCGATTCCTACCAATGTGGTTATCTTCACCTTCATTCACCCACTCACACACCCTGCTGGTCTAATCACCTGGGAGCATCTGTGTTCTCCTCACTTCCACTCAGCTCTGTGTCATCGACAATCATAGAATCGTGGAGAGCTACGGCACTTTGGCCTTTGGTGGATGAAGCGGTGTCGAGCTCTAGGGGCTGGTGGAATCAAGGGAGATGGGGAGAAGGCAGGCACGGGTTATTGATTGGGGACGATCAGCCATGATCACAATGAATGGAGCTGGCTCGAAGGGCCAAATGGCCTCCTTCTGCACCTATTTTCTATGTTTCTAAACCCACGTGACTCGATATTGAATCCAACAGATTTGTGACTGTCCCTTGTGTGTGTGAAACAGCAAGCAATACTCTGAGTACCACCAGCACAACACATACCTGGCACACACCTCTCTCTGTGTCCCACACATCTCCTTTAGACTTTCCCCTGCAGACATTAAAGATATTCTAGTATTTGACATTTCTACCCAGTGTAAGGTTCTGACTGTCTAGTATCTACCCTTCCCTAATTACTTTCAAAATTATATCTACTTCTATGACCTCTGTTGCTCCAGATTAAGAGGTAAAGTATATACAATTATGAGGGATTTAGATAGGGCAGTGCCAGAAACTTGTCCCATATCAGAATTAGATAAATCTAGAGGATATGGATGCAGGGTGAGGGGAATTACATTCAGAAGGATCAGAGGGGACCCGGGCGCAGACCGTGGGTAGACTGGGAAAACTTGGCCTGAGACAATGGTGGAGGAGTTGTGATAGTGTTGTTGTCCAGGTGATCACTTCAGTCACCCAGGCACAGATGGCCAAGGACTAAGTGCTGGGAGATGATGTTAATGTGGAAGGGTTGGCATGGATGCGATGGGCTGAATGGCTGTCTGACTATAAGGTCTAGGTGTGTAATGATTCAATGGGGGAGGGGAAATGGGGTCCCCTGGCCCCACACACACAAACAGGCGATGCACACACGTGGACGGACACGGATGCGCGCGCAAGGGCAAATACAGTCATGGACATGTGCACACACGCACGCACACACATGCACGCACGCACACACACGTGGGCGCACACATAGTGACAGATGGCACACATGTGATGCATACACACACACACACACACACACACACACACACACACACAGGCACACACACAAATACACTGACAAACAAGTGTACACATACACACTGACAGACAGGCATACATACACACACATACACTGGCATACACGTGCACACAGGCAGGCGTACACACACACACACACACACACACACAGGTGCTGCTGCTGATGCCGCTGTCTGACTGCTGCTGTTGTGGGGAGGCGTTGCTGTTGGTGCTGGCATCGGTGTCTGCAAGAGGGTGAGATGTAGGGAGTGGCACCTCCCTAGGGCAGAGCTTCTCCAGTTTGTTACACCCCGCCCCCTTGTCGCAGAAACTGGCCCCTGTCTCACCCCCAGTGGGCGCTCTGAGAGGGAGGAGGGTGCTGAGTGCAGTCTGCCGTGGGGTAGGGCTGATGGTGGGGTGAGGGTGGTGTTGACAGGGGGCGGGATGATGGGGGGGGTGGATTGACGTGGTGGGGGAGAGAGGTGGTGATGCGACCGGTGCTGACTGTGCTCGAGGGGAGGGGGCTGGGCTGTTGGGGTGGGAAGTGAGCTGTGGTTGGGCTCATGGGGAGGGGGGGGGGTTCTGGAGAATGGGGTGGGCTGATGGGGACGGTGAGCTGGTGACGGGGGGGGGGGGGTGAGGTACAGTGGGCTTGGACAGCAAGTCTGCACAATGTATTTATTCCAGCTTGGAGTTGCTTTCTGCTTTTAATAAACGGTGTTGGTTCAGGTCGGGGCCAAGGGCTGAAGTGTGGGTGTCAGTGTGTGGGTGTGTACACACTGGGGTGAGGGTGTGTGAGATGGGGCATCCAGCCAGTGTTGTGCGGCAGGTTGCAGAGGATCGTGGGGCAAGGTGGGTGGGGATTACATCGGTGAACGGTGTGACGGGGACTTGCAGAGCTGGGGTTCAAAGTCCGGCGTCGGGAGCTCGAGCAGACATGATGTGTGTCTTGAGACGGGTCCCAATCTAAAACGTCCATGTTCTCCACCGATGCTGCCTGACCTGCTGAGTTACTCCAGCATTTTTTGTTTGTACTTTGCCTGTTCCTTGTGTCTCCATGTTTCCTTTACATAAAAGGCAGACCTGCAGGAATTAAAAATAAATCTAAACGGTGCAAGACTACAGAGCTGACATGCAGAGAGATCTGTGGCCGAGACTGTGTTAAATTACAAGCTAATGTGTAGGTGGTTTGGAAAACGAGCAATGTATTTATTAGGTGTTGTTTCTGTGACATAGGGCATTGGTGAGAGAGATCCGGAATGTAGCGAGCTTCACGGCAACCATGAATTTAATTCCATCCCAGTGCACGGGACAATAACCAATCTGTTTGCAGTACCTTTATTTACAGAAGGTTGTGACTGGCAGCAGTTGAGGGCAGGCGGCCCAGACTAACACCTTCAATAGGCAGCTTGTCCAGAGTAGTAATGTTGGAAAGACCAGGCTTGTATCTCTTGTTGGTCACAACAGTGAGACCCATCTTGACTGAAACGTTACAAGATCCTGAATTGTGCTGACAGGTGATGCACAGAACATTTTCTCTTGTGGGCAATCTTGGGGTAAGTGTTTAAAAAATAGGGGTGTCCTACTTAAAAAAGGACGAGGAGAATTATTATCTGTCGGTTGTAAATCTTTAGACCTCTAGGTCAGGAAGGCAGCCTGGTCAGCATGGACAAGTAGGGCCGAAGGGCCTGTTTCCCCGCAGTACGACGCTACACCTGATCAGCAGGGGAGAGAACGATCACAGCAATGGGCGGTGAAATTAAGATTACCCGTCAGTTCAGCCAGGGTCTGCCCCCACCCTGCAACCCCCTACGCTCGCCCCTCATAATCACCCCCCCCCCCCCCGTGTAGCCCCCCGGCCCCCCCTCCAGGCTGGGTGACGTGGAGCCACCAGGCAGTCGTGGGCGAGGGGAAGGGACGGCTTTTGTTATTTTAATGCGAAGCGTCAGAATGTTCATTAGATAGCAATTAGTGTCAGATCGTTTGTCTCGGAGTGAAGCTGCGTCAGTCGCCCCCTCCTCTTGCTCTCAAACTAACTTGTGGAGGGAGGGGGGGATGGAGTGAGAGCAGGGGACGGGGTGCTGGGGACGGGGTGGGTGGCTGGATCATGGAGACAGTGGTGATGGTGGGGGTGAGACAGAGGGTTTTAATCCTCTCCCACTACTAACCATCCCTCCCCACACTGTTCCCCTGTTCTATTCCTCCCCCCACACCTCCCCGTCCCACACTGCTCCCTGTCCCTCTCCCCTGCTGTACCACTTCTCTCCCCCTTACTGCTCCATGTTCACTCCCCCACGCACTCTGCTCCCCTTCTCTTATCATCGATAAATCTTTGCTGAAAGCCACCATTCCAGTGCGGAGCTCTGTTCTCGGGCACTGGAAACAGGTGGAGGACGTTGGTTGGGTGGGGAGAAGGTGAGATATGGGAGAGGTGTTGGTGATAAACGTGTGTGGAGAAGCAAGGATTGTCCTCGCCTCGTGGCCATGCTGTGACCAGCCTGCACTGGGGATTGGGTGGTGAAGTCGCCCGTCAACGTGGGTCTTGAGTCCCTACCTAAGAGCAGGACCCCAGCCGGAGGGTGGGCGGGCTGTCCTCTGTCTCCCACACTGATGCCGTCATTATTCTGGGGATAATAGCTTTCCAGAGGGACAGGAAGAAGAGCTTGCTGGAGAAACTTACCTGGAATGGTGACTGTTCTGTGGAGATGTTGGTGCTGAGAGTGCTGGTGAGAGTTAACCTGAACGCAGAACAGCACAGGAACAGGTCCTTCGGCCCGTAATGTATGAGCTAAACATGATGCCAACCCTTATCTGCCTGCACGTGATCCATATCCCTCCATTCCCTGAATATCCATGTCTCTTAAACACTATCGTCTCTGCCTCCCCCACCGCCCCTGGCAGCGTGTTCCAGGCCCCACCACCCTCTGTGGAAAATAATTTGTCCCTTGGGTCTCCTTTCAACTTTGCCCCTCTCACCTTCGGGCTGTGCCCTTCTCCCATCTTGGGAGAAAGGGTCTGACTGTCTGTCCTATCTAAGCCTCTCACAATTTGGTATACTTCTGGGTGGAGGGTGGAGTTACAAAGGAACAGAATCCAAATGCAGGAGATGGAAGTGATAAAATTACATTTTTAACTTAAATAAGTGAAGAGGATTTGGAGGGCAGTGGATGTAGGTGCAGATGGATCGGAAAGTAGTTGGAGAACGTATTGGGGTGGCTGGGAAAGAGGGGAGGGATGGAACTGACGGAGTTCTTGGTCTGAATGCCTGCGTCCTGTACCAGAGTAAGAGGTGTTGTTCCCAGGGCTGATGCGTGGACAGAAAGGCCCATTGCCGTCCACTAGCCGTGTTCGTGATCACAGCAAAGCCCAGATCAACTGGGAATGATTGACACTGGCATTTAACTCGGCAAGTGCCAGATGTTGCATTTCGATGAAGTCACCAAGGGACGGGTAACTGCTAGGAGCCTGGGGCGTGTTGTCAAACAGGGAGACCTTGAGCTGCAAGTGCACCCCTCCCTGAGAGTGGCGGCACAAACAGGTTCATCTGCCACCTTCACCACGGAGTCTAACTGTGTCACCACAGCCAGGTACCCCAAGGTGCCTTGTTCCAGGGTCCTGCAATTGCATGTCGGTCGGTCGGGGCGTTGGGTGCAAGAGTTGGGGTGTCATGCTGCACCTGTACAGGATGAGGCCTGGAGGAGGGGGGGCCTCTGGTGCAGGAGCGGTCAGGATGGGGGAGAGGTGGGAGACAGAGGTGCAGGTGGAGGTGGAGAGGTTGGTGGTGGGGGGGAAGACTTAAGGTCAGGTTCGGGGGGGGAAAGGGGAAGTACAACGGGATCTGGGGGTCTTTGTTCATCAGTCAATAAAATTAAGCATGCAGGTACAAAGGACATTTACTGTCACATACACAAATTGGTGTAGTGAAATTTGTCTTGCCTTGTCTGTACAGCAGGCAGTGAAGAAAGTGAATGGCATGTTGGCATTCATAACAAGAGGAGTTGAGTATAGGAGCAAAGAGGTCCTTCTGCAGTTGTATAGGGCCCTAGTGAGACCGCATTTGGAGTATTGTGTGCAGTTTTGGTCCCCTAATTTGTGGAAGGATTGCAGCGTAGGTTTACAAGGTTAATTCCCGGGATGGCGGGACTGTCATATGCTGAGAGAACGGAGCGGCTGGGCTTGTATTCCCTGGAGTTTGGGATGAAAGGGGATCTTATTAAAACATAAAAGATTATTAAGGGTTTGGACACGCTAGAGGCAGGAAACATGTTCCCTATGTTGGGGGAGTCCAGAACCAGGGGCCACAGTTGAAGAATAAGGGGTAAGCCATTTAGAACGATGAGGAAACACTTTTTCTCACAGAGAGCTGTGAGTCTGTGGAATTATCTGCCTCAGAGGGCGGTGGCGGCTGGTTCTCTGGATACTTTCAAGAGAGAGCTAGGTAGGGCTCTTAAAGATAGCGGAGTCAGGTTATATGGGGAGTAGGCAGGAACGGGGTACTGATTGGGGATGATCAGCCATGATCGCATTGAATAGCAGTGCTGGCTCGAAGGGCCGAATGGCCTACTCCTGCACCAATTGTCTATTGAAAAGAAGTCAGGGTGGAGGGCTGAGGTCACAGTAAGGGGGGATGGGGGGGGGGGGGAGAGATGGGGTCAGGGTTCGGGTAGTGATCTGGCAGAGGGGACCAGGCATCGTTTGCCTGGTGGACTGAGCGCTCTTTTTAACCAAAAATAATGTAATCAATTATTAACAATAATATTTGCAGTACAAAATAAATCAAAACAAAAGCCCACCACCATAATACAAGACAAACAAATATACTAAATGAACTACGAAACGACTATTTTACAATCCTTATTGAGGATGACTTCCACCCAATGCGGAGCCCAACGGTCCCGGGAATCCCAGAGGGTGCCCGTGGGCAGCGCGCAGTCCCTCTCAAGTACCACCCGGGCGTGGACGTAAGCGTGGGGGGGGGGTGTGCAAGTGCAGACCCCAGGTACTTTAGGCGAGTGGGAAGGGAGGTCCTGGGATCTGGAGCAGGAGAGGTCAGGATGGAGGGGTGAGCTCACTGTAAACGGGCAGGGTTCCAGGGGGATGGGGTTCGGGGTAGTTATGTGGTGGAGGCGTCCAGGATATATACTGTGAAGTTTCATGGAATGAGAGGAGAGCTGATAAAACTGCAGGCTTGTGCAAGGCGGTGGATTCTTCCCTTGAATGAGGAGTTATGGACACGGCTCATTGTCACAGGGCAAAGGGATAGATAGACAGGAGTGAGATGAGGAAACCTTTCTCCAAAGCGTGATGGACCTTTGGACCGTCTCTTCAGTGGAAGGCTCGGAGATTGCGATTGTTCAAAGTGTTGATGGTTAGATTTCTGAGAGTTACCGGAATCTGGGTGTGTCAAGAGGCAAGGATATTTTGTTCTCATACGTCCTGAAACGGAACAATGAAAATCTTATTTGCAGCAGCACAACAGATATTGAAGCACAGTCAACACCATAGTAAACAACAAAATGGTTCAGCCACTGGATGATGCCAGTGCAGAACAGACAGTGGAAGGTGCCAGTGTAGAAGTGGCACTGGATGAAGCCAGTGTGAGGAGTGCTCTGGGGGAAGCCAGTGAAGGAGGCACTGAAGAATGCCAGTGCAGGGGGGACTGGATGATGCCAGTGAAGAAGCGGCACTGATTGTTGCCAGTGTGGGGCACCTGTGCATGGCGTGTGCTGAATCTTGTTGGTGGAGTGGCCTCTTCCTGCTCTCCTTCGGATTTAGAGCTCTTTGACTAATCTCCTGTCAGCTTGCTGTGTTTTTGAGAACATTGAGAAAAGTCCATTTCTCGGTGATGGCCTGGCCAATATCGGACACTTTGCCCTCTGGTTGATGGGATGCTGGAATGTGCCTGAAATTCTGGCCAATCTTCAGCATTTCAGAAAGCAGAGGATTGTATTCAGGTGGTCTGCCTGGATGAGGTGTGGTTAGTCCATGATCTACCATCCGCTACGGGACCCTCCAGCTCAGCAGATATAATGCACTAACCACCATAATCTGTGCCAAAAGTCTCCTAGAGCCCATTCACCAGTCTGTCCGCGTGATCGAGGGGAGTGGGTTCTGGCCGGGCCTGTTGACTCTGGATTTGTCAAGTCCCATCCAACACTGACCAGGGCTGTCTGATTATAACCAATTCCCCTGGTTTCGCCCCCCTCCATTCCTCTTCGTCGTTCCTGTTCTCCAAATCAGTCACAGCTCCGTAAAACCGAAACTAAAGATCTTTTGCTGACACTGCAGATCTCTGATTTATTCATGACCCTGACACCGTTTGCAGCTGAAACCTCACCATGTTAGGCATTTCCTTGCACCGGCAAGTGTCGCAATACTCGCTCTTTTAGAACAGCATTGGTATTGGTTTAAGCTTATCACGTTTACTGAGATACAGTGAAAAACATTTTTGCGTGCTATCCAGTCAAATCATCCCGCACATGAGTACAGTCAAACATATAAGATTATTAAGGGTTTGGACACGCTAGAGGCAGGAAACATGTTCCCAATATTGGGGGAGTCCAGAACCAGGGGCCACAGTTTAAGAATAAGGGGTAAGCCATTTAGAACGGAGACAAGGAAACTTTTTCTCACAGAGAGAATGGTGAGTCTGTGGAATTCTCTGCCTCTTTAGATTCTGGAGTAGTTCCTGAGAATTGGCGGGTAGCAAACGTAACCCCTCTTTTTAAGAAGGGAGGGAGAGAGAAAACGGGGAATTACAGACCAGTTAGTCTAACATCGGTAGTGGGGAAACTGCTAGAGTCAGTTATTAAAGATGGGATAGCAGCACATTTGGAAAGTGGTGAAATCATTAGACAAAGTCAGCATGGATTTACGAAAGGTAAATCATGTCTGACGAATCTTGTGGAATATTTCGAGGATGTAACTAGTAGCGTGGATAGGGGAGAACCAGTGGATGTGGTGTATCTGGATTTCCAGAAGGCTTTCGACAAGGTCCCACATAAGAGATTAGTATACAAACTTAAAGCATACGGCATTGGGGTTCAGTATTGATTGTGGATAGAGAACTGCTGGCAAACAGGAAACAAAGAGTAGGAGTAAACGGGTCCTTTTCACAATGGCAGGCAGTGACTAGTGGGGTACCGCAAGGCTCAGTGCTGGGACCCCAGCTATTTACAATATATATTAATGATCTGGATGAGGGAATTGAAGGCAATATCTCCAAGTTTGCCGATGACACTAAGCTGGGGGGCAGTGTTAGCTGTGAGGAGGATGCTAGGAGACTGCAAGGTGACTTGGATAGGCTGGGTGAGTGGGCAAATGCATGGCAGATGCAGTATAATGTGGATAAATGTGAGGTTATCCACTATGGTGGCAAAAACAGGAAAGCAGACTATTATCTAAATGGTGGCCGATTAGGAAAAGGGGAGATGCAGCGAGACCTGGGTGTCATGGTACACCAGTCATTGAAAGTAGGCATGCAGGTGCAGCAGGCAGTGAAGAAAGCAAATGGTATGTTAGCTTTCATAGCAAAAGCATTTGAGTATAGGAGCAGTGAGGTTCTACTTCAGTTGTATAGGGTCTTGGTGAGACCACACCTGGAGTATTGCGTACAGTTCTGGCCTCAAAATCTGAGGAAGGACATTATTGCCATAGAGGGAATGCAAAGAAGGTTCACCAGACTGATTCCTGGGATGTCAGGACTGTCTTATGAAGAAAGACTGGATAGACTTGGTTTATACTCTCTAGAATATAGGAGATTGAGAGGGGATCTTATAGAAACTTACAAAATTCTTAAGGGGTTGGACAGGCTAGATGCAGGAAGATTGTTCCCGATGTTGGGGAAGCCAAGGACAAGAGGTCACAGCTTAAGGATAAGGGGGAAATCCTTTAAGACCGAGATGAGAAAGACTTTTTGCACACAGAGAGTGGTGGGTCTCTGGAACTCTCTGCCACAGAGGGTAGTTGAGGCCAGTTCATTGGCTATATTTAAGAGGGAGTTAGATGTGGCCCTTGTGGCTAAGGGGATCAGGGGGTATGGAGAGAAGGCAGGTACGGGATACTGAGTTGGATGATCAGCCATGATCATATTGGATGGCGGTGCAGGCTCGAAGGGCTGAATGGCCTACTCCACCTAATTTCTATGTTTCTATGATATGGGGAGAAGGCAGGAACGGGGTACTGATTGGGAATGATCAGCCATGATCACATTAAATGGCGGTGCTGGTTCGAAGGGCCGAATGGCCTACTCCTGCACCTATTGTCTAATGAAAAGAGGTCAGGTTGGAGGGCTGAGGTCACAGTAAGGGGGGGGGGGGGGAGACGTGCACCTGTTATCTATTGTCTATTGTCACACAGAAGTACAAGTAGTGCAAGTAGAAAAATACCGGAGTGTGGAATATGTCATTGTACTGTTGCAGTTACTGAGAAAGTGTAGATAAAATAGTGCAAGGCCACAGTGAGATACGTTGGGGATCCGGACAACACCCTAGTTAATGGGAGGTCCATTCAGATGCCTGATAATGTCAGGGAAGAAGCTGTTCCTGAGTCTGGTGGTGCGCGCTCTCAAGCTTCTGTACCTTGTGCCAGATGGGAACAGAGAGAAGAAGGAATGACCGGAGTGGAGTCGGTGGTGGGGAGTCTGGTCTGTGTGACGGACTGGGCTACATCCACAACTCTCTGCCATTTCCTGCAGTGTTGGGCAGAGCTGTTCCCAAACCAAGTTGTGATGCATCCCGATAGGATGCTTTCCACGATGCATCTGTAGACGTTGGGAAGAGTTGTTGGAGACGTGGCGAACCTCCTTGGTCCTGAGGAAGTAGAGGCGTTGATGTGTTTTCATGGCCGTAGCCTCAATGTGGTTGGTGCAGGACAGATTGTTGGTGATGTTTACACCTGGGAACTTGAAGCTCTCGACCATCTCCACTCCAGCACCATTGATGCTGACTGGGGCAAGTCCTCCACCACCCTCCCTGGTCAATAACTAGATACTTGCTCTTGCTGATATTGAGGGAGAGGTTATCTTGATCTTTCAAGTATTGGGGCCCACCACACCTCAAGACCAACCTCTTTGGAGTAAGCTGGATGCAGACCTCAGCTGGGAGACCCAGAGACCACCAGCGGCAGGTGGCCAGCCCAGAGTGACCAATGCAGTCCTTGTTGCAATCGTGCGGAGGGAGCTGTTCTCTGTATCTATCACATTTTGTTTTAACTTGCAGTGCGTGCTGTGCCTGCTCAATGTGTGGCGTAACCAACCTCTGCGACCTTACTCCCTGACTGACGCGATTATTATAGACCTCGATCCCCAGACCCCATTTGGAATTGGTATTAGTTCATTATTGTCGCGTGTACCAGGATACAATGAAACACTTTGTTTTGTGTCTATTTTGTTCTTCCCCTGTTGACCGCTGCGGTTAGAATTACGACACAATCCTTGCTGACCTCCTGCATTCCAGCCGTGGCCTCGCTAGTTGTGGGGCCCTGGGGGGTGTCTGTAAATGGCACAGGCTCTCTCCCAGGGGGCCACCACCAACCCGAGGCAGGCTCATGGAGGGGCCCCTCACTCCCACCCAGCACAGGCAGACAAGGGAATCCTCTGACCAACGTCCACTCCACCTGCTGCCCAATACTGGGTGGACACTGGGGGAGTAGCCGCAGTATTCAAAGGGGCTGCATCTTCACACTCTTCATATGAACCTTGAACGTAGAGCAAAGAGCAGGAACAGGCCCTTCAGCCCCCTCTGCCTGCACATGGTCCATAGCCATTCCCTGCAGATCCATATGCCTATCGAAAAGTGTCTGGGGTGGAGCCAGATACAGGCATATTCTCCTATCTGCCTCCACCACCACCCCCGGCAGTGTGTTCAAGGCGCCCACCACCCTCTGCGTAAAACTAAAGTGTGTCCTGCACATCTCCTTGGTGGGATACATCCTCTCCTGTTACCTTGGACCAGTCTGGAACCAGTGGTCAGATAAGGCTATATAACCAGATAAGGACAGATATATGGATGGGAAGGGGTTTAGAGGGATGTGGGCCAAATGCAGGCAAACATTTCCAGCATGGAGAAGATGGGCCAAAGGGCATTTTTCCATGCTGGGAGCCCCATGACTGTGACTCGACAGCATTTTACATGTGTTGCACCCTGCCAAGGGAACAAGGCTGGAGTTCAAACGTGCAGAGTCCACCTTCTCCTGGCTGAGTGGAGGGAAGGTGGACACCATCCCGGGACAAGTGGTGAGGTTGTAAATTACCTGGCTCGCAAGGATCGGTCAGTGCGGGTTATGTGGGTCAGCATAGAGCCCAGACCGGTGGTTATGGTCCAGGTTAAAATGTTTCCACCTTTGTTTAAGGCATCTTAAGCATCTCGCCGGTCGCCAGGCTTTCCCCGATGGCCCATGTGCAGTCACACCCCAGTTATTGTCTGTGACCCAGCCCCCAATGTGGAGTCGGCCACCAACCTCACAGAGTCAGAGCCCAAATGGCCACTCAGCCAAACGTGTGCAAGGACAATTATCATGGGGACGTGTCTGGTCACCTCTCCTCACTGACTACGGTCTGTGGGTCAGGAAGTCTACCCCATTACCCGGGAGTACTGGGTCAAGGTCCAGCAATTTGGAGATGAGTTAGGTTGGAATGATAGTGTTGTAGGTGAAGCTATAGTCAAAAATAGGAGTCTGTTGTGGGAGGCCATGTCCACTGGACCATGGTCAGTAAGTCACGCTCTCTTTTTATCTGGCACCAGTATGATCATAGTTTTCGGAATGCAGGAATCTCAGATTGATTCAATCTTGCAAACTCTGGTGACGAGAAGCCAAATTGATGGGGATGGGCCTGTCGCTGTATAACACTGGGGTCCAGTACCTGTGGGGACGGGCCTGTCGCTGTATAACACTGGGGTCCAGTACCTGTGGGGATGGGCCTGTATAACACTGGGGTCCAGTACCTGTGGGGATGGGCCTGTATAACACTGGGGTCCAGTACCTGTGGGGACAGGCCTGTCGCTGTATAACACTGGGGTCCAGTACCTGTGGGGATGGGCCTGTATAACACTGGGGTCCAGTACCTGTGGGGACAGGCCTGTCGCTGTATAACACTGGGGTCCAGTACCTGTGGGGACAGGCCTGTCGCTGTATAACACTGGGGTCCAGTACCTGTGGGGACATGGGCCTGTCGCTGTATAACACTGGGGTCCAGTACCTGTGGGATGGGCCTGTATAACACTGGGGTCCAGTACCTGTGGGAATAGGCCTGTCGCTGTATAACACTGGGGTCCAGTACCTGTGGGGATGGGCCTGTATAACACTGGGGTCCAGTACCTGTGGGGATGGGTCTGTATAACACTGGGGTCCAGTACCTGTGGGGGCGGGCCTGTCGCTGTATAACACTGGAATTGATGACTGGGGATTGCTGTCTGTATAGTTTCTGTGTGACGCAGCCTTCAGTTGTGTGTTACACGTTGTTCCATATCAGTGACCCTAGCTTACAGACCGTGTGATGGGGTACACACTGCCCAGCACCGTCTTGTGGTCTCTCTAAGGCCAGTGTAAGTAGCTCTGGGTTCATCTCCGTTTACCCCCTCTCTCTCTTCAATCTGCAGGCTCCTCTAGGTCGCCATGGCTCCGTTTCTGCGCATCTCCTTCAGCTCCTACGAGCTGGGGCCCCCCCTGAATCTCCCCGAGAACCAGCAGCCATTCATTGCTGTGAAGATGAAGGAAGCCCTGACCACAGGTACGAGCCTTCTGGTCCCAGCCAGCCCGCAAGGCCCACGTCCGATTCTCCATGAAATTAGTAACCGGGTGAAGCCGAGCTCGCAGCCGGGATCTTGTCCCAACTCCCCACTCTCTTTCTCCCCCCGCCCCCTACTCTCCTGCCTTCTCTCCCCCACCATTCCCCCATTATCTTATGACCTTCATCAATTGTCCGTCTCTCGCCTCTGCAGAGCGCGGCAAGACCTTGATCCAGAAGAAGCCAACCATGTATCCCGAGTGGAAGTCCTCCTTTGACGCTCACATCTACGAGGGTCGCGTCATCCAGATCGTGCTGATGGGGAGCGCTGAGGAGCCCGTGTCAGACGTCACCGTCGGAGTCTCTGTCCTCGCCGAGCGATGCAAGAAAGGCAACGGCAAAGCAGAGTTCTGGGTGAGCACCGGCACGGTGTGCCCCGGGATGGGGTTGCCCTGGGATGGGGATTGTCCTGGGATGGGGTTTGCCCTGGGATGGATGAGTGCCGAGAAGCCTTACCCTGGGATGGGGATTGTCCTGGGATGGGGATTGTCCTGGGATGGGGATTGCCCTGGGATGGATGAGTGCCGAGAAGCCTTACCCTGGGATGGGGATGTCCTGGGATGGGGGTTCGTCCCGGGAAGGGGTTCGTCCTGGGCTGGGGTTCGTCCCGGGATGGGGTTGTCCTGGGATGGGATTGTCCTGGGATGGGGATGTTCTGGGATGGGGGTTCGTCCCGGGATGGGGTTGTCCTGGGATGGGATTGTTCTGGGATAGGATTGTCCTGGGATGGGATTGTCCTGGGATGGGATTGTCCTGGGATG
Organism: Okamejei kenojei; assembly: GCA_035221665.1. NCBI lineage: Eukaryota > Metazoa > Chordata > Chondrichthyes > Rajiformes > Rajidae > Okamejei > Okamejei kenojei. The sequence continues at coordinate 27,353,954 of CM069146.1, read as the reverse complement.
GGATTGTCCTGGGATGGGGATGCCCTGGCATGGGGATTGTCCTGGGATGGGGATTGTCCTGGGATGGGGATTGTCCTGGGATGGGGATTGTCCTGGGATGGGGATTGTCCTGGGATGGGGATTGTCCTGGGATGGGATTGTCCTGGGACGGGGATTGTCCTGGGACGGGGATTGTCCTGGGATGGGGATTGTCCTGTGATGGGGTTGCCCAGAGATGGGTGAGTGCGGGCAAGCTTTGCCTCGGGGTGGGTTTTCGCTAATGGGTGGTCAGGGCTGGGGTTGGGCCAGGTATGAGTGTCGGCCACACTGAGGCAATCAGGACCACGAGCAGAAGAGGTCAAGAGTCTGTGTGGACTTTGTGGTGTCCAGGGCGGTGTGGGTGAGACCAGTGATGTGTGCGCTTTGAGGTCACGTGCTGGGTCCTGGGACCAGATGTTGTTTATTGGCGATCTCTGTCTACAGCTGGACCTGCAGCCCCAGGGCAAAGTGCTGATGGCCGTGCAGCTGTTCCTGGAGGACACCGGTAAGGAGCTTACCTTCTCCAAGGCCGTGAGGCCAGTGTGTGGGAGTATCATCGGGGGGGTCATGTGAAAGGAGTAGAATTAGGCCATTTGGCCCATCAAGTCTACTCCACCATTCAATCATGGCTGATCTAACCCCATTCTCCTGCTTTCTCCCTGTAACCTCTGACACGCACTAATCAAGAATCTATCTATCTCTGCCTTAAAAATATCGACCTTGGCCTCCACTGCCTTCTGTGGCTAAGAATTCCACAGATTCACCACCCTCTGACTAAAGAAATTTCTCCTCATCTCCTTCCTAAAAGAACGCCCTTTAATTCTGAGGCTATGCCCTCTCGTCCTAGACTCTCCCACTAGTGGAAACATCCTCTCCACATGCACTCTATCCAAGCCTTCCACTATTCGGTAAGTTTCAATGAGGTCCCCCGTCATTGTCCTAAACTCCAGTGAGTACAGGCCCAGTGCCGACAAACGCTCTTCATAGATTAATCTACTAATTCCTGGGATCATTCTTGTAAACCTCCTCTGTGCTCTGCTCCGGACTCTCCTATTCTCACAGCGAGCTTGGGTCAGGTCTCCCCAGTTCCAGCCTTTCAAACCCAGCAGTTCATTACAAAAGTGACCTGTGAGGAGGCACAAGGTGCTGGGAACTGAAACAGAGAGCAAACTGCCAGAAGCCCTCAGCAGATCAGGCAGCACCTGCAAATGTCACAGTGATGCAGTGGTGGTGTTGCTGCCTCACCGCGCCAGACCCGGGTTTGATCCTGACTACGGCTGCTGTCTGTGTGGAGTTTGTACATTCTCCCTGTGACCAGGTTTTTGCTCCAGTTTCCTCCCACATTCCAATGACGTGCAGGTTTGTGGGTTAATTGGCTTCTGTAAATTATCAGTAACGTGTTGGGTGATTGCTGGCGTAGTACAGTCGTACAGCTTGGAAACAGGCCCTTTGGCCCAACTTGCCCGTGCTGACCAACTTGTCCCATCTACACTAGTCCTACCTGCCTGCATTTGGCTGATATCTAAACCTATACTATCCATGTACCTGTCCAAACACATCTTAAAAGTTGTGATTGTACCCTCTGTACCCTTTCCGAAGCCTTCACATCCTTCATGTATTGGGGCGACCGGAACTGCATACAATATTCCAAATGTGACCTAACCAAAGTCCTATGGAGCTGCATCATGACTTCCTGACTCTGCTACTCAATGCCCCGACCTTTGAAGGCAAGCGTATCATATGCTGTATTTTCCCCTCTATCTATTTTGTGTTGCCACTTTCAGGAAGTTATGGACCTCAAGATCCCTCTGTGCATCAATGCTGTTAATAGTCTTGTCATTATCTGCATGTCTTCTCCTTACATTCGACCTCCCAAAGCACAACGCCTCACATTTGCTTGGATTAAGCCCTATCTGCCATTTCTGTAGCTGATCTACATCCCGCTGTACACTTTGACAGCCTTCATCACATTCCGCGACCCCAGCAATCTCGGTGTCATCTACTAACTTACTGATCAACATATCTACGGTTATCTCCAATCACCTTTGTCACCTCCTCACAAGCAAATTGGTGGTGTAGTGGACTGGGAAGATTACAACAGCATTGAGATCAAATGGGGAAACCAAATGGGTTAAAGATTAGCGGATGGAATTTAACTTGGACAAGTGCAAAGTGATGCATTCAGTCGGGATTGAATGATGGAGCAGACTCGATGGGACGAATGGCCTAATTCTCCTCCCATGCCTTAAGATCTTATGGTTGTGTAAGTTAAACCGGGGCAGGACTTGCATAGTAAATGGCAGAGCTCGGGAGAGTGTTGTAGAACAGAGGGACCGAAGGTACAGGTACTAGGTTCCCTGAAAGTGGCGTTGCAAGTAGACGGAGTGGTGAAGAAGGCATTTAACACATTTGTTTTCATTGGTCTGGCATTGAGTATAGGAGTTAAGTCATGTTACAGTTGTAAGGTAATTGCTCAGAGTGCACTTGGAGTATTATGTGCAGTTCTGGTTGCCCAGCTAAAAGAAGAATGTCATTAGGCTGGAAAGTGCAGAGAAGATTTGTGGGAATGTTGCCAGGACAGAGGCGTTTAATACTAGACAAGCTGAGACTTGGAGTGCAGTAGGCTGAAGGGTGACTTTAATCAGATGTATAATGCATGAGGAGCATTTATGAGGTGAATGCAGAGTCTATTACCCTGGGTAGAGGAATCAAAAACCAGAGGACATAGGTTTAGGTGAGAGATTTAATAGGAACCTTAGGGGCAACTTTTTCACACAGAGGGAGATGGATATATGTAACGAGCTGCCAGAGGAGGTAGTTGAAGCAGGTACAATAATATTTAAAGACATTTGGACTAGGTACACAGATAGGAAAGATTTAGAGGGAAATGGAACAAACATGGGCACATGGGACTAGATCATAGACATCTTGAACAACATGCACAGGTTGGACCGAAGGGCCCGTTTTCTTGCCGTGTAACTCCACGATTCCATACTATATAAGGTTTGAGGGCCGTGCTTGCCAGAGCCTTGTCATGTCCTGTTTCTGCCTCCCGCCCACTTTCTGAAGCTCTCTGCCACAGGCAGTGAATGGGAGCTTTGTTAGAGGCAGCAGTTTGCCAGCATGGCCGTGGAGGGGCTCCTGCTGTGGCCTCAGCATTGTTCCCTCTGCCCCTTCTTGCACAGCCTAGCCGGGTTTTGCGACGGAGTTATTTTGGGCGGCTGTGTTCGTAAGATTGCAGGGTTGTTAATTGTGCTCCGTGCTGCTGGCTGATTGGCAATGAATAGATTGTAAGAAGGGGGTGTGGGGACCCAATGGCTGAGCTGCATCTGGGCCACTCCTCTGGGAGTGGTGCCAAGTTGCTGCAGTAACAAGACTGCAGATCACAAAACCGGTTGTGAAACCAGGGTGACCGGAACCCAGGGTTAGGTTAAACATTTAACAGTGTGAGGCTTGGGTGAGGGACTGGCCCGGTGGATGTGGTCTGCACTCTGGCATTACCAGTGACTGGGGTCCTGCTATATTCGCAGGCTGCCTGGCAATCTGTCCTTGGCATTGCCCAGCACCAAGAGAGATCCCTGCCCCTCACCCGACACCTCACTTGAGTTTATCGTCACCTGTACTGAGGTACCGTGAGAAGGTTTTGTTGCGTGCTAACCAGTCAGCGGAAAAACAATACATGATTACAATCGAGCCATTTACAGAGTATAGATACATGATAAGGGAATAACGTTTAGTGCAAGGTGATGCCGGCAAAGTCTGATCAAAGATAGACACAAAAAGCTGTAGTAACTCAGTGGGACAGGCAGCATCTCTGGAGAAAAGGAATGGGTGACGTTCCTGACTGAAACTCAGACGGATGAAGGGTCTCGACCCAAAACATCACCCATTCCTTCTCTCCGGAGATGCTGCCTGTCCCACTGAGTTACTCCAGCTTTTTGTGACTATCTTCGGTTTAAACCAGCATCTGCAGCTCCTTCTTACACAAAGTCTGATCAGAGATGATCCAAGGTAGACAAAAATGCTGGAGAAACTCAGCGGGTGCAGCAGCATCTATGGAGCGAAGGAAATAGGCAACATTTCGGGCCGAAACCCTTCTTCACAGATGATCCAAGAGTCACCAAAGAGGTAGATAGTAGTTCAGGACTTTTTGTGTCTACCAGTAGCTCAGCACTGCTCTCTAGTTGTGGTAGGATGATTCAGTTGCTTAATAACAGCTGGGAAGAAACTATCCCTGTGTCCTCCCTCCCTCCCTGCGTTCGTTCCCCCCTCCCTCCCTCTCTCTCTCCCCTCCTCCCCCTCCCCATCTCCCCTCCCCTCCCCCCCTCCTTCCCTCCTCCCCTCCTCCGCTCCATCCCTCCCACCCTCTACCCCCCGCCACACCCATCCTCAAGTGTGGGCCCTCAACTGTCCACCATGCCCCAACCGTGGTTGACTAATATTTTCTCCAATACCCACTGGTTGTTGCTCCCAGATTAGTCATGCTCCCTCTACAAGCCCTGCGCGACCCTGCGGTGAAGAAGGCAGGGATTGTTATTCATTTACAGGTGTAGATGTGGTCCAGTGGCCATTGTCCATCTGTCATCACCCTGGAGGTGGCAGACACTCCACTCACTCATGATGGTGGATGGGGGAAGGTTTGAGTGTCTGGGGACGAGGTCTTCACCCCAGGATCCCCAGTCTGTCTGGTCTATAGATTCATGCAGTGTGGAAACAGGCCGTTCAGCCCAACTTGCCCAGGGCCAGTTGAGGTTCTGGTCAGTGATGAGCCCCAGGTATTGGTGATGGTAGGTTGTGGACACTTATTGGAGATGGTCACTGACTTATCTGTGGCTTGTTGGTGGTCAGGGCTCAGCCCCTGCCTAAATGATGTCCGGGTCTTGCAGATCCACAGACAAGAGGCTGCTTCACTTGCTGAGGGACTGAGGATGCAGTCAGCTACCACATGGAAGAGGAGGTCATTGAGACAGCTGGAGGTGCCTGGCCCAGGGCAGGGTCCTGACGAGATCCTGCAGGGCTGTTCGAGGCCTGGTCTCTCCCTGGCAGTCTAATGACTTCTCTCTCACCAGGGCTTTCAGATACCACACGTTCAAATAAGTCATGATTGAGTTGCTTTTGCCTCATCTGGTATAAATCTCACGGATGATGCCAGGACATGGTTTGTGCTGAGATTTGAACACCTTGTCCATGTGGGATTCTGGCCTAGTCCCATTGCACACAACACAAGCTTCTTTGCTGTACCTCAGTACATGTGACTATAAACTAAAACTGAAACTGCTTGCCTTTAATCCATATCCCTCTGAACCTCCATGTATCTGAGGTGTGTTTACATCGCTTCTCAGAGGTGTAAATCCCTGCAATTTGGCATCATTGTGTGTGGTGGAGCTGGTTCGCTGGATATATTTAACGTGTGGACAAATATATATTTAAACGCTCGAGACATTGAGGTTTATGGGGAGCTGGTGCAGAAGGTAGAACTTAAACAGTGCAGCGCACGCACAGGCCCTTTGGCCCACAGTGTCTGTGCTGACCACGATGTCATCTTGTCCCCCACATCTCCTTTAAACATCCCCCTCGGAGAGAGCTGAGAATTATCCGGTTGATCTTTGTGGATGCAACAATTGGGCAACGCATTCATTGAACGATCAGCCAGGGCTGGAGTTGGGACCTTTCTTCTCCTGAGCATCAGGCTGACCTCTCCCCATGGCCACTGTTTCCTGCTGGTTTAGAATCATGAAGCCTCCACAGCAGGCCAGTTTGATTTGGTGTAGGCGTGCCGGGTATCGGCCCCGGTGTGGGGTGTGGGGGGGACAGTGCCGTCTCTCCCCATTGGTGGTGGGGAGGGGGGGGGGGGTCGTTATTTCTGTTGGGTGGGGATTGCCCCCCCCGTTGGGTGGGCGTGTGTGCGCCTGGTTTCAGCCCCAGTGGGGGTCAGACTAACCCTGTGCGAGTGTGTGCAGATTGCCACCAGGAGGTGAGGGAGGAGGATGGAGCGGTGACGTTGAACCGCAGGCGAGGGGCCATCAAACAGGCCAAGATCCACTACATCAAGAACCACGAGTTCACCGCAGTCTTCTTCCGGCAGCCCACCTTCTGCTCTGTGTGCCGGGACTTCGTCTGGTGAGTGGGGGGGGGAGGGGAGTGGGTGGGGGGGGGGGAGCGGGTTGGGGGGGCAGGGGAGTGGGTGGGGGGGGCAGTGGAGTGAGGGGGGGCAAGGGGGTTGTCAGTGTGTGGGTCAGTGAGTGTGGAGTAGTGGCTGTTGGGGAGGTGGAGGAAGGGATTTGTCGGTGTGCGTGGGTCAGCGAGTTGGGGGACAGTCGGGCATTAAATGTGGGTTCCTGGGGAGAAGGTTGGGGGGTTGGAGTTTGTGCTGCGGGGGGGGAGAGGCATGGTCTCCAGTGTGATGGGGAGGTTTGGGATCCTCGGTCTGTGCAGCGACTCGCTAATGTGAACTCCTCTCCCCAGGGGACTGAACAAGCAGGGCTACCAGTGCCGACGTGAGTATCCCCCTGCACCTCCCACTGCCTCCCTCCCCACTCAGTCCCTCCCTCCCCACTCAGTCCCTCCCTCCCCACTCAGTATCTCCCTTCCCACTCAGTCCCTCCCCCTCACACTCCCCCACCCCCCTCACTCCCTCCCCCTCTCTCCCCCTCACTCCCTCCCCCTCTCTCCCCCTCACTCCCTTCCCCTCTCTCCCCCTCACTCTCTCCCCATCACTCTCTCTCCCCCTCACCCTCCCTTCCCCCCCACCTCACTCCATCTCCCCCTCTTTCCGTTACAGAATGCAACGCTGCGATTCACAAGAAATGCATCGACAAGATCATCGGTCGCTGCACTGGGACGGCCACCAACAGCAGGGACACCATGGTCAGTGTGACCCTCTCTTCTCTCTCTCTGTCTCTGCACCCTTGGCCCTGTCACTGCGGGAGGGTGGTGTGGCCGTGGGGGTGAGGAGGGGGGGGGGGCAGGTGTATTGACCCCGTGTGACCCTCTCTCTCTGTCTCTCTCTGTCTCTGTCAGGGGGGAGGGGGGGTTGGGGGGGGGGCAGGTGTATTGACCCCGTGTGACCCTCTCTCTCTGCCCCCTGGCCCCACAGTTCCAGAAGGAGCGGTTCAACATTGATGTGCCGCACCGATTCAAGGTGCACAACTACATGAGCCCCACCTTCTGCGACCACTGCGGCAGCTTGCTGTGGGGGCTGGTCAAGCAGGGGCTCAAGTGTGAAGGTAACGCACGTGTCATGCATGGGGGGAGCAGCCTGTGTGTCATATGTGGGGGAGGGGGCGTGTCATACATGTGGGGGGGGGAGGTGGCCAGGGCCCGTGTTCTGTGTGTCGCACTGTGGGAGGCTGGTGCGTTGAGTGCTATAGATGGGGGGTGGGGCAGCCCACATTCTGTGTCATGCAAGGGATGTCTGGCACGCGGGGGGAGCACGGTCTGTGGTGTGTGGCACGCGGTGGGTGGGGTGCGTCGCGATGTCACCGGGGTAACACTGCGTCTCTGTGTGCAGAGTGTGCAATGAATGTGCACCACAAGTGCCAGGGCAAGGTGGCCAATCTGTGCGGAATCAACCAGAAGCTGATGGCTGAGGCCCTCAACCAGATCAGCATGGTAAGGCTGGGGACACACGTGGAGGGGACGCACGTGGCAGGGCAACGCGCGGAGGGGACACGCGTGGAGGGGACACGTGTGGAGGGGCGGGAACACGCGTGGAGGGGACACCCGTGGAGGGGCGGGGACACACATGGAGGGTCGGGGACGCAGTGTGGCAGGGCAACGCGTGGAGGGGGGGGACACACGTGGAGGGGGGGACACACGTGGAGGGGGGGGACACACGTGGATGGGGGGGGGACACACGTGGAGGGGGGGGCACACGTGGAGGGGACACACGTGGAGGGGCGGGGAGGGGGGGGGACACACGTGGAGGGGGAGGGGGGGGACACACGTGGAGGGGGGGCACACGGGCACACGTGGAGGGGGGGCACATGTGGAGGGGACACACGTGGAGGGGGGGGACACACGTGGAGGGGGGGGACACACGTGGCAGGGGGGGGACACACGTGGAGGGGCGGGGACACACGTGGAGGGGCGGGGGACACGCGTGGAGGGGACACACGTGGAGGGGGGGGGACACACATGGAGGGGCGAGGACACGGGTGGCGGGGCTGGCATCTGTGGCTTATGTGTCTGTAATCCAAGCCCTGTGGGAGGGGCCGGTCGTTGTTGGGGGGGGGGGGGGGTATCGATGAAGGGGGGAGGGGTGGACCCTGGTAATCCCTCCTGTCTCACTCCTGTGCACACGGCAGACCAGGATGCCCTTCGGCCCTTTATGTCCCTGCTGACCCAAAGCTACCCCGCAGTCCCGTGCCGTGGTGATCGCTGTTCCTCCCCTTCACCGTTCCCCGCGGATCTGTCGGCCGCGGCACCTCACCTCCACCCCATCCCAACCTTCTTCCTCCATCTGTTCCCCCTTCCCCCCCCCCTTTCCCTCCCCCCTTCCCTGCCCCCCCCTCCCCCTCATGCCGAGAGCAGACGGCAAGAGCTGACGATGAGACGTTGTTTCCTCAGAAGTCGTCCACCCGGCGGTCTGACAGCAGCCTCCCCGACAGTGTGGGAATCTACCAGCCCTTCAACAGCTCCGGATACAGCTCCGACACCACAGGTAACCCCCCTCCACCCTCGCCCCCCGCTTCCCGACGGTGCTCATCCCATCACCGTGCACACACAGCTCCCGACAGCAGGACCAGACCCGTGTGTCCGGCTCCGTGAAGCAGCAGCTCTACCTGCCGCACTGCCCTGGTGTTACCCCGGCCCTCACTCCTCGCCCTCCTGCTCTCTGCCCCGCTGCCCCTCACCGCCAATGCTTGTTTCCAGACAGCAACCAATACGGCAAACTGTGGGAGGAGAGTTCACCAAAGCCACCCCAGCGTGGACCCAGTCTCCGTGAGGATCACAGGAGGAAAGTGACCATCGAGAACCTCACCCTGCACAAAGTGCTGGGCAAGGGCAGCTTTGGCAAAGTGAGTGATGCTGGGGGGAGGGGGGCGGGGCAAGACGGGGGGGGGGGGGGTGGTGTGGGGGGGTGGGCTTTCCCCATGGGTTCACCATCTGTCTGTCAACGGGTGGGGAGGTGAAAAAAATCTAACCCTAACATCCATGTAAAGCTTCCTGCAACAGGGTGACCAATACTGAACACAATGCTGCAAGTGCAGCCTCACCAGCGTTCTGAGCTGCTGTAACATTACATCCAAATTTGTATAATCTGTTCCCTGGCTAATAACGGTCACCCTATCTACTTGTAGAGAACTGTGTACCTGCATTCCTTGATCCCTCTGGAATCAAAAACACTCCCTAACTACCTGTGACCCCACTTTCAGGGAACTACAGTAAGAGCCTGCACCCCGAGATCTCTCCCCAGAGCCCTGCCCTTCACTGTGAAGGTCCTGTCCTGGGTTGTTTTCCCAAAATCAACACCTCACATTTAGAAACATAGAAAATAGGTGCAGGAGTAGGCCATTCGGCCCTTCGAGCCAGCACCGCCATTCAATATGATCATGGCTGATCATCTAAAATCAGTTCCCTGTGTCTGCTTTTTCGCGTATCCCTTGATTCTGGATAATGGAGTTTATTTGTATTAAACTCCATTAGCCTGTGTTCAGTGTTGTTCCTGGTTAGCGTGTTCAATGATCCCTGGCTGTTGTGATTGCAATGCTCTGTGTGGTTAGTGTGTGTTGTCCTGAGGTGGGGCAGATTTCACCAGCCATGTCCCTCGCGTTACCTGGCGGTTGGGGGCTGGAGAGTGAGGGAGGGTTTCCCTCGAGGTAACCTGTGGGAGGGGGGGGTGCTGACCCTCCCATGTTGGCGTGACCCACCCGTGTTGGCGTGACCCTCGCGTGTTGGCGTGACCCTCGCGTGTTGGCGCGACCCTCGCGTGTTGGCGTGACCCTCGCGTGTTGGCGCGACCCTCGCGTGTTGGCGCGACCCTCGCGTGTTGGCGTGACCCTCGCGTGTTGGCGTGACCCTCGCGTGTTGGCGCGACCCTCGCGTGTTGGTGTGACGCACCCGTGTTGGCGTGACCCACCCGTGTTGGCGTGACCCACCCATGTTGGCGTGACCCTCCCGTGTTGGCACGACCCTCGCGTGTTGGTGTGACGTTCCCGTGTTGGCGTGACCCACCCATGTTGGCGTGACCCTCGCTTGTTGGCACGACCCACCCGTGTTGGCACGACCCTCACGTGTTGGTGTGACCCTCGCGTGTTGGTGTGACCCTCGCGTGTTGGTGTGACCCTCGCGTGTTGGTGTGACCCTCCCGTGTTGGCACGACCCTCACGTGTTGGTGTGACCCTCGCGTGTTGGTGTGACCCTCGCGTGTTGGTGTGACGTTCCGTGTTGGTGTGACCCTCCCGTGTTGACGCGACCCTCGCATGTTGGTGTGACCCTCGCGTGTTGGCACGACCCTCACGTGTTGGTGTGACCCTCGCGTGTTGGTGTGACCCTCGCGTGTTGGTGTGACCCTCGCGTGTTGGTGTGACCCTCGCGTGTTGGTGTGACCCTCGCGTGTTGGTGTGACCCTCCCGTGTTGGTGTGACCCTCCCGTGTTGGTGTGACCCTCGCGTGTGGTGTGACCCTCGCGTGTTGGTGTACCCTCGCGTGTTGGTGTGACCCTCGCGTGTTGGTACGACCCTCCCGTGTTGGTGTGACCCTCGCGTGTTGGCGCGACCCTCGCGTGTTGGTGTGACGTTCCCGTGTTGGCGTGACCCTCCCGTGTTGGCGCGACCCTCGCATGTTGGTGTGACGTTCCCGTGTTTGGGGCAGGTGTTGCTGGTTGAGCTGAAGGGAACGGGCGAGTTCTTTGCGCTGAAAGCTTTGAAGAAGGATGTGGTGCTGATGGATGATGATGTGGAGTGCACCATGGTGGAAAAACGCGTGCTGGCCCTGGCCTGGGACAACCCCTTCCTCACACACCTCTACTCCACCTTCCAGACAAAGGTACCCCCACCCCCAGCCCCACCCCCAGCAATAGGCCCAACCCCCAGCCCCACCTCCAGCTCGTCCTCAGGCTGATGAAGGGGGGGGAGGGTGGGTGGAGACAGTTACCAGATGTCTGGTCGGTGAAGAGGAGGGAGTTGGAGCAGGGAGGGGGAAGTTGGTGCAGGGGGAGGGGTAGGGGGAGAGCAAGCGATGGGTGGGATGGGAGGAGGAGGGGCACTGGGGAACAATGGGGAAGGGGAGGTTGCGGGGAGAGTGGGGGTGTTGGGGCAATGGATGGGTGAGGAGGCTGGGGAGGAGCAGGGTCACCGCATGGGGGATTATAGGCTGGGGGTTCTGAGCTTGGGGCTGTGGGGGGTGGCTTCTGTGGGGGGGATTTGGGGTGGATGGGCTTGAGCGAGTGAGTGGGGAGGGGGAGTGCAGGCTCCCTGCGTTCCCAGCAGTGACTGCAGGGGGAGGTTGGGGTTTGGGGGAGGAGCAGTTATTTTGGGGGGGGGGGGATGCTCTGTTCACTGACTCCTCCCCCCCTCCCCACCCCCTGGCTGACCCTGACCCTTCGGTGATGCTGTGTTTCCCTCAGGAGCATCTGTTCTTCATGATGGAATATCTGAACGGGGGAGACCTGATGTTTCACATCCAGGAGAAGGGGCGCTTCGACCTGTACAGGGCCATGTATGTGGGGGGGGAGAGGGGAGGGAGGGGGGAGGGCAGCGAGTGGATGGAGGGGGGAGGGTGAGGGAGAGCAGGGGGAGAGAGGAGGGAAGGGGGAGAGTGGAGGGGGGGAGGGTAGAGTGGGAGGGGCAGCTGGGTAAGGGGGGCCGTAGGAGGGAGGGGAGAGGGTGAGGGGAAATGTGCGTGGGGTGAGGGGAGGGGGCAAAGAGGGAGGAGCCAGTTAGTGGGAGGGGACAGGCGGTTTAGAGGGGTGGGTGGGAGGAGGCTGGGAGAGGGGGTCTGGGTCAGCGTACAGACCCTCAAACCCTCAACACCCCCTCCCCCCTCACCCGCGCCCCCATCTGCCTCTCCCCCGCGCGCACTCTCCCCATCCCTCCCCTCCTCACTAGACCCCGATGTTGACGGGCCTGTTCCTGGTCGCATGGTGACCACTCTGTTCCGGCAGGTTCTATGCGGCTGAGATCATCTGTGGGCTGCAGTTCCTGCACTCAAAGAAAATCATCTACCGGTGAGAGGGGGCAGTGTGTGTGTGTGTGTGTGTGTGTGTCAGGGAGTGTGCGTGTGTGTCAGGGAGTGTGTGTGTGTGTCAGGGAGTGTGTGTGTGTGTCAGGGAGTGTGCGTGTGTGTCAGGGAGTGTGCGTGTGTGTCAGGGAGTGTGCGTGTGTGTCAGGGAGTGTGCGTGTGTGTCAGGGAGTGTGGTGTGTGTCAGGGAGTATGGAGTGTGCGTGTGTGTCAGAGTTGCGTGTGTGTCAGGGAGTGTGCGTGTGTGTCAGGGATTGTGCGTGTGTGTCAGGGAGTGTGCGTGTGTGTCAGGGAGTGTGCGTGTGTGTCAGGGAGTGTGCGTGTGTGTCAGGGAGTGTGCGTGTGTGTCAGGGTTTGTGCGTGTGTGTCAGGGATGTGCGTGTGTGTCAGGGAGTGTGTGTGTGTGTGTGTGTCAGGGTTTGGTGTGTGTGTCAGGGAGTGTGGCGTGTCTTTCAGGGAGTGTGCGTTGTGTGTCAGGGGATGTGTCGTGTGTCAGGGAGTGTGCGTGTGTGTCAGGGAGTGTGGCGTGTGTGTTGTGTGTCAGGGAGTGTGCGTGTGTTCGTGTGTGTCAGGGAGTGTGTCAGGGAGTGTGCGTGTGTGTCAGGGAGTGTGCGGTGTGTCAGGGAGTGTCAGGGAGTGTGCGTGTGGTTTGTGTGTGCAGGGTTGTGTGTGTGTGTCAGGGAGTGTGCGTGTGTGTCAGGGTGTGCGTGTGTGTCAGGGAGTGTGCGTGAGGTGTGTGTGTGTAGTGTGTGTCAAGGGAGTGTGTCAGGGAGGGTGCGTGTGTGTCAGGGAGTGCGTGTGTGTCCAGGAGTGTGCGTTGTGTGTCAGGGAGTGTGCGTGTGTGTCAGGGAGTGTGCGTGTGTGTCAGGAGTGTGTCAGGAGTGTGCGTGGTGTGTCAGGGATTTGTGCTTGTGTGTCAGGGGTGTGTGTGTGTCAGGGAGTGTGCGTGTGTGTCAGGGAGTGTGTGTGTGTCAGGGAGTTGTGTGTGTCAGGGAGTGTGTGTGTGTGTCAGAGGAGTGTGTAGCGTGTTGTGTCAGGGTTTGTGCGTGTGTGTCAGGGTTTGTGCGTGTGTGTCAGTGTGTCAGGGAGTGTGCGTGTGTGTCAGGGAGTGTGGTGTGTCAGGGTTTGTCTGTGGAGTGTGCGTGTGTCGGAAGTGTGGCGTGTGCAGGAGTGTTGTCAGGGAGTGTGTGCGGAGTGTGCCCATTGTGTGTCAAGGGATGTGTGCGTGTGTCAGGAGTTTTGTGCGTGTGAGTGTCAGGGAGTGTGCGTGTGTGTCAGGGAGTGTGGCGTGTGTGATGTGTGTGTCAGGGAGTGTGGTGTGCGTGGTGTGTCAGGGAGTGTAGTGTCAGGGAGTGCGTGTTGTGTCAGGGAGTGCGTGTGTGTCAGGGAGTGTGTGTCAGGGAGTGTGTGTCAGGGAGTGTGCGTGTGTGTCAGGGAGTGTGCGTGTGTGTCAGGGTTTGAGCGTGTGTGTCAGGAGTGTGTGTGCGTGTGTGCCAGGGTTTGCGTGTGTTGTGTGCAGGGTGTGTTGTGTGTGTGTGTGTGTCAGGGAGTAGCGTGTGTCAGGGAGTGTGCGTGTGTGTCGGGGAGTGTGTGGTGCGTGTGTGTCAGGGAGTGTGTGTCAGAGGTGTGTGTGTGTCAGGGATTGCTGTGTGCGTGTGTCCAGGGAAGTGTGTGCTGCGTGTGTGTCAGGGTATTTGTTGTGTGTGCCAGGGTTTGTGGTGTGTTGGGAGTGTGCGTGTGTGTCCAGGGAGTGTGCGTGTGGTGTCAGGAGTGTGCGTGATTGTGGTCGGAGTGTTGTGTGCCAGGGTTGCGTGTGTGCCGGGGTGTGCCTTGTGTGTGTGGTGTCGGTTGTGTCAGGGTGTGGAGCGATTGTGTGCCAGGGAGTGTGCGTGTGTGCCCGTGTGTGCCAGGGTTTATTTGGGTGCGTGTGTGTCGGAGTGGTTTGCGTGTGGTTGTACGGAGTGTGCGTGTTGCCGGAGTGTGTAGCCAGGGTTTGCGTGTGTGCCAGGGTTTTGGCGTGTGGTGCCAGGGAGTGTGGGTGTTGCGGTTTGGTGTTGTGTGCCTCAAGGGTTTTGTGTGTGTCGGAGTTTGCGTGTGTGTATTCCGTGTGTGGGGTTTTGGTGTGTGCCATTAGGGTTTGCGTGTGTGCAGGGTTTGAGTTGTGCCAGGGGTTTGCGTGTGTAGGTGTGTGCCATGGTTTTGCGTGTGCCTGGGTTTGCGTGGGTGTCTGGGTTTGCGTGAGTGTGCCAGGTTTGCGTGTGTGCCTGGGTTTGCGTGTGTGCCAGGGTTTGCGTGTGTGTGTGCCAGGTTTTGGTGTTTTGCGTGTGTGGGGGTGTTGTGTTTGTGCCAGGGGTGTGTGCCGTGTGTGTGCCAGGGTTTGCGTGTGTGCCTGGGTATGCGTGTGGTCAGGGTTTGTGTGCGTGTGTGTCAGGGTTTGCGTGTGTGCCAGGGTTTGCGTGTGTGTCTGGGTTTGCGTGTGTGCCAGGGTTTGCGTGTGTGTCTGGTTTGTGTGTGTGTCAGGGTCCATGTGGCCCAGGGCCGGATTGGGGTTAGGCAGAGGGTCACAGAGGTGGGGGTGGGAGAGGCTGACAGAGGTGGGGCTGGGTCACCCCTCATGCCTGACCCGTCACTGCAGGGACCTGAAGCTGGACAACGTGATGCTGGACAAGGACGGTCACGTCAAGATCGCTGACTTCGGCATGTGCAAGGAGAACGTGTTCGGGGAAAACCCAGCAACCACCTTCTGCGGGACCCCCGACTACATCGCCCCCGAGGTGAGACCATCCCACTCCCACTCCTCCTCCCTCGCCCCACTCACTCGCCCAAACCCCAAATTGGAATGTTCTCAAACACCTTGGGAACCAAAGATCCTAGTATCTCTGCCGGAATGCTGCCCAGAACTGGGATCCCAGACCCTCCTCACCCCCGGGGTTCTCCCTCCCCTTCACCACCCCATATGCTCCCTCTCCCTCTCTGCCCCTCTCCCTCTCTGCACGCACCCCTTCCCCTGCCCTTCTTCCATCCCCTCTTCCCATTCAAATATCCCGACTTTCTCCTCCCATTTCTTCTCACCCCATCCATTTTCTCTATTCACAGCGCCAGGATCACCTCTCCCCTCCCCTCCCGAAGCGCTTTCCACACCGACCCTCTCTCTCTGTGACCATCTCCCCCTCTCTCTCTCCCCCTGACCCTCTCCCCCACAGATCCTGCTGGGCCAGCGTTACACATTCTCAGTGGACTGGTGGTCCTTTGGGGTGCTGCTGTACGAGATGCTGATCGGACAGTCGCCCTTCCACGGGGACGACGAGGATGAGCTCTTCGAGTCGATCCGTGTCGACGTTCCGCACTATCCGCGCTGGATCACCAAGGAATCCAAGGACCTCCTGGAAAAGGTCAGCAGTAGTTCCCATCGCGGCCGCACTCACTGCCCTCTGTGACCTCTCCCCCTCCATTCCACACACCCCCTCCCCTCCCTCCATTCCACACACCCTCTTCCCCCCCTCCCCCCCCCCTCCCCCCCTCCTTCCACACACCCTCTTCTCCACACTCTCCCACCGTCCTATTCCACACTCCCTTCCCACTCTTCCCCCCCCCCCCCCCCCCCCCCCCATTCCGCACTCCCTGTCCGTTCCACGCTTCTCTCGGGTTTTTTGACTATCTGTGAGGTGCCAAACAAATGTAACGCAAGGAAGTGCAGATGCTAGAACCTTGGAACGTAAGCGAGGAACGAACCAGTTGTCCAGCTGATCGGGCAGTGCCTGTAGAGACGGAAAGCTGCAGACGCATCGCCGTTCATCAGACCTCAGCTCAGAGAGGTCGTTCCCCGTGAAGATGTTGTTAATGTCTGCCTTTCCTCCTCCACTCCAGCTCTTCGAGCGAGAGCCATTGAAGAGGCTCGGCGTGGTGGGAAATATCAAACAGCATAACTTCTTCAAAACCGTGAACTGGACGGCTCTGGAGAGGAGGGAGATCGAACCTCCATTCAAACCCAAAGTGGTGCGTCTGTCAGATATCCTCCCTCCCTCCCTCCCCTCACTCCCCTCCCCCTCCTCATTTATTCCCCTCACTCACTATCCTCCCTCTCACCCCCCTCCCTCTCACGCCCCCGCAACCCCCCTCACCCCATTCCCCTCATCCCCTCCCCCTCACCCACCCCCTTCACCCACCTCCCGCTCATCCCCTCTCACTCCCCTCTCTCACACACCATTCAATCACTCCCCTCCTCCTCTAACCCACTCACTCCCCTCCCTTTCACTACCCTCCTTCTTACTCCTCTCACTCACTCCCCTTCCCCCTCAAACCCTCTCACTCACCCCCCTCCCTTGTCTACTGCTACTGTAAGTGACTCTCAGACTATCTTTGATCAACTTTTCTGGCTTTGCCTTGTATTAAGTGTTATTCCCTTATCATGTATCGACACACTAACGGCTCGACTGCAATCATGTATTGTCTTTCTGCTGACTGGATAGCACGCGACAAAAAGCTTCTCACTGCACCTCAGTACACCTGGTCAATACACTAAACTGAAGGCCTAATTCGGTTCCTAGAACTTAGTGAACACACTTTTCCCCACGTCACGTATGTTCATCTTTTGCACTTTTCCCCCATGTCATGTACGTTATCTTTATCCACTTTCCCCACGTCATGTGTGTTCTCTTTGACCACTGTCCCCTGGTCATGTGTGTTCCCTTTGACCACTGTCCCCTGGTCATGTGTGTTCCCTTTGACCACTGTCCCCTGGTCATGTGTGTTCCCTTTGACCACTGTCCCCACGTCATGTATGTTCTCTTTGACCACTGTCCCCTGGTCATGTGTGTTCTCTTTGACCACTGTCCCCTGGTCATGTATGTTCTCTTTGACCACTGTCCCCTGGTCATGTGTGTTCTCTTTGACCACTGTCCCCTGGTCATGCGTGTTCCCTTCCTGCTCTTTCAGAAGTCTGCTGGTGACTACAGCAACTTTGACCGGGAGTTTCTGAGTGAGAAGCCGCGGCTCTCTCAGGGAGACAAGAACCTGATCGACTCGATGGATCAGACGGCATTCCTGGGCTTTTCCTTCACCAATCAGAGCATGGAGCGCATGCTGAAGTAGCCGAGAGCAAACCTCCCCACAAGCTACGCTCCATGGTTGGGTAAACCTGAGTTGAATGGTGGGGTGAGAGTTAGGAAGAGTTTACGACTCTCCGACTTCTGTTAATCATTTCTCATTGCTGATTTCTGCTGGCTTTCTGGGATGCTGGTGACTGTCTGCATGGCCTTTAACCTGCAAGTGCTCTGCTGCCATTTCATTGCTGGGAGCTGCTGTAAACTTCTGCTGGGATGTAAATCCTCGATATAACTGGGAACCAAACGCTGGGAACTCCCTGAAAGCGTGACAGATATTTAAAAACTATCATCCTCGTCTTTGTACCAATGTCTTCAATTAAAATGTACATTATTTAAATGTTGCTGATTAAAGACTAGTTTCCTTTCATTAAGTGAGTGTAGATCTTTTGATCGTTTAGTCTGCAATGTTTACATTTATGAGGTGTATTTAGATTCTCAGAAAATGTCGGTCTGGTCTCACACGGGAGGTTGGTCAACGATGGATTTCTGGAGCACATGGAAGTGAGGACAGTGGGGCGCGTATGGTCTCAGTCCCCTAGTTCTGTGTCACTTCATTCAACGTCTGGAATGCTGCATTTACAGTTCATTTATTGAATCAAAGATTAACTTTGTGACTTGTTTCCATAAAGGAATCCATTAATCAAGATACAATGACAAACATTTGGAGAGATTTTTTAGAATCCACAGGTAAGTCATAGTCCAGTACGAATAGAACATTTCAAGGGGAGCTACAGTGAAACACCAGATGGAAACAGGCCCTTCAGCCTACCAGGTCCATGCCAAGCATCAGGCACCCAAAAACCCCGGACAGATCCAGCCGTGCTCTCCCCACATTCCCATCAACTCTGTACGTATTCGACCACCCACTTGCACACGAGGGGCATTTTATATCCTACTAGACCATGTGGGACCCTTTGGCACCCGTTCCCCAACACAATATTCCAACACTCGTTGTGACGCCAGAGATCCCCCGTTGTGACGTGAGTCATGGCAACACTCCCCAACTGCACCTCGCCATCCCTTTTCATACCCCTATCCTCCTCCATTCCCCCTCATCCCCAGCACTTCCTCCCCCTCCTCCTCACCCTCCCTCTTCTTTTCCCTCTCCTCCTCCACTCCGCAACTCCCTCCCTCACCTCACCCTCCCTCTCCTTTCCCCTACCCTCAGCCACTCCCTCCCTCCCTCCATAACCCCTTTCCCCTCCCTAACCCCCTTGACGTCATTGTGAGGTGGAAGCTGCTGTGTTTTTTATTTTATGTAAATGAGATCCCATTGTGGTGTCATTGTGGGATGGAACACTGCTGACGGGCAGTTTATGTAAATGAGATCCCATTGTGGCGTCATTGTGGGGTGGAACACTGCTGACGGGCAGTTTATGTAAATGAGATCCCATTGTGACATCATACCCTGCTAACTGCCAGTGTAAGTTCAAGTGAGTTTTCTCAAACTGGATTTTGTAAAGTTTAAAATGTGAATAACCTGTGAAAGATATACCATCAATCTGAACAAAACTTGATACAACACACCACCGCGCCATCATAGGGAGAACATACAAACTCCACACCAACAGCACGCGCTGACCTAAAAAATATTTACACTAACAAATCCAAAGGATTTAATAAAGAATTTGATAAAGTTACACATAGGTTATTGTGCAAATAAATGTCATCAAGTAGGACATTTAGCGTGGCTAGAAATCGGCCGCTGAACTTGACCAGAGAGCAGCAGAAATGGGTCTTTTCTCTGGGTGACAAGATGTAACATAACACCACAAATTGTCTGCTGCAGGAAGCTCAGAGTTTGACGCTGGGCCCAACTTCCTACGGTTTGTATAAATTACTTGGATGAAGATATGAAAGAATGGTTGGTAAATTAGACAAATCTTGTGGATTATTTAATACCACCCATAGAATAGATGAGAGGAGAGCAGTAAATGTGATGAATAGATTTTCATTAGTCAATACATTTTCACACAGAGAGTTGGTTCAAGGGTTAGAGTACAGAACTGCTGCTGACATTGACTGAGAACTGGTGTTTGGACAAAAAGAGGCTGAATAAACCACAAACTAAACCTAATCATTCAATACAGCTACATGTAATCAAACCTGGTCAACGTGGCTCTATGAAAGACAAATCATGTTTGACAGATTCGTCACGTTCTTTGAGGATGTGTGATATCTAAGTGACATTTAAGAGGCTTTTAGATAGACGCGTGGATATGTGGGGAATGGAGGGATTTGAGTCATGTGCAGGCAGATGAGATTAGTTTATCTTGGCATCGTGTTCAGCACGGACCTTGTGGGCTGAAGGGCCTGTTCCTGTGCTGTACTGTTCTATGGTAGAGGGGACAAATGGCAAACGCAATGCTAGCATTTATTTCAAGAGGATGAGAATATAAAAACAGGGATGTAATGCTGAGGCTTTATAAGGCTCTTGTCAGACCGTATTTGGAGTATTGTGAGCAATTTCGGGCACCGCAAATGAGGAAGGATGTGCTCATGTTGGAGAGGGTCCGGAGGAGTTTCATGAGAATGATCCAGGGATTGATTGGGTTAACATATGATGAGCCCTTGACGACTCTGGGCCTGGACCCGGTGGAGTTTAGAAGAATGGGGGATCTCATTGAAACCTACCAAATAGTGAAAGGCCTGGATAGAGTGGGTGTGGAGAGGATGTTTCCACTAGTGGGAGAGTCTGGGACCAGAGGACACAGCCTAAGAATAAAAGGATGTCCTGTACCTTTAGAAAGGAGATGAGGAGGAATTTCATTAGCCAGACGATTGACAGATTCTTGATTAATAAGGGTGTCAGTGATGGGGCGAAGGCAGGAGAATGGGGTTGAGAGTGAAAGATAGATCAGCCATGATTGAATGGCAGAGTAGACTTGATGAGCCAAATGCCCTAATTTTGCTCCTAGACCTTCTGAACAAGATGTCAACTTCAAGTTTGTTGATGATGCAGAAATAGGTGCATGTTGTGATGATACAATGTGATGTAGACAGATTGAGAGAAAACCCAGAGTTCAATGTGGGGAAGTGCGAGGTTGTGTGCTTCAGTGCGTGGAATCAAACGGCAGATTATTACCTGGGCGGAGAGAGACGGCAAACGAGTGAAGTTCAGATGGGATGAGGCTTTCTAGTGCCTGTGACAGAAAGTTACGGGCAAGGCTGACAGGTAGTTAAGAAGGTTGTGTAAAAAGGAACTGCAGATGTTGGTTTAAACCAAAGATAGACACAAAAAACTGGAGTAACTCAGCGGGACAGGCAGCATCTCTGGAGAGAAGGAATGGGTGACGTTTTGGGTCGAGACCCTTCTTTCTGACTGGTGATAGGTTATATGGTCATAAGTGATAGGAGCAGAATTATGCCATTCGGCCCATCAAGTCTAGTCTGCTATTCAATCGTGGCTGATCTATCTCTCCCTCCAAACCCCATTCTCCTGCCTTCTCCCCATAACCCCTGACACCCGTACTAATCAAGAATCTATCTATCTCTGCCTTAAAAATATCCATTGACTTGGCCTCCACAGCCGTCTGTGGCAAAGAATTCCACAAATTCACCAACCTCTGACTAAAGAAATTCCTCCTCATCTCCTTCCTAAAGGAATGTCCTTTCATTCTGAGGCTATGACCTCGGGTCCTAGACACTCCTATGACCTCTGGTCCTAAATGTTGTGTTTGCCTTTCTTAAGAAAGGGTTGAAGTTTCAGAACAGGGAAGTATTGTTTCATAGCAAGAGGATTTGAATATAGGAGCAAGGTGGTCCTACTGCAGTGGTACAGGCCCCTGGTTTTACCACCAGGGGTTCCGTACGATTAGCAGCCCCGCCAGTCTGTTTTTTTTGTCTTTTTTTAATTTTAGTGTGTGTTAAAAGTTCGTGTAAATGTTGCCCGGTTTGTTTTATGTGGGGGGAGGGGATGGGGAAACTGTTTTTCAGTTACTTACCTTGCCGGAGATGCGACTAATTTTCGGATCGCATTCTCCGGTCGCTCTGCGGCCTACCATCGATGGAGCTGGAGGCCTCCTCGAACTGACCTTGGACCCCACCTCGGGGCGTGGACTTACATCGGAGTCGATGCCTTGCCTGGGATCGCACCAACTTCAGCTTGCGGTCTTTACATCGGGTGTTCGCAGTCTCCGGAGAGGCCGTGGATGTCGGGAGCTCCAACATCGCTAACGTTCAATAAAACATAGGTGCAGGAGTAGGCCATTCAGCCCTTCGAGCCAGCACTGCCATTCAATGTGATCATGGCTGATCATCCCCTATCAGTACACCGTTCCTGCCTTCTCCTCATATCCCCTGACTCTGCTATTTTTAAGAGCCCTATCTAGCTCTCTCTTGAAAGCATCCAGAGAACCTGCCTCCACCACCCTCTGAGGCAGAGAATTCCACAGACTCACCACTCCCTGTGAGAAAAAGTGTTTCCTTGTCTCCGTTCTAAATGGTTTACTCCTTATTCTTAAAATAGCCCCTGGTTCTGGACTCCTGCAACATCGGGAACATGTTTCCTGCCTCTATTTAAGAAAGGCCTCTCATCCTTCTAAACTCCAGAGTGTACAAGCCCAGCTACTCCATTCTCTCAGCATATTACAGTCCCGCCATCCTGGGATTGAACCGTGTAAACCTACGCTGCACTCCCTCAATAGCAAGAATGTCCTTCCTCAAATTAGGGGACCAAAACTGCACACAATACTCCAGTTGTGGTCTCACTAACGCTCTGTACAACTGCAGAAGGACCTTTTTGCTCCTATATTCGATTCCTCTTGTTATAAAGGCCAACATGCCATTCGCTTTCTTCACTGCCTGCTGTACCTGCATGCTTACTTTCATAGACTGATGTACAAGGACCCCCAGATCCCGTTGTGCTTCCCCTTTTCCCAACTTGACGCCATTTAGATAGTAATCTGCCTTCTTGTTTTTGCTACCAAACTGGATAACCTCACATTTATCCGCATTAAACTTCATCTGCCATGCATCTGCCCACTCCCCCAACCTGTCCAAGTCACCCTGCATTCTCATAGCGTCCTCCTCACAGTTCACTCTGCCACCCAGCTTTGTGTCCTCTGTAAATTTGCTAATGTTACTTTTAATCCCTTCACCCAAATCATTGATGTATATTGTAAATAGCTGCGGTCCCAGCACCGAGCCTTGCGGTACCCCACTAGTCACTGCCTGACATTCTGAAAGGGACCCGTTAATCCCTGCTCTTTGT
Source organism: Okamejei kenojei (assembly GCA_035221665.1). Lineage (NCBI taxonomy): Eukaryota > Metazoa > Chordata > Chondrichthyes > Rajiformes > Rajidae > Okamejei > Okamejei kenojei. Next base: position 27,331,436 of record CM069146.1, on the reverse strand, counting down.
TTCCTGTCTGCCAACCACTTCTCTATCCATGTCAGTACCCTACCCCCAATACCATGTGCCCTAATTTTGCCCACTAATCTCCTATGTGGGACCTTATGAAATGCTTTCTGAAAGTCCAGGTACACTACATCCACTGGCTCTCTCTTGTCCATTTTCCTAGTTACATCTTCAAAAAATTCCAGAAGATTAGGCAAGCATGATTTCCCCTTCGTAATTCCATGCTTCTTCTTCGTGTGGTGTGCACAGCCTAAAGTTGTTGAACAACTTGTTCTATTTCATCTTCCGTTTGTGCACGTCGAGTTGATTGCATTAGTCGAAACATGGCGGACCACGTGAAGGTTGCAATCTTCCACCCCGTAAATCCATACTGACTCGGACCGATCCTGTTACTGCTTTCCAAATGTTCGCTATCTCATCTTTTATAATTGACTCCAGCATCTTCCCCACCACCAATCTCAGGCTAACTGGTCTATAATTCACTGTTTTCTCTCTCCCGCCTTTCTTAAAAAGTGGGATAACATTAGCTACCCTCCAATCCACAGGAACTGATCCTGAGTCTATAGAACATTGGAAAATTATCACCAATGCATCCACGATTTATAGAGCCACTTCCTTAAGTACCCTGGGTTGCAGACCATCAGGCCCTGGGGATTTATCAGCCTTCAGTCCCATCAGTCTACCCAACACAATTTCCTGCCTAATGTGGATTTCCTTCAGTTCCTCTGTCATCCCAGATCCTCTGGCCACTACTATATCAGGAAGATTGTTTGTGTCCTCCTTAGTGAAGACAGATCCAAAGTACCTGTTCAACTCATCTGCCATTTCCTTGTTCCCCATAATAAATTCACCTTTTTCGGTCTTCAAGGGTCCAACTTTGGTCTTAATTAATTTTTTCCTCTTCACATATCTAAAGAAGCTTTTACTATCCTGCTTTCTATTCTTGGGTTATATTCTTAGGTTCGATCGTCCGGCGCGGGGGAGCTGACTTTCCCCCGATGCAGGAGCAGATGGCCTCGACGCAGAGGACCAGCTGCCGGCTATGGGAGTCATGATCATCCCATCAACGGAGGGCTTGAGGCCCCCGACCACGGGAGAGCAAAGGGAGGAGATTTAACTTTTTTTCGCCTTCCATCACAGTGAGGAATGTGGAGGAGTCACTGTGATGGATGTTTATGTTAAAATGTGTTTTGTGTGTCCCGTTGCTTTTTATTTGTATGACTGACTTGGCAAATGAATTTCCTCGTATGTTGCAAAACATACTTGGCTAATAAAGTATTATTGTGATTGTGAGACCACACCTGCAGTTCTGTGTGCAGATTTGGTCTCCTAATTTGAGGAAGGACATTGTTGCTATTGAGGCAGTGCATGTAAATTCCCACGATGGCAGGACTGACGTATGATGAAAGAATGGATCAACTGGGCTTATATTGACTGGAATTTAGGATGAGAGGGGATCTTATAGAAACATATAAAATTCTTAAGGGATTGGACAAGCTAGATGCAAGAAAAATGTTCCCGATGTTGGGGGAGCCCAGAACCAGGGGTCACAGTTTAAGAATAAGGGGTTGGCCATTTTGGACAGAGATCAGAAAAACGTTTCCACCCAGAGAGTTGTGAATCTGTGGAATTCTCTGAAGGCAGTGGAGGCCAATTCATTGCATGTTTTCAAGAGAGATATAGCTCTTCGGGCTAACGGAATAAAGGGATATGGGAGTGAGCAGGCACGAGGTACTGATTTTGGATGATCAGCCATGATCACATTGAATGACGGTGCTGGCTCGAAGGGACTGCTGCACCTATTGTCTATGTTTCTATGATCCAGTTTTACAGGGTGTTGGTGAGGCTATAGCTGAAACTCTGCACAGTTGCCTAAAAAGGATATACAGTTGTTGCGTTGGAGGCTGTCCGCAGGGGATTCCGCAGACTAATTCGTGAGATGTCCCATCGGGAGAGGCGAGACGGTCTGGGTCTGCATTTCACCAATAAACCACTCGGTAAAAAGCATCGAATGTCCAAATACTGGTCCTCCGTCATCGCAGAGCTGCTTCTCTCAATACTGCCCCTCCCTCAGTACCGCTCATCTGCACCTAACATCGCCATCTTTGTGAGTTAGTTTCTAGGATGCGTTTTGTCCCATGGGGGGAGGGGGTTGGGAACCTGGGATAAGATTCAGCGAGGAAGGACGAGATGAATGCAGTGGGACATGGATCGCAGGCAGGACTGGGTACAGTCAATAAACAGATGGAAGTGCCAGCACGTTGTTCTGTAGTCAGGCACCGAGTCTGAGGTGTCACGGTTGGAGCGTGGGAGCGAGCAGAAGAGTTACAAGCCACCCACTGGCTGCCTCTGTCCTCTCTAGCTGACAGCCTCCCTCAGCTCGACCATGAGGCGGGTCGAGTGTCCGGGCGGTGGGCTTCAGGCGGTATGGGAGAGGGTGCAGGGTCACACTCCGCTGGGGACAGTCCGCAGGGCCTCTACCCTGGATCGATTCACACTCACATTCTGAATCGGATATAGGAACAAGATCAGGTCACCGCGGCTGTGGGAGCAATGTGTGGATCATTACAACAGGGGAGGGGCGGTACTGAGGGAGCGCTGCGCTGTGGGAGGGGGCAGTGGTGAGTGCCAAATACTACGCTCCAATCTATACATGCACCCTAACCCGCTGGCCCGGCTCACTGCATGGCGTTTTGTCAAAAGACGCGGTATGGATGCCCCATAAAAGGGAGAAAAATAAAATATTGAAACATACAGGACACATTAGCTGACACAGAGGTTTTCAAACAAAGATTTAATCGTGTAGCAAGTTTACAGACTCGTGTCAGGAGCAATGCCAGCGGGTGAGTTTACAGCCCAGCTCGGAGCAGCTGAACCAGCATCGGTCCAGAACAAACCTGAACTTATCGGAGAAAGGAGGTCCCGCAATCCCGTAGTCAGCCAGTCCAGCCTGGAGCTCCAAACTTAAGCCACCGTCGGGAAGGACATTGGCTGGCGCGAGTAAGTCGGGCCGAAGAGCCTGTACACTTGTTTTTTTACTTCCAAGGACTTTATTCAATAATTGCATATTACAGTGTACCAGAATGTACAAAAACATTCAGTAGTCACATTGTATCTGGCAATGATTATAATAGAATAACGACACATTTATGGAATTCCCTGCCACAGGGCAGTGGAGGCCAAATCGCTGGATGGATTTAAGAGAGTTAGATAGAGCTCTAGGGGCTAGTGGAGTCAAGGGATATGGGGAGAAGGCGGGCACGGGTTATTGATAGGGGACGATCAGCCGTGATCACAATGAATAGCGGTGCTGGCTCGAAGGGCCGAATGGCCTCCTCCTGCACCTATGTTTCTATGTTTATCTGCAATGCTCTTGACCCCCCCCCCCCCGGCGACCAGCGTTCACGGAAGGGCTCTAGAGTAGCAATGTTACATTTTGAGATTTACAAAAGCAAGTTTGCAATTTATCCCATCAGATAAAGCATAAACAGAAGTTTAATTTGACGCCTAATTCACTTTCATATCTCCAGTATTAAAAAAAGTTATGGCCATTTTCATACTCGGAAATTAGCATCTTGTTCCCCATTGCTTTTCCATTGACTGAACACAAAAGCTGTGATCGAGGACAGTCAAAAGCCCATAACTTTCTTAAAAATTAAGAGAACTGAAATACATTTTCAGTTATTATAGATTGAAGCATTCTGAAACAAATATGAAACAATCTTACTTGGATGACCTGAAATTAAAGCATATAATTAGTTACTTAATTGTAGCTAATTACAAAATTCAATTACTAGATCTAAACATCTATCCATTTCTTAAGAAAAGGTTAACATTTTTAAATAGCCTAAGTGTCCAAATAAGATTCACACAAGAATTCACAATATAACATGATTTTTAAATCCCATTGTCATGAATTTATAGGCCAAATGGAAGGAATTAAATGTTTAATTCCCGTAAATTAATGGCCATTTAAATCATCTTGCGAGTGGGTTTTTGTGGAACGCGATCGATTGGAACGTTGCGATTTGCGGTGAATTTAAACCCCATATCAGCAGGAAAAACACTGCCGGTTCGTAGGTGGCCTAAATCACCTTTTCACAACGTAAAATTTAGATTAAGGTAATCTTAAGAAGCACGTTTATATGTAAAATAAACAGCTTACCTTTATCTGTCCCTTACGTGAGATCCGTCCCCGTTGTCGGCGTTTACGGCATTAGAAGCTGATTTTTATTTTACTCCAGCGCTGAAATTGTCCAGCGGTTTTTAAAAAAAAATTCACAGACCGGCAGTCGGAACAATTCTTTAGCATAAGCTAGCAGCCCGGGAAAATAAAACTCTGGCTGGAGGAGAAAACCACATTTTAATCCCCCCCCCCCCCCACCCCCCTCAAAGGACCCAAAGTCGTGCACACGGCCAGTGACAGAACTGCAGCGCCACTGAAGGTAAGTTTTGTAACATACCTACTCCCTGGTGCCCCGTCAATGCCGCCCAATAACTCTCTGGTTAAGGACAGCGTCCAGGACAATTGCTCTGGGTACCTGTATCCCTCCCACTCCCGCGCAGTGAGCACAGCTCCAATATACACCGGTTATCAACAAACCACTGCAACAGCACCTCCCAGTCACAATGTGTCACTGGGCTGTAGGTGGCAGGGAAACACCACCACCCGCAGGTTCCCCAGCAACTCACTCACACGGCCGTTTCATTGTCACCACGTTTGACGTTTATAAATCTCCAAGCAACAACTGCGATGCAAGTTCCACAATTGAGCAGCAAGACAGCAGTGAGTGGCTCAGAGCGAGCAGTCCCCAGGCAGTGGATCAGCTGGGTGGCAAGGAGCTCGGAGCGTACAACCACGGCCACAGGGTTAAGGTGAGAGGGGAGTAAATGTGAACTTGATGGCGGTGGGTGTATGGAACGAGCTGCCTGGAGGAGGTAGTTGAAGCAGGTACTATCACACCATTTAAAATACATCTGAACAGGTACCAACATGTGCAGAGGGATGTGGATCAAATACAGGCAAATCAGACTAGCTCATAGACATCCTGGGCAGCACGGGTCAGTTGGGCCGAAGGGCCTGTTGCTGTGTGACTCTTATGGTTGTATAAGGTGGGTCACCTACTTCATGCTGAAGGGCAAGTAGTAAGGGGCAATGAAAGTCATACAGGAGGGCGGAGGCGGGGGTGGAGGGAGAACCTGTCACAACTCTCTCTTGCTAGAGCTTATAAACCGGTATGTCATTGAGCTGTGGGAGGGGGCTGGGCGCCCGTCACAGGGAGAACGTACAAATGCCTGGGGCTTGTGAACCCGGCCCACAGATGAATGAATTAGATGCTCGATGCAGTCTGTGGTCACTGTTCAGTTACAGCATCGTGCAACCACTTCCAGCAGTATACTCAGAATATCACATATGTATGACGTGAGAGGTCATTCTGCCCATTAATGCAGTTCCAAACAGCCAATCCCACCTCGTGTTGTTCCTAGCAACCTCTATAGCCACCACCACCTTTCTCCTGCAGAAGGGGCAATTTACAGGACCTATATCTCAGTGTGAATGCAGTTGGATGGGTCATAAGTGTGATAGGGATGACTTAAAGAAAAATGCACATTTAAATATCACAAATTTTAATTAAAATTACATTTGAGGCCAGAGAAACAAACCGAGCTGATTGCTTCCAAATGAAACATTTTTCAACCAAAGCATGGGTTTAAAAGGCATTTAAACATCCACAACTCTTAACAATGAAAATAACATCACAGTGTGACAATAATACTGTTGGTTGAAACACAGTAAGATCAATTTTACAAGTTAATCGTTGTATTTGGAAGAAAAACATTCCTACTGGCATTTAATGCTGAGCAGCCCTTGACAACGGCCCTGGCCAATTAAGACTGTATTTTGCCAGAATTAAGGGCAGACCTGCCCTGTTTACATTCGCTCCGTGAGAACCATGTACCGTTACTACTCCCCAGAGTAAGACTCCTGTTAGTTCACATAAATTACTTTACATCAAAACATTACATTTCCCAAGATTAAGTTATACAGATCCCTACCAAGAAAGTAGTTTAGCTACATCAGGTACAATTAATCGCGACATCTTAAACTCTCAAACAAAATAGATTGATAAATGTAAACAGTTGTATTATTTCCATGATTGCTGGCTCACTTTCACCCGAAGAGCTGCTCTCACCGTGATTGCTTTAAAGGCAGTGCGAGAAAGCACAAGTCTGATAGCGAGGCCCAGGTGTGTCGTAAATCTCAGTTAGTGAGGCTGCAACATTTCGGACAGAGTTCTTCAGTTAGTTTTGTTGCATGATCTGAAGACTCCTACGCACCACAGCGTCTAATTTATTTATAAACGGTTCGTAAAACAGCCAGAAGTAAAAACTTTTATTTACAGATTGATTTTGGATTTGAAAGAAGAGCAGGTTGAGTAGTGAGGTTAGCCGGCGTGGGAGCTGCTGGTTAGGATGCAGTGGCCACAGGAGGTGTAGCAAGTGTCACTGGTGCGCTGGGACGGTTACCAGGGCTTCCTCAGTAGGTCTTGAAACGTCCACATTCTGCACAACACCAAAACAGAAACCATGAAGAATAACACAGACACTGGGAATTCAAGCACGACAGAGGGAAGCTGACTCCGGAGTTGTAACGAAAGCTCGCTGCTTTTTGAGTGAAACCATATTACAGAATAACAGCCCAAAGAGAGGGGCAGGGGAGATGATGCGAGGGAGGGATTGGAGGGAGATTACTTACCATCCGGAGCGCGATCCTTCGCCGGGGATCCCTGGAGAAGAGCTACGACCGCCGGCCTACAACATCCTGAAGCCGTGGTCTCCGGTAGGGAAGCACCGATTCGGGACTTACCTTCCAGACGGGAGGGCCTGTACATCTGGCCGCCCGCAGCGGCAACTGCGGAGGTTTTTAGCCCCGAACACGGGGGAACAATGGAGGAGGACTGCTGTACTTTGTGCCTTCCACCACAGTGAAGAGTGCTGTGGCGGATGTTTGTGTTAAATTTTCATTGTGCACTGTTTGTCTTTTTTTTTTTAATTGTACCGCAGCTGGCAAGTTCATTTCACGGCACCTTATTGTGTATGTGACGAATAAATCTGATTGATTGATTGATTGATTAAGATGAATGCGAGGACGGGAAGCGGTTTACTGGAGGATGGGGATGAGAATAAGAGGACAGGAGAGAAGAGAGAGGGTGCGATGGGGAATGGGATGGGGAGTGAAGGGGTTGGTAGTGAGCACTGAGAGACGGCCAGAGATAGGGCTAGAAGTCGGAGTCATGATGCAACATGGAGATCAGACACAGGCAGCATGGTGAGAGAGAGAGCACATCAACAACACAAGAGCTTTGATGCAGTAACGTGGAACTGATAGATCCAGTCACAGCGAGCCATAGAGGCACAGAGCACGGACATAGGCCCTTCCGCCCAACTCATCCAAGCTGATCAAGATGCCACAGCAAAGCTGGTCCCATTTGCCCGCATTTGGTCCACACCTCTCCTATCCATCCATTTGTTCAAATGTCTTTTAAATATTGTTATCAATCCTGCTCCCAGTGTGAATTTATGAATATATTCTTTATTCAAAGAATGGAGGGAGGATATGGGGAATGTGGAGTCTATTCCAGAATGAGTAAATGAAGTGGACAGTACCGATGCACTGGAGGGGAAGGTGGAGTTGCCTTGGGATGGAGACATCCTTGCTGACGAGGGACGTTTATAATGGCCTACCAAACCAGGCCTGACGTAGCATTGCACACATCAACCTCCTCCTCTCCAGGAGAGGGGCTGGGAGCAGAGGAATCGAGGAAATGTGGTTCAGGGCTCAGTAAAATATGGGGGAGGAGGTGGTCATGGTTACAGGATAAGGACAATCTTATCATCAGGGCAGAGCGAGGAAGCAAGAGATGGAATGAAGTCCTCAGGGGACACAGTTACAGGAAGTGGAGTCAGAATCGCCATGGGAGTCTATGGGTTGGTAATGGATCTTGGTGGCTGACTGTTACCTGAGAGAGGTAGACAATCCAGAGAACAGAGTCAGACTGGAGCACATCAACATGAAAACAGGGTGCAAACTGGAACCAACGGGACTGTCTGTCTCAGCACAGGAGGCAGCACCAATACAGTCAACATGGTTAACCCAGTATCGACTGTGGGAATGGGTGCTGTTTGTCAGTACTACTCCCCCAGGACAGTAGTGATGGATGCTGTCTGCTGGGACCACTCTCCCTATGATTCCCTGGTTCACTCATCCCACCCCTGCAAACTCATGCCTCTTATGACTCACCAATTTCTATAGATCAATTGTAGAAAGCATCCGATCGGGATGCATGACAGCTTGGTTTGGGAACAGCTCTGCAAGGAATTGCAGAGTTGTGGATGTAGCTCAGTCCAACAACAATAAAAAGGGCAGCACAATGGCACATCAGTAGAGACCGAGCTTCCATTGTGACCAGGGGTGCTGTAGGTGCTGAGTTTGTACGTTCTCCCTGTAACCACGTGGGCTTTTTTCCGGGTGCTCCAGGTCCCACATCCCAAAGGCATGCAAGTGTGTAGGTTAATTGGCTTCTGTAAATTGCTCCTAGTATGTAGGATGCAAAGGTAGGATAACATATATATAGTGTACGGGTGATCGATGGGCTGAAGGGCCTGTTTCCACGCTGTATCTCTAAACTAAAGTATACGTCCCACAGATCAGACTCCCCACCATCAACACTTCACGCGGCCTCAGGAAAGCAGCCAACTTAATCAGACACTCATTCCCTCTTGTCCCTTCTCCCGTTGGCAGAAGATACAGAAGCTTAAAAGCGGGTAGCACCAGACTCAGGAATAGATTCCTCCCCACTGTTATCACCCTAATGCACGATCTTCCAATAAGCTAGGGTGTAGTTCCGATTACCCAACGTATCTCATTGTATTTCTTGCACTTTTTTATCTGCACGTTCCCTGTAACTGCAATGCTACAACTCTGTAACACTACATTGGGCACTCTGGAATGTTTCTCTTTGCGCTACCTGTGGCCCTGTGCATGGCTTTATTGTATTCACGTCGTTATAATTTGACAGGAGAGCACACAAACTAAGTTTTCCACTGTACCTCGTACACGGGAGAATAAACCAACACTTGTCCCGACCTCTCCGATCTACTCAAACAGCCCTTCCACAAGAGGTGGTGGTTCAGGGGCACCTTCTCCAACCTCGTACGTTGCTCACATTGTGGCCTCCTTTACATCGAGGTGACCAAGCGTAGACTAGGAAACCGTTTCACTGAACATGTGCTCAGTCAGCCAAGGCCTGCTGGATCTCCTGGTTGCCAAATCTTTTAACTCCCCTCACCACTGCCATACCGACCTGTCTTTCCCCCATTGCCAAGGTGAGGCCACACACAAACTAAGGGGCAGCGATTCATATTCCACCTCCGTCATTAAAAATCCCAATGGCATCAGCGCTGAATTCTCTAATTTCAGGCAACCTGCTCCCACCTCTGACCGTCCCCCTTTCCCCCAGATCTCAACACATGCGCTTTTCCCCCCACAACATCCCATCTCCCCTCCTCTCCCTTAGTCTAATTCGTCGTCAGTCCATTCCCTCCACAGATCTGCCTGACCTACTGAGCTTCAATAGCACTTGTCAAGTGCATTCCCTTGTGTCTCCAGCATAACCTATGTCCCTCAATCTCTTTCCTCCATCCAATCGCAGGGCCATGTCATCCCACACTAACCTTGAGTCATTCTTTACTCTCAGACTCTTCCTCCACACCACTGTTTCCTTGAGAGTCTTTAATAAACTTCAGGAATCTGAAATATCTAATTCCAACCATGGTCACCAAGCAACGATATCTCAGCAATAGGTCAGATGTATGTTTCACTGTTACTTTGTCTATTTTGTTTCGAATGCTTCAGGCATTAAAATAAAATTACTTTAACTTTAGCTAATTGTCACTTTCCTCAGTGCTTACCGTACTTCCCACAGCATAACTGTCATACAGCACACAGCAAGCTAACTTGTCTATTATTGCAATTTCCCTTTACTCTGCAAAAAAACCTCTGAAAGAAATGGGCACTAATTTATGAGTGTGAGCGAGTATTTCAGACGTTCCTGGCAGAGGTTTGAAGGGACCATACATTTGGGGCACCAAGCACGGCGTGGTGCTCTTTGCACTGAGTCCCTAAGCAATGAGCTGCATTCTGCTCGTTCTGAAGCCTCTCCACAGGAAAGCAGCTTCAGCTAGGCTTTGTTCAATAGTGGAGCAGAGGTAAGGGACTTCAAGGCCACACAGGACTAATCCTGCTAACGAAACCTGCTGGTGGTTTATGTCTCAATAATTCTCAGTTCTCACACAAGCCTTGATGCTGTCGTGAGCATGCATCAGTGACCTTGAAGCCAAGCTGATTGGAGAGGAGTTGTTTTATTTTTAATTCAAGGCCATTTTTACTATTACGTTTTTGGCTTTTAAAAATAATTTGCAATAATAAGTATTCGAGGTGACAGATTCTCAGATTTAGAAGTGATTTACTCTCCCAGAATTTTTGAACGGATTGCAGAAGCCAAATTTCAATGCATTGTTAGAGAACATCCTACCCTTGTAGGTCCACATCCTACCCTTGTCTCCACCGGCACTGCCCCACAACACCATCCACACCCCTCCCTCGATCCACTCCACACAGATCCCCTCCCACCTCTCCAACTCAGCAGCAACGAGGAAGCTCCATCCTACCCCAATTACATTAAATAACTGAGCATGCATAGGGCTTACCTCCGGCCTCTCGCGGTGTGTGTTGACAGCCTCAATATTGAGGAAAATGGATTCGACTTTACACCCTGCAGGGGGAATAAACAGTTGTACTGTCAAACGATAATAGTCGCACAGGCACACCGGGAACACAGTCACTCTCTCCCCTCCCCTCCGCTCGTTGCCCATCCCTGGCCCTCATGTTTGCCACATCTGCAGGCACTGGACTCTTGCCCCGTAACCCCATCGCAGAGTGCTCAGCTGCCAACACCAACCCTGAGACAGCAGACTTGTCCCTGCAGATATCGCCATCCTCTCCTTTCTGTCACTGCCCCTTTCACGCCATGAACTTCAACCTTGTTGAAAAGTCCAATGAGTGTCATTTTGTTTAAATGCCTGTATCATAAACATAAACGTCATTACTCGGCAGCCACCTTTGTGTGACAATCAAAGGGCTCCAAGTTCAGTCAGAAACTACCGAGTGAACAAGTGTGTTCATGACGGTTCTGTGAGGACCCCGCGGCCCCGTTATACACTGGGTTAAACTGCCCGCGGACAGGTCCAGGCTGCTTACCATAAGCCACTGGCGTTAACTTTAAGACAGTGTGGAGGGGGCACTTCAGGTACGGGAGCTCCTCTGTAAACGGAATATCAGGCAGCGGTTAGTTCACACCATTATCAACAGAAGCATTCACCACATTTACATTGTTCAAGGGCTAGACCAGTGTTCATGTCATTTCATTGTCCTATCTGGGACACATGACAATAAACTCTCTTGAATCCTGATGACTTTACAAACCACAAACCGCCCCCCCCACCCCCCCCCCCCCCCCCCCCCCCCCCGAAAGCCTCTGCAAACTTGTACAGTTCCAGGAGTAACCACACATACAATAGACAATAGTAGGCAAGTTGGCCCTTCGAGCCAGCACCGCCATTCAATGTGATCATGGCTGATCATCCCCAATCAGTACCCCGTTCCTGCCTTCTCCCCATAGCCCCTGACTCCGCTATTTTTAAGAGCCCTATCTAGCTCTCTCGTGAAAGTATCCAGAGAACCAGCCTCCGCCGCCCTCTGAGGCAGAACATTCCACAGACTCACAACTCTCTGTGACAAAAATTGTTTCCTCGTCTCCATTCTAAATGGCTTACCTCTTATTCCTAAACTATGGCCCCTGGTTCTGGACTCCCCCAACATCTGGAACATGTTTCGTGCCTCTAGCGTGTCCAAACCCTTAATAATCTTATATGTTTCAATAAGATCCCCTCTCATCCATCTAAACTCCAGAGTGTACAAGCCCAGCCGCTCCATTCACTCAGCATACGACAATCCCGCCATCCCGGGAATTGACCTTGTTATACATGGTACAATAATGGAATCTATGTGTGTCATTTTGTTTAAATGCCTGTTGCAAATCTATCGGCCAGGCAACGGTTGATGAATTTTGGTCAAAAATCTAAAGTTTCCTTATGAGGAGGTTTGTGAAATCTTAAAGCAAGGTGGAGTATCAGGCTGGTTGTTATCAAGTTATGGAGCAGGTCTGAGTGGCTAAACAACCTGCTTATGTTAGTGAGGGACAGTAAAGGGTGGGAGGGGCAGTAAAGGGGCAAAAGGGCAGGTGAGGGGAGGAGGGGTGGCAGTTAAGGGGTGGAGGAGGGGTGGCAATGAAGGGGTACAGGGACAGGTGAGGGGCAGGCAGGCTGAGGGGGGCCTGCATTTGTGGGCATGAGCACCCAGGGTGCAGGACTCATGGTCTCGGCTGCCATTCACACAGCTGTCCCATTCAGTCAGTGAGCCAGCAGATGATCGCATAACCATCTCAGCTCCCATTTACCTGCTGTTTTATCGAGGAAATAGGCCAGCAAACAACGCATGACGGCCTGGTGACAGATGACCAAAACATTCTCCTGCCTCTCCAGCTCCATGATCACCGGCTCCAGTCGCTGAACCAGATCTTCGTAGGACTGAAGGAGGAAACAGCCGACAATGACGCGGATAAGAGTTCACAGCCTGGTCCACTCATGCTCATTCAGATTCCACTGCATACGCTTTTACATTCAGCCAATCGAAACCTTGCACATCTCAATCGCACAACCACATTTCTGCACCACCTGAGGCTGGCAATGATCAACAGGGACTTCACACGTGGCCTGACATTCAAGTCACTGCATCTATTTTAATGCAAGGGGTGTCGCTAGTGAAGGAATGAACGCAAAGCTACATTTGGCACGTGGGACTCGGATATTGTTGAATGAAGAGCAGGACTGGCAATCGATGACCCAGGGAATAGGATTTCCAGGCGAGATATAAGTAGGAGTAAAACGAGTGGAGATATTGCACTATTTGTCAAAGACAGCATTGCTTTGGTATTGAGGGAGAATCCTCAAGAAGGCTCCGGAAACCAGTCCACAAGGGTAGAGATTAGAAACAAACAGGGTGTTGTCACTTCACTGGGCATCGGTGATGGGGATGATGCTGGAGAATTATTAAAGTAGTAATATTTGGATAGCAGTAAAAAGATTGGTCCAAGTCAGCATGGATTTATGAAGGGGGAATCCTGCTTGACTAATCTTCAGGAATTTTTTGAGGATGTGACAAGTAAAATGGATGAAGCAGTGGATGTAGTGTATCTGGACTTTCAGAAACCCTTTGAAAAGATCCACACAGTGGGCAAAATTAGAGCACATGGTATTGGGGATAGGGTATTGACATGGATAGAGAATTGGTTGGCAAACAGGTCTCGTCAAAATGGCAGGCAGTGGGCCGCAACTATTTACAATATACATTAATGATTTAGATTATGGGATTAAAAGTAACACTAGCAAATTTGCAGATGACACAAAACTGGGTGGCAGTGTGAACTGCAAAGAGGATGCTATGAGGATGCAGGGTGATTTGGACAGGTTGGGTATGTGGGCACATGCAGTATAATGTGGATAAATGTGAGGTTATTCACATTAGCGGCAAGAACAAGGAGGCAGATTATTATCTCAATGGTGTCAGATTAGGAAAAAGGGAAGTGCAACGAGACCTGGGTGTCCTTGTACACCAGTCACTGAAAGTAAACATGCAGGTACAACAGGCAGTGAAGAACTGGTGGAGGGGCAGACGGGGTGAGAGGGGTGCAGCACTTACCTCACCCTTTGGGTACCGGTATCTGTACTTGTCCTGGTCTCTCAGCGCAAACTCCGCCGGGTAGTTCTGCTGAATCTCCTCGTACATCATCTCCTCACACACCCCCTGTGGGAGAATCACAAATGAACAGGCGCGAGCCAGCCAGGTCGAAGCAGCACCCCCCCCCCTGTGTTACTGCAATCCCCCCCACCACATCACTGCAACCTCCGCACTGCATCAATTCAACTTCCACCTACCCACCCATGGACAGCCTCCCACCAGTTTACTGCACCCCCCTTACCCACCGTATAACACACCACCCCACCCACAAGTCACTGCACTCTCCACCCACACGTCTCCTTCACCCCGCCCACTGTTCAGACATTCCCGGGAATCTCCCATATCCAGGATGTCCATTCCCAGGCCGGGGGCCAGTGTACACAGGAGGGTAGCTCACTACTTACTGACAACTGCTCACTGCTCCCACAGCAAACACGTCACAGCTCACGCACAAAACCCAGATTCACTTCTGCATTGCTTCGTTTCCCAGTGAACTTAAAACAAAGTGCCCTTTGTGCACAATGTGTAAATGGTTAACTATGGAGCAGATGAGAGGACAGCCTGAATACACACTGATCCGTGACCGTCGGAGAGGAAGTGCCGATCTCTGATACACTGGCCACCTCTTCCAGTTGCCCCTCATGTGAAAATCTCTGACACCTGTCCTTGATGTTAACATTCAAATTACATTTCCCACTCACTGGCGCTTTCACTAACGACACAAAGTCCCAGATTCCGGGGCCAGGAAACACACTGGTACTCACCGCATCAATTTCGTTCACCGCTTTCCACTGCTCATAAGGCACGTGCAGCGCCTCAGCCGTCTGTATCGTCCGCTTCATCTGGCTCGTCCACACCTTCAGGTCCTTTATATTCTGATCCCGGATGAAATTCCCCAAGCATTTGGCAAACTAGAAACATAAGCAAAGACCTGTGAAGCATGATGTCTTACCGCTGGAGATTCTGTGGGTTTCAGTGGCTGGAGGGTTAAGCGAGTCCACTGTGCAAACCTTTATCAATGTTAGGCTCCGATCAGCTCTGTGGGAAGAGCTTTGAGGGCTCAACCTGATCTGAAGCTCGGGTGCGACCAGACGCACTGAGATCTCCACTGCAAAATGAATGAGTGTCCAGCAGTGGTAAAGTCTGTCAGTAGTTCGGACTGGAAGCATTCAACAGAACATCTCACATCAGCTGAACACGTGACAATATTGTTGCACAAACAACATGTGAGGCAACATTGGACTGTTTGATTGTCACATGTGATAGCTCAAACTGCGTTAGTGTGCTGCACATAAAGCCTATTGCTGAATCCAGAAGGAACGATACAGTGGCTTTGTAGAGGTGCATGGACTATAGATCAGCACAGCATATTGACAGACCTTTGGCTCACGAGCTCTGTACCCTTGTGTCACGGTGTCAGGACAATAATCTAAGTCTTAATGTTGCAAGACAAAATAATTAGTCATCAACCCAAGGATGACTGAATGGTCTAATTCTGCTCCTATGTCCAATGGTCTTATAGTTCAGGTAGACAGCTTGTTCAGCGTGGATGAGTTGGGCTTGGTCAGTGCTGTATACCCTGTACTCCAGCTGGTCTACATGACCCCACTAAACTCCTTCACTGTAATCAGTTTACACTCACTCAGTTTCCTCGCCTAGTCAGCAAGAAGTCTGTTGGCAGAGTGACTGAGTTTGCTGTTGTTTTGCGGTCCATGGTAGCCATGGGGGCAGAGACAATACTGCACAGTGGAGAGCATCCGACGGTCCCAGACTCACCTGCTTGCCCCGGGTAGACAGGCCCGAGTCGCCACCGATCCTGCCCTTCAGGTTCAGATCACTTTCGCCATGACGACAGAGGTAGATTGAACGCGGAGTTATGTGGATGTTCATGAGGTAGTAGACAATTTTGCTCTGGATGTGATCCAGTACATGGTTGACAAGGTAGCGCCTTCCGACATCCATGATTTTAATAAAAGAAAGATCCCTTTGGGAGAAAGATGAGAATTGCACAGTCATACGCTGTCACGATGCGAGAGTCACACACGTCCTCAAACACTCACGGCCACAAACCCTGACACCGAGCAGCGGATTGAAGGGCAGCATTGACACGAGACAGGACAGAGTGGGCAACGGCGCGCACGGTGGGTTTTTCCTGGGTCTGTGTATCACGGCTCCCCCACCGACTAACAAACCAGACAAGGAGTCAAGGAGCAACAGTTCCAGCACCAACACCGCGGTACACGGCTGGTTACAGGACTGACCATATGTGGAAGAAGGAGGTCTTGGCCGCAGATGTGAAATAGATGTTTGCTGTATGTTTGTATAATGCACATATGTGCTGCTGCAGAAGGGGATATATTAAAGGACATGGGGGTAAAGAGCAGCACGTGGACGAGGAAGATTCATCTATATAAAAGGTGGAGAAGATGATTGGACTGAAAACTGATGTTTGCCAAATATCTTTCAGTTCTGTTGAATTCTATGAACAGAGCTAACGTACTTATCAGACACTTCATCCAATGACTCGTACGTGTTCTGATAACACTCTATCCTTTTCAGGAAATCAGCTATTGCTTCATCGTTGTTGCAGTCGCTGTAGTCTGGGCTTCCCAACTTTACTTGCTAAAAGAAGCAAATTTGAATGACTAGTAAAACAGAACCATAGAGGACATGAACAGACCCTTCGCCCCACAATGTCTATGTCGAATATGATGCCAACTCTTATCTACTACATACCATTCATTTCTTGCATGTCCATGTGCCTATTGAAAAGTCTCTTAAACGCCACTAGGTATCTGCCTCCGCCACCACCCCCGACAGCACGTTCTAGGCACCCACCGCCCTCTGTGTAAAAACAAAGCTTGCTCCACATGTCACCTTTAAAGTTTGCTCCTCTCACCTCTTGTACTTGATTTTCCATCCTGGGGAAAACAAGTACTGCCCTATCTATGCATCTCATCATTTTATATACTTCTATCAAATCCGGCGATCCAGAGAAACAGTCCAGTCAGTCCAATCTCCCCCTACAGCTAATACCCCTAATACTGGCAGCATGCTGGTAAGCCTCCTCTTCACCCTCTCCAAAGCCTGCACATCCTTCCTGTAACGGGGTGACCAGAACTGCACGCAATTCTCCAAATGCAGCTGAATCAAAGTTCTATAAAGCTGCATCATCACTTCTTAACCTTAATACTCAATTCCCTGAGCAATGAAAGCAAGTATACCTATGCCTTCTTTACCACGCTATCTACTTGTGTTGCCACTTTCAGGGAGTTTTGGACAAAATCCCTCTGCCTGAAATAGAAAGCCTTATCAATGATCACAGATGTACACAGATTTCATGATTGATTTGTTTAGTTTAGAGATACAGCGTGGAAACAGGCCCCACGGAACACCTAGTCAACGCTGACCAGTATTCACTGTACAATAGTTCTATCTTACACACGAGGAACTATTTACAGAAGCCTATTAACCTACAAACCTGTATGTCTTTGGAATGTGGTAGGAAACCGGAGCTCCCGGTGAAAATCCACGTGGTCACAGGAAGAACATACAAACTCAGTACAGAAGCACCCTTAAGACAGGATCAAACCCGGCCCTACCGTTGCACCACTATGCTGTCTTAATTGGAGCTTTATAAAGTCAAGCTAACGCAGCCAGGTCTGTAACTTTACACTGTAGGCAGCCGAGGATGTTCCCACAGGGCAATGAGAGGCTCAGCTTTCTCATGATCAAGATGGTAAAACAGTCGACTGCACGAAGCAACGTGCATGAGTGAGTGAGCACCCAGTCACAGATGGAACAGGTTCACCTGGAACCGACGGCTCTCAGAACGAGGAACTAACTCCTCCTCAGCTCATTCCGGATAATTTCATGAACACTAGCATACAGAAGAGTGGCTAGAAAAGTTATTCAATGTTTTAAGTGGCAACATATTAAACCCCTGACCGGGCAATCATCTTGTGGGAACATTTTGATTTTAAATAATCACTTTTAAATATACACATCTTAAAAATTATTTATTTAAATTATTTGCTGGTTTTCTCTCACACTTCATGGCAGGAAATAACAATGTATAAACCCCACGTTCGAGTTAGGCAAGAGGAACTTAAGTAAACATTGGTCCCTTGCAAGGCCAGCCTGAGAAATTAATAATGATAAATAGAACTGCGGCAGATTCTAAATAAGTTATCTGGCTTAGTCTTCACATCAGAACACATTTAAAGTACACCAATAACGAGAGAATTTCACTGTACCCAGGTACATGTGACAATAAAGTATAGTTGAATCATTGAGAATACAGGGGCTCTAGGGGAGGGGGGGTGGGGGCGACTAAGAACAATCTCAACAGAAAAGAAATACACTACAAACTCACAGCACAAACTGAGAAACCACATGGCCTTTTCCAGTGGCCTTGCAGGGATATGGATGACCGGCTGTGATCTACTAATATTCCCTAGGTTTTGCTAAGGGAAATGTTTCGGCACTATTCAAGACAGGAGGGAGGCAGCGAGCAAGAAACTGCAGCCCAGTCAGTGTACCTGCAGCTCATGGGAATACACCGGAATCCATTACTGAGATGGCAATAGCGGGGCATTCAGAAATTGTAATATTATGGTGTGAACATAGTCTATGAAGGGGAAGAAGTGCAAGACACATTGGCTAGCTGTTTGAGGATGCCACAAACGCATGGATATAGGAGGGCCAGCTGTAGTGGATCTGGATTTCCAGAGACATCTGGTAGAGTGCACATCAAAAGTTAGAGCACGGCAAGAATGCATGGGTCTTTGGGATGGGTGGAGGGAGGGTAATAGATTGGTCATTGGCATAGACGAACTAAGAGAATACAGTTGGGATCAATGGATCTTAGACTGGGGATGGGAAACAGGCTGGTTCCACAGGGGTCAGCACTGTGACCTCAACTGTTTACAATCTTCATTCGTGACTTGATGAAGAAACCAAGTATACGATGCTCAAATCTGTGACAATACAAAAAAGTGAGTGGGTTGGCAGATTGTGAGGAAAACATAGAAGTCATTCCCCCATTTAAAACCAAATCATTCAACACATTCAAAAATAACGTATTTCTAGTCCTTAGAGCAAGAGGTATCAAGGGACCAAACTAGACCATGGTACTTAAACTGAATGCAGAATAGGTGAGAGGGCCCGAACGGTCTCCTTCTGTTCCTATTCTGTGTTTGTTCAACATGACACATGTCCAATACTTTCACACGTGCCCGTCATGCATACTTCTCAAA
Organism: Okamejei kenojei; assembly: GCA_035221665.1. NCBI lineage: Eukaryota > Metazoa > Chordata > Chondrichthyes > Rajiformes > Rajidae > Okamejei > Okamejei kenojei. The sequence continues at coordinate 27,312,263 of CM069146.1, read as the reverse complement.
GCCTTCCCTTGCAATACTGCTGTTTTACACATCCAGCATTTATTCATCATGAACATGTACCCTTAGCACAGGAAACCCCCAATCACACTTCTCCAGCACTGTGTAACACTCCACAGCCGTACGTGGTGATCAGTGCGCTACAAGACGCAAGATCACTCAGACATAGCCAGCAGTAACTCACCACGATGTTTGTCGCAATGACCTCGGGATCTTCACACACTGATTCCACAAAGAACACCTTGGCAGATCGGCACCGTGAGGGGGAGAAAGGGTTTCATTAAGAAATTACGATTCTTCCATTTCTAACAAAGTCAAAGTAAATGGAAAACAAAACTGCAATATTTGATTCCCACACTTAAATGGAAAAATATTATTCAAGTGAAATATTACCAATAATGTCCATATCTATACAGCACAGAAACAGGCCCTTTTGTATCACATTCAGTCTAACAGCAGCCTGTTCTCACAGCCTGCTTGCTTCATCACTCTCCCAACCCTCCCCTCCACACCCAGCGGACCCCCGCTCCCATATCCCCCCCAACCATCAGCACATGTGGCACTTTAATCTCACAATGAAGCAGGACACGAAGGGACAGGGAGAAACATGGGGCAAGAGTTGTTGGTTTGATAAAGGATTCTACTGATAACAAATGTAGACAAAAATGCTGGAGAAACTCAGCGGGTGAGGCAGCATCTATGGAGCGAAGGAATAGGTGACGTTTCGGGTCGAGACCCTTCTTCAGACTGGAAACTCGCTGAGTTTCTCCAGCATTTTTGTCTATCTTCGATTTTTCCAGCATCTGCAGTTCTTTCTTAAATGCTACTGATAACAAAGAATAGTTAGCATTGGCTCTACCTGGTGGAAGCTCAGAGAAGCACAGGATTCTGACCGGCTGAATCACTTCACTCTCAGGTATAATGGCTGACACCAATCCACTTCCCTATGGACAGCAGGGGGGGAGCTTTAACAGAATTGAGAAAATTCAATGTTCAAGCCCAGAGGATGCAGACTCCCCAAGCGGAATATGAGGTGCTGTTCCTCCAACTTGCGGTGTTGCTCACTCTGGCTGTGGAGGAGGCCCAGGACCGAGAGGTCGGATACGGAATGGGAGGGGGAGTTGAAGTGCTGAGCCACTGGGAGGTCGGGTTGGTTAATGCAGACCGAGCAGAGGTGTTCAGCGAAACGATCACCAAGCCTCCGCTTGGTCACACCGAGGAAGAATGGTCTCGACCCAAAACGTCGCCTATCTCCTCCGCTCCTTAGATGCTGCTGCACCCGCTGAGTTTCTACAGCCTTTTGTGTACCCTCCCTATGGACAGCATGTGCCTTCTCACATTGCTTAGGTATTTAAACTACCCAGTACTTGAGTAAATATGGTAAATTTCTAGGGATGGATTTGGCAGGCTTGGCTCCTGGTTAACGCCCAGTCCCACAGTATGAGTTCATACCAAGAGATCTCCCGAGTTTGCCCTGATTCGAACTCAGAGATTTACAGTAATGGCCACTCGTCGGTACTCGGGGCTCTCGTGGACATTTTTCAACATGTTGAAAAATCTTCACGTGTCTTCCTGTGTTTACGTGCCGTTAGTGAGTCTTCCCGAGTACCTGCCGTTAGCGTTACGAGCCGCTAAGAGACGTCCCCGAGCTCCGACGTACCCGCTACCTTCATTCTCCGTGCTTACCACGAGTTTGATTTTTTTTAAACACGGGATAGCTCTTGGAATGAACTCGTACCATGGGACAGGGCTTTTAGATTTTAGAGTCAGGAGCAGACACAGGATAGTTTACTATCCCACAGGCAGCACCATACTGCCGGACAACATTCCCCACCACTACTAACCTTGTACCCGTTCTGCTCTGCAAAGTTGATGATTATTTCTCTTCTTTCACGCGTAGTGTTTGTGGCATCGAAGACCTGTTGAGAGATTATTCAGCCTTCAGTATGAATTGGAGGTGGGGAGCTAGACGGAAGATAGCTTCCAGTCGGTTTAGTTACGGTCTAACCTGCAGAACAACAAACTTCTTCACTGTGGAAGCAGTCATAGGATATCACAAGCAGTGGGATACAATTTCAGAGGATCAGTTAAAACAAAGGCGCAAGAATAACGAGGCTACTACTGGTGAAAGAGCACAGGGAACTAGATGACCAAGGTGGAAGTCAGTGCAGAACTGGGCACTAAATATGTCTGGGTACAATGTAGGAATAAGGAGGGGCAGGTAGAGTGGCAAGCAACACTGATGAAAGAAATTATTGCAGTTCAACTGGGATGATCTATTTATTAAAAAACAATCATTAGAATCCAGTATCCACTCTGTTGACTGGCAATTTATGGAATGCTCGCAAGGAAATCAGAGCTGGAGTGAGCAACGGGACATACAACTAAATATATTCAAAGACACTTTGGAAATGTGTTCAGAGCGTTCTATACCCAGCATGTTTCTGGCCCAATGAGGAAACCAAGCAGAGGAAGGGCAGGGCAGTGCTCGCTCGCAGTATTATGGACCTCTCTATAATTTTTTTTTTTAAATCAATAGAGAAAGGTAAATTCTACAGGATGAGAACACATCACTGTGATGACAATGAATAGTGGGACAGGCATGAGGGGCCGAGTGGCTCCTGTTTTATGTTCTTTGTTACTCACAGCTCGAGGACTGCGCGCAGTGTGGTCACACTGCGGTTGCTAGGGAGGAACAGTAAAACTGGTAACAGGACTGTATATACTAGCATCTTATATTTCAGAATACAGGCGAGATGGAGATATAGTTGTGTAGAAAATATGACAGCCAAGATAAAGAAGTCCCTATACCCTGAGAGAGAAGTAAAGAGAAAAAGGGGGCAGGGATTCAAGTAATTGGTAGATTGATTAGTGGGGAAAGGAGGAAATGTTTTTCAAGGAGAGGTGGCAGGTGTCTGGAACTCACAGCTGGAAAGTGTGGGTGGTGGAAACCCGATTAAACAGCGAGGATGTGCCGGTGCCCGTGCCCGTGCTGGGAAGAGTACATTGAGCACCTCTTTCTGCTGAACAGCTCCTGCTGCACCTTGATTCTCTGAACAATTCACTGCAGAAGAAGTACCCAGCATACCTAGGGATGTAGAGAGCGGCTAATCCCTGGACGAGGGAAGAGGCTGCAGAAATAGTGCACTAGTTATGACCTTCCAAATTCCTCACATTCTGGAAAGATTCCAGTAGATTGGATAACTGAAAATATAATGATCCTATTCAAAATAAAGGAGGCAGATCAGTAAATTGTTGGCTAGTTAGCCTGACCTTGGGTAAGTCCCTGGGCAGATATTGGAATCTATATTGTGGTTAGATAGTTAGAAAATCAATGAGTCAACATAGTTTTATGAAGAAAATGACATCTGACAAATGTATTAGGGCTCTGAGAAGGCAACAAGGTTGGATAAGGAGCACTCGCAGATCCAAAGGCATTCAGCAAGATGCCACCAACCTCATAAACAGAGAAACGTAGACACAAGGAACTGCAGTTGCTGGTTTACAAAAAAAATAACAAGGTGCTGGAGTAACTCAGCAGGTCAGGCAGCATCTTTGGAAAACACAGGCTGAAGAAGAGTCCTGACCAAAACGTCACCTATCCATGCTCTCCAGTGATTCTGCCTGACTTGTTGAGTTACTCCAGCACTTAAACAGAGAGTTGTGGATGTGGCCTTGTCAGCCTCCCTACCACCTAGCACCCCCCACCCACCCGGCCTCCAATCACTTCTCGCTGTCTCGGAAAAGGAGACAACATAATCAAGGACCACTCGCATCTCATCATTCCCTCTTGTCCTCTCTCCTGTTGGGCAGATGATATAAACGCTTGAAAGTATGTACCACCAGGAACAGCTCCTTCAAACGACTCAATAACATTGTCCTCATTTCAGGGTATATCTCCCGACCCACCTCCTTGTGGCCCGTACACATTTTTAAAAATCTGCACCTTCTCTGTAACACTATATTCTGCACTTTATTTGCATTGCCTGTTGTACGCGTGTGGCTTCACTGTACTCATGAAGAGTATAACCTGTCTGGATTGTATGCAAATAAAGCATTTCACAGTATCTTCGTACATGTGAAAATAATATATTCTTACCAGCCGCAAGCTTGGCTTTGAGGGTGACATGGAGATTGGCTAACTGAAAGAAACACTATCAGGCTCTAACTGGGCTGACACAGGGCTGGTAGCTGAACTATGAAATGCTCCAATAAGGGAATCAAATGTAGTATTGCCACGTTTGCTTATGAAAGATGAATGGAAAAGCAAATTGTGAGGCAGGCAGATAATTCTGATGAGGATGTAGATAAAGTATGTGGGTATAATTTGATGATGGAGTATAAAGTGAAGAGATGCAGAATGTTCTATAAATGAAGAGAGAATGGTCCTGTACAGCAAGTATTCAGGAAGGCAAGTGAAACGTTGGCTTTCATGGTGAGGAGCATGGAGCTCTAAAGTTGGAAATACTTACGGTAACTGGTTTTGAGACCAGACGGAGTCGTGTGAGCCATGTTTTGCAGTTCTGAGTAGATTCACTAGATTTGATTCCTGATATGAAACAGTTGCCTTAAGGGTGATCACACTTAAGATTGGAAGGACTGTCTCACATTTCCCGCTGGTGAGAAGCTGGAACTGGGAGAGGAATCATTTCAGAAGAACAGGTCACCATTAAGACAGCAATGAGAAGGAATTTTGTCTCTGAAAGAGATCATGAATTTTTGGAGTTTTCTACCCAAGGGAATTCGAACATTGAATTACTAATACATTCAGGCCCAGGTACTTGTGCTGCAGGAACAGACAAGAGAGAACTCACTGCAGAACTCAGAGCAGGCTCTGAGGGTCACCAGGTCACCTCCTGCTCTGGTTTCTTGCGTTGTTCTCATACAGTACTTGGGATCAAGATGCAGCCTGCTCCTCAAGGCTGGAGTGAATGCTGAAGATCCCATGCTGTGACCAACAAGAGCAAGTTCTCCCAGTCTGCTCGCTAATGCCAAACAACTGTGAATAGTCATTCACAACCTTTCTATTGATTGGATCTTGATGAGTCAAAATCAGGATCTGGAACTGATGGTGATTCTCAGTATGTAAGCTACTGAGAGACTTGATAACGAGTCTGCCCTCACTTACCGCAACCTGGCCACCTTCCGTGTCCAGGTATCTCTTCACATCGCTCAGTGCTCTTGATGCACACTGTCTACAGAAAGACAAACATTGGGCAATCAGCCAACGCCCTACACGTCACCACCATCATTCAATAGCAAATGTGGACAATAAGAAAGGTGCAACGTTCGTGCTGCCTGTTACCTTCGGATCTGCAAGCCCTCCTTGTTATCAGGGAGGAAAAACTCAAAAGATTTATACGTCTTCAGTACGTCCCGCCGATACTGACCCACGTTAAATGCTGTGAAGGAATGAGTTACAAATCTTAGACACTCGATACCAAGGAATCACTGCATTTGCAAGTATGTCACATACCTCTTGATATAACCTCATATATATTACCTCATCATATTTTGACTTATGACCATAACACTGATATAACCTCATTCATATTTTATTTCACTGATGTGAAATTTCTCAGAGGGGCGACCTGATAGAAGCATCTAAAATCATGAGAGGTTAGGGGTTAGGGTAGACAGTCAGAACTTTTCTCCCACCCTGTATGTCCCCACCCCAAGGTGGAAGTGATAAATATGAGAGGGAAATGGATCATGTGCAGGCAGAGGAGATTAGTTTAACCTGCCACCATAGTCAACAAAGACATGGTGGGCTGAAGGGCCTGTGCTGTACTGTACTGTACCGTTCTGTTCTATGGTCTTAAAACCCACAGATCTGAAAATCGTATGCTTGTATTTCTTAGATAAGCCGACCATTTATGATCTTCTCAAACAGTTTCTGGAATCCATGCATCACACATCAAATACAATCGCACTGAACTTTGAAATATGGACGAGGGTTAACCTGATTCATCATACATGACCTTCCTTCAATAAATCAAAGACAGTCTTTGTTAAACTTTCCTTTCAAACTGCTAATTGATATTGGCACTGTATGCCAATAATTTTCACATGCTTATGTTAGGGTGACTGGCCTGTAATTACTTGGTCTTTCCTTTTCTCCTTTTAAACAACATCGCCATGTTAATTGTCTTCTAGTCTCCACCACCTCCTTCATAACCTGAGGACTGTAAAACGATATGCCTGTCGATTCTTTTAAATTTTCTAACGTCATAAATAATAGAACAAAACAGAGCATAGAACAGTACAGCAAAGGACCAGGTCCTTGGGTCCACAATGTCTGCCGAACATGATGCCGAGTTAAACTAATCTCCTCTGCCTTCAAGTATCCATTCCCCTCCAATCCATGTGCCTATCTAAAAGCCTCCTAAAATGTTATCTTATCAGCTTTCACCACCACCCCTGGCAGCACATTCCAGGCATCCACCACTATGTGTAAAAAATACTTCCCTTTCAAGCAAACCATACGCTTTCTTTACCACTTTATCTACTTGCATTGTTATTTTCAGGGAGTTAAGGACTTGGACCCCAAGAAGCCTCTGTACATCAATGCAGTTAAGGGTCTTACCATTAATTGTATACTTTCCCCTTTCATTCGACCTCCCAAAGTAAAACACCTCACATTTTCCTGGATTAAACTCTATCTGCCATTGCTCCACCTATAGCTGTAGTTGATCTCAATCCTGCTGTATTCTTTGACACACTCTTTTCACTGACTACAACTCCACTGCTAATTCTGCATCTCTTCATTAAACATATTTAATGTTCCAGTTTTCTTCACTCCACGTTACTATAGAATGAATACATTCTGCTGCCTTCACCCGTTGCCCCTTCCAGCCTTCTCAAGGAACGTACCTTTAGTAGGCACCCCAATCCAGTTGAAGTAACGGGTGAGTTTCTTCGAGATGTAGGTCTTGCCTCTGGCAGGGAGCCCCACCATTACGATGAGTGAAGGGGAGTTTGTCATGTGTGGAATCCATACTGAAATAACACAACACCTGATTATTAATCAAAATAAAGCACAGAATAACCGCTTGAAATCCCCTTTCCTTCCAAATGTGAATACGGTAATGATGCTTGAAAGCCCACACTGATCTGTCGGTTCAGTCGTGACCTGCTAGCGAGCCGAGCCTCAGCACTGCACCACCTTTCTGCCCTCAGCGATCGAAAGCCACACTGCTCCAATTAATTAGCCCCAATCACCCTACTTCAGTACAACACCACCATCTAACCAAACTACTTTCCACATCATTAGGTATGTTGTGCCACAAGATGCAGGACAATCCATTCTGTCCGTAACACCCAGAAAGCTGTCCATGAAGCCAGCTGTGATCAGCATTGTTACCAGGCGGCATTTCTTCACCAACAGCTGGTCACTGACACCCTCAGTCTACTCAGCATCTGACCTGGCAAAAAAACTCAATTGCAGAGGCAAGAGGGACTGCCTTCAGTGTTTGACCAAGTATGGGGAAGCCTCGGTAACACCAAAGGTGAAACGCTCCCATGGCTGGAGTCATAACCATATTCCTCTGTGTAAGGTCATTCATCTGAGCAAGATTCCTCAGTGGACAGAACCAATTCAACCACCTTGTACCGCTCCATCAGCAGGGGACTGTCACTGCTGACTCCACAATGCCCCATTAGTAACTCCACAGATAACGAGACACTCCATGTCTGAATGAGTCTTAGATAATATTCTAGTGCAGGGTGATGAATGGCGACGAGCCCCCACGTGTCAGGCAGACACCACCTGCAACCACAAGCCACCCACCCTGACATTCACTGGTAGAACCAAAGATCCTATAGCAAGCAAGATAGACCACTCCTTCTAAATGCAATGGGCTGACGTGTAGTACGCAACGGAGCGGAAAGTGGGCCTTTATTTCCATCCATTTCAGTAACCCGACCTGACTCGCAGTGTAATCAGCATTGCGGGGGAACAGTTTGTAATTCTGAAAATGAGAAAACTTTTCCCAAATAACTTTTATTTTTACGAGGATGTTTCCGTAACCAGCTGTATCCGCACTAGTATCCTATGGGATCTTTGGTGCGGAGACGGAAGCCGGTTACGGAAATGGGGCCAAAAATTACCCATGAATCTGTCCATGACCGTACTACGTCTTTTTCGTCGAGTGATCTATCTTGCTTGCTATAGGATCTTTGGGTAGAACCACGACCAAAGCCAAAACGCATGGGACAGGCACTGTAGATCAGAGACACAGCTAAATATGCCACTCATACAGTGGGCATTAGATCGGGCAGAGGCTGGGAATTGTTATTGTGTTAAAAGATCTGTAAAACTGTAGCAATTAAGAATGTTATTGTTCCGTTGCCGTACGTATGACAATTAAATACTCTTGACTCATGACCGTTCCAAGTCCCAATAGACAATAGGTGCAGGAGTAGGCCTGTCGACCCCTGGAGCCAGCACCGCCATTCATTGTGATCATGGCTAATCATCTACAATCAGTACCCTATTCCTGCCTTCTCCGCATACCCCTCGACTCCGCTTTCTTAAAGAGCTCTATCTACCCGTCGCACCATTATGTCTCACACCATCATGTCTTGGAAATATATTTAATTTGGGTCCAAATGCAGGAACTATCTCCACCACAGGCAGCACTGTGAGTGCCCACTTCACCGTGACAGGGGGCACACAAATACTCCCTGCTTTTACAGGCATCTCATATCTGTGCTTAACAGTCGGAAATGAAAGCAGAATCGTTACAAGCTCAGAGACCCCGGTCTTGTCAGGGCGAATGATCTATGGTAACAGACATTCCCAGCCCGTCTACCAAACACTGATGCTGCCATCAATGGTGCCACTGCCTGCAGGCCTTTGCTTGCTCCTGTAATGAAACGACAAGCTAGGCCACTATACTCCCTTTGTGTTATTCCCCAAATTCAGTCGGCACAAACATGTTTAATGGCAGCAAATTCTCATTAGCTGTGTCTATTTGTAGAACGGCTATTAATTACCATCACGTGAACAGCTCACTCAAGAGCAATAATACCATATTTGCAATGGCCCATTACAGCCGCCCCTCCCCCTCACCATCAACTCTAGCCTACCCTCCTGCCTCCAGAACCTCCTCCCCATGTCCACTGCTCCATGACCCCTACTGTGGGAAAAATACTGTGCATTCACCAAATCTATTCTCTCATGATTTTATACACCTCTGTAAGATCATCCCTCAGCCTCCTGTGCTCCGAGGAATAAAGTCTCACCCTGCCCAACCTTTCAATGTAGCTCAGGCCCTCGAGTCCTTGCAATATCCTTGTAAATCTTCTCTGCACTCCTTCCAGCTTAATGACATCTTTCCCAAAGCAGGGTGACCAAAATGGAACACAATAATTCTGCAGTTCCTTCCTACACAATAATTCAAGTGCAGCCTCAGCAACATCTCGTTCACTTGTACCATAATGTTTCAACTTCCATACTGAGTGGAGACAAGGAACTACAGATGCTGTAATCTTGAGCAAAAGGTAAAATGCAAGAGTCAGTTAGCGGGTCAGCTAGCAACTGATCGGTGATGTTTCTGGTTGGAACCCTTCTGCAGACTGATTCAATACTAGGTGCCCTTCCTGATGCTAAAAGTCTTCTTTGCCACCTTATCTACCTGTGACACCAGTTTCATAGAAACATAGGCTTTCAGGGAACTATGTACCTGTACTTCTAGATCCCTCTACTCGCAACACTTCCCAGGGCCCCACCATTCATTGTGAAGGTCCTGCCTTGGTTTGAATGAATGGATAGGTTTATTGGCCAAGTATTCACATACAAGGAATTTGCCTTGGTGCTCTGCCCACAAGTGACATGACATACAGTGACAGTTAGGAATGACACATAAAACATCAAACATTAATAATAAAACATTAACGAATAAAACATGTGAATTAAATAAAATTTCAGAGCAAAAGGAGGCTACAGATTTTTGGTTATTGAGTAGAGCTACTACCCGTGGAAAAAAGCTGTTTTAATGTCTGGCTGTGGCAGCTTTGACAGTCCGGAGTCGCCTTCCAGAGGGAAGTGATTCAAAGAGTTTGTGGCCAGGGTGAGGGATCAGAGATGATCTTACCCGCTCGCTTCCTGGCCCTTGCAGTGTACAGACTTCCCAAAATGCACCAACTCACACATATCCAAATTAAACTCCATTTGCCATTACGCAACCCATTGCATGTTAATTTTTCATAACCCTGCACAGACGCACTTCAATCCTTCCCTTCTCTCATCATTTTAAATCCACAATTTCCATTTTCTCTATTGAAGGATAACTTCCCAGTTTCCTACATTGTGTTTTCTCACTTTGTCTACAATCTGTTGAAGCCTCTTTGTATCTTTGTCACTACTCGCGTTACCAAGGGCTCCGTGTCATTGGTGGAAGTATCACACTGGATTCCTTCAGCCAATTATTGACACAGATTGTGAATACTTGGGACCCTGCGCTACTCCATTGGTCAGTTTGCCAACCCATGAAAGACCCATTCATTCATTCATTCCTACTTATTGTCTGTCGTTTAACCACCTCTCAACCCATCCTCCCACTGCCAACCCCTCGTAAGAGAAAGCAACAGAAACATTAACTAATGATCACTGCAACTGCTGTGCTCAGTTCTCAGACAATAATTTACAAATCGCCCTTTCAGAAAAAGATCCGTGCAGGTTTCTCTTCAGTAGCATTCAAGGAAGCTGCTGGGCCGTGAGCAAGGTGCTGGGCAGAGAGAGAGTTGGCTGAGAGGTTGGAGGGTGGGAAAGATGACGGTGCAAGGGAAGAGGTGGATTGCAATGTGACAGACAGATCTTGTACACCTCAATAACGTCACTCCCCAGCCTCCTTCTCTCCAATGAAAAAAAGTCCCAGCCTAGCCAACCTCTCCCTGTAACTCAAGCCCGCAAGTGCAGGGAACATCCTGGTGAATCTCTCCTGCACTCTTTCGAAATTAATGACATTTAGATTTAAATATATTATTGTCACATGAACTGAAGTAAAATGTAAAGCTTTGTATATGATGTTCTCTAAAGAGATCAGATAAACCATACATAGATACAATCAGCTCCGATGAAAGCAAGTGTGCCAAACACCTTCCTCACGGCACTGTGCACCTGAGTCGCCACATGCCCATATACTCCCGAATCTCTCTGTTCTGCAACATTTTGCACAGTTTGCCTGGTGATTAGTAACCTGTCCTAAAAAAGGTGATATGGAACATAGAACAGTGCAGCACAAGAACAGGCCCTTCAACCCACGATATCTGTGCCAACTGCAATGCCAAATTAAACCAATCCCATCTGCTTGCGCATCAGCCAAATCCCTCCCCACCTGTTCACGTAAATCTGAAACATTCACATTATTTAGAACAGCAAGACAAGTATTTGTATAAAAAGTTAATAAAGTTAAAAACAAAATAATTTTGTTACAATTGTCATTTTAAAACCAGGAATCCATCCTGAAAAACCACTTAGTTGTATCCAGACCTTTGTCAAATGTCGTGCCGCGTGTTAGTGCCATTTTACAATTCATCGCTGCAGAATCCTGGTTCAAAGATCAGTCCTGACAGAGGCAGTAGCCCAACAACAACACTTCCAAAGTCCCATAAATGTGAACCAGTGTGTGTTCGAGCTCAGCCACCAATAAACAGGAACGAAAACTATCACAATGATGTATTAAACAATGTCAGGGTCATCATTGACAAAACTTGTTTTTTTAAACAAGATTGAGAATTCCCTGCATCTGCAGCTGCCGCTCTGCAGCCACAGAGCAGGAACGTGGAACACACTGGATGACTCACCAATATTTACAATGCCAACAAGGCATTGAAATCCAGAACTATTCAATATTTCCAATCTTCTCCATCTTCTAAACATTGCTGTAATTGCTCACACACTACAGAAGAGTATTGCATTATAAATTTATGCACATTATTTTTAGAGAACTGTGCGGATATTGTACAGCACTGCAGGTGGATTCAAGTAACAAGTACATTGTCTTCACCCGCTGGCCCATCCTACGCCGCAGACTGCCCATGCAACATTATACAGCACCCCTCCACTGGGCCGCTGTGAATTGGCGGCAAGTTACTGCCTTGGGAGACAAGTAAGTAGCTCCCTCCGGGCAGAGCAGCGGTGGAGGCGGCAGCTGTGGGGGGCAAGAGGGGGGGGGGGGAAGAGGGAGGGGGGGGGGAAAGAGGGAGGGGGGGGAGAAAGAGGGGAGGGGGGGGAGAAAGAGGGAGGGGGGGAGAAAGAGGGAGGGGGGGGGAAAGAGGGAGGGGGGGAGAAAGAGGGAGGGGGGGGAGAAAGAGGGAGGGGGGGGGAGAAAGAGGGAGGGGGGGGGAGAAAGAGGGAGGGGGGGAGAAAAGAGGGGGGGGGAGGAGGGGGGGAGAGAAAGAGGGGAGGGGGGGAGAAAGAGGGGAGGGGGGGGAAAGAGGGAGGGGGGGAGAAAGAGGGAGGGGGGGAGAAAGAGGGAGGGGGGGAGAAAGAGGGAGGGGGGGAGAAAGAGGGAGGGGGGGAGAAAGAGGGAGGGGGGGGAAAGAGAGGGAGGGGGGAGAAAGAGGGAGGGGGGGGGAGAAAGAAGGGGGGAGAAAGAGGGAGGGGGGGAGAAAGAGGGAGGGGGGGGGAGAAAGAGGGAGGGGGGGGAGAAAGAGGGAGGGGGGGGGAGAAAGAGGGAGGGGGGGGGGGGGAGGGGGGGGAGGGAGGGGGGGGGAGAGGGAGGGGGGGGAGAGGGAGGGGGGGGAGGGAGGGGGGGAGAGAGGGAGGGGGGGAGGGAGGGGGGGGAGAGAGGGGGGGAGAGGGGGGGGGGAGAGGGAGGGGGGGAGAGAGGGGGGGGAAGGGGGGGGGAGAGAGGGGGGGGAGAGGGAGGGGGGGGGGGGAGGGAGGGGGGGAGGGGGGGGGGAAGAGGGAGGGGGGGGGGAAGAGGGAGGGAGGGGAGGGGAGAGGGAGGGGGGGGGGAGGGGAGGGGGGGGGGGGTAGGGGAGGGGGGGGGGAGGGGGGGGGGGAGAGGGAGGGGGGGGGGGGAGGGAGGGAGGGGGGGGGAGAGGGAGGGGGGGGAGAGGGAGGGAGAGGGAGGGGGGGGGGAGAGGGAGGGGGGGGGGAGGGAGGGAGAGAGGGAGGGGGGGAGGGGGGAGGGGAGAGGGAGGGGGGGGGGGGGAGGGAGGGGGGGGGAGGGGGGAGGGAGGGGAGAGAGGGAGGGGGGGGAGGGAGAGGGAGGGGGGGGGGAGAGGGAGGGGGGGAGAGGGAGGGGGGGGGGGAGGGAGGGGGGGAGAGGGAGGGGGGGGAGGGAGAGGGAGGGGGGGGAGGAGGAGGGGAGAGGGAGGGGGGGGAGGAGGAGAGGGAGGGAGGGGGGGGAGGGGGGAGGGGAGAGGGAGGGGGGGGGAGGAGAGAGGGAGGGGGGGAGGAGGGGGAGGGGGGGAGGGGAGAGAGGGAGGGGGGGAGGAGGGAGGGGAGGGGGGGGAGGAGAGAGGGAGGGGGGGGGAGAGAGGGAGGGGGGGGAGGGGAGAGGAGGGGGAGAGGGAGGGGGGGAGAGGGAGAGGGAGGGGGGGAGGGAGAGGGAGGGGGGGAGAGGGGGAGGAGAGGGGAGGAGGAGGGGGGAAGGAGGGTAGGGGAGGACGGGGGAAGGAGAAGAGGACGGGGGAAGGAGGTGAGGAGGAGGAGGTGAGGAGAGGGGGAAGGGGAAGGGGAAGGAGGAGGGAGGGACGGGCGCGGGTGGAGGAGGGCGAGGGTCGGGAGCGGGGCTGGATGGGGATGGTCGGGTGATATGAGTGGGTGTTGTGGGGGGGAGCGGGGTGTATGGGAGGGCCGCTCCGCAGCCTCCATCTCCAGACCTACCCTTCCTTTGTGAAGTGTGCACCTCGCACAGGCCATTTTTACTCGGCACCCAGATCTTTTTGAGGGGGTTCTGGGTGAGTTCGGTGAGCGGGCTCGCCATCATGTTTCCTCTCGCTGTGTTGGCCTTGCACCAAGCGGGCGGCGGCGGCGGCGGCAGCAGCGGCCCGGCCTCGCCTCTCCTCTCCCGGCCCCGCACCGGCCCCGCTCGCGTCTGCAGCCACCGGCTGATCACATGTCCCCGCAACTACCACGCGTCCCCTAAAGCGCGGGCACTCGCGCTGGGCGGCGGGCGGTAAACACACACACACACACACACACACACACACACACACACACACACACACACACACACACACACACACACACACACACACACACACACACACACACACACACACACACACATACACACATCACACACACACACACACACACACACACACACACACACACATACACACATACACACACACACACACACACACATACACACCACACACACACACACACACACACACGACACACACACACACATACACACACACACACACACACACACACACACACACACACACACACACACACACACACACACACACACACACACAGACACAGACACACACATACACACACACACACACACACACACACACACACACACACACACACACACACACACACACACACACACACACATACACACACACACACACACACACACACACACGTGTCACCAAAAAACGGAGTCAGCTGAACTTTGCAGCAATTATACTGAATGTTCAGGAGGTAGCTGCAGATGCTGGTTTACACCGAAGATAGACACAAATGCTGGAGTAATTCATCGCGACAGGCAGCATCTCTGGAGAGAAGGAATGGGTCTGAAGTCTCGATCCGAAACAACACCCATTCCTTCTCTCTAGAGACGCTGCCTGACCCGCTAAATTACTCCAGCACTTTGTCTGTCTATCTTATACTAAATATTTCTTTTTTAATTGTCCTGTATTTATTCACTGTCGGTTTAAACAGCTTTGAGGCTTATTGCTCGTTCCGTCTGAGCGGTGTTTACATTGGGACAGCAGCCCAGCGTGGCTGACTAGGACAGTCCTTCCCCGCCGCCTGCCCACGCACCGTTCCGTTTGCAGGCTGGATATTGCATCAGGTCGCTCGGCTCCACGGGCTGATCACATGCGGAGACCATGGGACGTGGCTGCTCCACGCCTGGCAGCCAATCGCCGAAAGCCGTGCCCCCCCCCCCCCCCCCCAACAAGCTGGGATGGACACAGAGTGCTGGAGTTACAGGCAGCATCACTGGAGAACATGGATAGGTGACATTTCGGGTCGGGACTCTTCTTCAGTCTGAGTGTCCAGAGATGCTGCCGGGCCCGCTGAGTCACTCCAGCTTTTTGTGTCTATGTGTGTATAGGAAGGGACTGCAGATGCTGGTTTACACCGAAGGTAGGGAGTGGGGAGCACTGAGGGTGATCTGACAAAAGTGAAATGAAGAATACACAAAGGACAAATTACGAAGCGCACGGGGTAGGTTGCCGATTGGAAGGGACATGGTGAGGGGCCGATAGTGAAGTGTGAGGGGGGGGAGAGAGGAGGGCTACACCCGTCTGCTAATCACCTCACTTGTATCCACCTAAGGCTCAGTGGTGTTTATTACTTGCCAGGTATTCTCCCGCCCCACCTCTCTTCCAGCTTCCTCCATATTACACTATCCGTCTGAAGAAGGGTCACGACCCGAACCCTTGACTGTCCAATCCTTGGCTGCCTGACCCCCGAGATCCTCCAGCATCTTGTGCTCAATGCTGATCTATGTACCGCCACTCTTGACTCCGAGCTTAAACACAATTTTATTCCCAATTGGTTAGTTTACCCTGGATCCCATGCGATCTAATCTTCCAGACCAGTTTATCATGTGGCATGTGTCAAAAGCCTTGTTCAAGTCCCTGTAACAATAACCCTAATCAATCCTTTCCAAATGTAAGTAGATCTCATCTCGCCAATAACCTGAAAAACCCAACCCAAAATGATGAGACAACGTACAGGAAGGAGATTCAGAACCTTGTAACCTGGTGCCAAAACAACAAATCTCTACCACCTACGTCACCAACATTGTGATTCACTTCAGGAAATGAATCAGTACACACACCCATTGTATATTGTCGGCACCAATGTAGAGATGCTTAAAAACGTCAAGTTGCTAGGAATAAATATCACTAGCAATTTTTGCACACCAATGTTCACACCACAACCTTCATTTAGAAGGCTCAGGAAGTTCGGTATGATCATAACATCTCTATCCAACTACCACAGATGTGCCATAGAAAGCATTTTATCAGGTGCATCTCAGCATAGTTTGGGAACAGCTCCATCCAAGGCCACAAGAAATTGCAGAGTTGTTGACGTAGCCCAGATCATCGTGCAGACCAACCTCCCTTCCATTGACTCCATCTCCACTACACACTGCCTTGGCAAGGCCACCAGCATAATTAAGTGCCAATCTCACCCCCGGTCACTCCCACTTCTCCCCTCTCCCATCAGGCAAGGGGTACAGAAATTTGAAAATGCATACCCCCAGACTCGGGGACAGTTTCTTCCCAGCTGTTAACAGGCAAATGAACTGTCCTCCATCAGCTAGAGAGTGGACCTGACCTCCCATCACTGTAGACCTTGAACTATCTTTAATCTTGGAACTAAATGGTGTAACCTTTATCTGTGCATTCTGGATGGCTTGACAGTAATTTTCTTGGAATAACATGCAAACAAAAGCTTCTCACTGCACCTCGGTACACGTGATATTAATAAACTAAAGTAAGCCTATCCACATTCCCCACTGAGTTAGTTACCCAGCAGGGCTTTTTTTGTAAACCAATTGCAGATGCTGGTTTACAAAGGAGGACAGAAAGAGCTGGAATAGCTCAGCAGCATCAGTCAGGCAGCATCTCTGGAACTTGGTAGGTGTTTCCAATAACATACTGACCTCCAGATGGCACCAGCGGCTGCCAGCTGACCCCGGGAGAGAAGCTGCCAGCCCCGACAATCTCCCACTCTTTTAACCTCTATTCCAAATCTAAATCCGTCACTATTTCGCACCTGGTATATTTCTCTCTGCTGTGCTTGTGTATGGTTGGAGTGTAGCCACGTGCAGCACAATTTGACTGGAGACCACACAAACTCTATCTCGGTACAGATGACAATAAACCAACAGCACTGAAGCAAGGCTGTAGTTCCGAGGCTTTTCCTTGCAGCCTGACTTGTATAAAGGTGGAACATTAGCAACCCTCCAGTTTCCTGGAACCCATGACTATTGATGACACAATTATCTCTGCCAGGGCCCCAGCAATTTAAACCCCAGCTTTCCACAAAGTCCTCGGATACATTTGTTCAGGTCCCAGAGATTTATCCACCTTTATGCATTTTAAAACCTCCAGCGGTTGTTCTTCTATAATGTGGACTTTCTTCCAGATGTAACTATCAATAACATCCCCAAGTTCTCTAGCATCTTTCTCCACAGTAAGCAGATGAGAAAAGTTCATTTTACACCTAGGCCACTTCCTGTAACAACACAGACAAACTTGTTGATCTTTTAGAGGCCCTATTCTCTCCCTAGTTACTAATTTTCCCTTAATATACACATAGACACCCCCACTACCCAAGGCATTGAATTGACCTAAGCTGCCTTTACCTGACCCATGACTCCTTTTTCTTGACCAGGTTTTCAATATCTCTCATCACACTGGGTTCCTTGCACCTGCCAGTCTTGTTTGTCACTCCAACAGGAATACACAGACCCACAGCTCCCACTGTCTCACCTGGAAAAGCCTCTCACTTGCGAGGGGACGAAGCAGGAAAGAGTGTGGGGGGGAATGGAGTAGTGTGGCAGACAGTGAGATTGACTCAAATACAGACAATAAATTAGGCAGGCCCAGTGCGCAGAACAGCCAGAGGCAGGTGAGGGAGCAGGGGGGTGGGCTGGCAGATGCAGTTGTAGTGACTGTGATGTAAGGAGCCTCACAGCAAGTTAAGTGAGCTTGCAGCATGGATCAGCACATGGAATGGCGAGTCACAGAACTATGGCTGAGGGAAAGGCAGCTTAATGTCCTGCGGTACAGACATATAGGGCAGGACAGGCACCTCAATGCCCATGAGTAGACATCTAGGGCTACTACAGGACTGGCAGCTCATTGCCCAGACATATAGGGCAGGACTGGCAGCTCATTGTCCTGGGGCATAGATGTGACTGAGGGGACTGCGAGATGGGGGAGTTGCACTGTTGATCAGGGAGTACATCACGGCCCCATGTGGAGAGGACATCCAGGCTCAGTAATCCAATAGGACCACGTGGGTAAAACAGGAGTAGGAGAGGGATGATCACTGTGCTAGCGTTATAACTAACAATCAGGAATTAGAAGAACATATATGTAAACACGTTACAGAAAGGGGTAAAGAGTTACAGTAACGGAATTACAATTTTCCTAGTATTGCCTTACAATTGCCTTAATGTAAGGGGTTCAAATAGGGCATAATTTGTCAAGTGCATCCAAAGCTTAAGCTTTTTCAGACAATATTTAGTTAGTTGTACCAGAGAAGTGTTGAGATTGACCTTAGGTCATGGTGGGTCGGGGAACACTTGGGGACAGTGATATAATCCTGTCCGTTTCTATTTATCGTCCTTGGGTTAAGGCCATAAATTGGTGGAAGATGATCTTGACAGCAACAGGCGAGGATGGATTGGGGGAAGATGCTTGTGGGTAAAACAATATCGGACAAACGAGATTTTTGGGCAAGAGCTGAGGCCAGCATGTTCCAGTGAGAGTGAAAGGGTAAATTGGCAAGAGTAGGGAATTTTGGATGAAAACCATCATTGAAGGTTTGATCCGGAAACAAAAGGAAGTCTAGGACAGGTATAGGCATGTCCTTTGCGGAATAGCAAGGTGCTGGAGAATACCTAAAGTTAGGAGGGCAGAAAGAGGCCACAAAGTATCATTGGCAGGTAAGATTAAGGAGAAACAAATATAAGTCTAGAAGCAGAAAGGATAGCTCGCAAAAAGGATGTTCCATTAGGAAGAAAGTGGCAATCTATATGGGAGCCAGGGATGTGTGCGAGGTCCTGAATGAATATGCTGAACAGACAAAAAACTGGAGTAACTCAGTGGGTCAGACAGCATCTCTGGAGAAAGGAATAGGTGACGTTTCAGGTTGAGACCCTTCTTTAGACTGAGAGGCAGTGGTGTCCTGGTCGGAGAAACCTGGTCTGCAGTCACCAAGGGGAAGGGTGAGGTCTGAAATACACTGATAGTATGGAGTGCATACGGGTAGATAAATTGCCATGGCCACGCGAGTATGGGAAATAAAAGAGATGGCTGGGTTCTGATGGAGGTTTTTGCACCTTGGTTAGCCACAGGTGGTGCCACGCACTGAGTGGGAAGATCCAATGCTTTTTATCAACAGGAATGGTGTGCCTAAACCCAGCTGAATCATGCCACTCAGTGGTCTGAGTTCTATACTGCAGAGGTTATGCATCTTCATTAAACTGTTCTTCCTCAGTTTGACTCCAAAGTAATTCCTACAAAGTATGAAGACAGAGAAAGCTTCATATAACTGAAGCAAATTCTAGAGTGCTTTGACAGAGTGCGTGGAGCATTAACCAAATACAACTTTAAGAGAAAGCAAGTTAGTGTGGGAGACGCAAGAGATTGCAGATGCTGGAATCCTGAACAAAATTCAAAATGCTGGAGGAACTCAGCAGGTCAGGCAGCATCTGTGGAAGGAATGGACAGATGACATTTCAGGTTGGGACTCTTCTTCAGCTCTGAAGTGGGAGTAGGAATTTGGTGAAGAGGTGAAGTTTTGGCATTTAAATAAAATGACTGTTGACGCAGGCTGCAGGTTTCAAACCAAACTCAGATTTGAACCGTTTAACTAGAGTGCTTGGTTTGTATGAGAAGGTGGTGTCACTAATTTAAACTCCAGCTTAAAAACGCACCACAACAAAGGGCAGAAGTACTTAGGATAGAAATATGATAAGTACTGCTAAAAGTGAAGAGAGGTTGCTCACATCACAATGAAAGAGCCGGGGTGTACAGGTTCAACTCCTGCACTGTGGGGACTTCAGGACACTTCATGTGGACGAGGAGGGAACAAGTGGCAAGTACCTCAGCTGCTCAAACTCAGTCAGTGGTTTTGTTAATATGAGGGGCGCCTCAGGTCAATGTGGCGCATCAGGAAGATCAATACACAGCAGCCCCATTGTTTGTACATCTTTTTCATCTTTTCTGACTTCCCCTTTATCAATTCAGCGTAAAAGCCTCTCCCACCACGCTGGTGAACCATCACTCGAACAACAGCCCATCTGTCCTCCTGAGCAGGTCTGCCTTGCTCCAGAGCAGGTCTGCCTTGCTCCAGAGCAGGTCTGAACACATTTAGAGCCTGCAGCTCTGCTTTAAGCCAAACATTAATCTACTGCAGTTCCCTGTTTACATTTTCATTGGTATGTGGCGCCTAGGTTTCCCGGTTCTTTGTTCATAATCCGCATTCCTTCTCACCATGGTGCCCTGTTCTGGACTGTACAGAGAGTAGAGGGTGCCTGAAAGGCACTGCTGGAGGTGGTGTTTGAGGCAGATATGTTAGTGGCATTTGAGAGAACTGGATAGGCACATGGATATGCAGGGAATGGAAGGATATGATTTCAAGCAGATAAGAGTTGACACGTTATCATGTCGACATAAGGTAGCATGATGTCCAGCTCAGACATTGGATGGGAACTGCCAGGGTGACTGTGGGGGGGGAGGAGAGATGGTGGGGGAAATGCATTTCTTGACATTGTTGAATTCAATGTTGATAAAGGCATGCTGTAAGCTACCTAAGAGGAATATAAGGCGCTGTTCTTCCAGTTTGCATGCTGCATCACTCTGGTAATGGTGGAGGTCACACCATTTTGCTGAACACATGTTCTGACCGCCAAGGCCAGCTGGAGCTCCCTTTCCCATTCTAACATTTATGTCCATGCAGCTAATGGACCGTTCTTAAAGAGCCAGTACAGCCACAATGGGCTGCATGCCCTCCTGTGTGATCATTTTACAATAGACAGTAGATGCAGGAGTAGGCCATTCAGCCCTCCGTGTCAGCACCCCAATTCAATGTGATCATGACTGATCATCCACAATCAGTCTTCCCCCCATATCCCCTGACTGCTATCTTCAAGAGCTCTATCTAACTCTCTCTTGAAAGCATCCAGAGAACCGGCCTCCACCACCTTCTTATGCAGAGAATTCCACAGACTCACAACTCTCCGTCCTACATGGCTCCTGGTTCCTGATAGAACAGCTGGCCCCATAAACATAATCCCAAATCCGCCTTAACCGACCTGATCTCCCGGTTGCTCAGCACTTTGCCTCCTCCTCCCATTCCCAATGTGACCTTTCTGTCCTGGGCCTCCTCCATTGTCAGTGTGAGGCCCAGCGCAAATTGGAGGAACAGCACATATTTTGCTTGGGTAGCTTACACCCCAGAAATATTAACATTGATTTCTCCAACTTCAAATAGCCCTTGCTTTCCCTCTCTCTCCATTCCCCCCCCCCCCCAGCCCCTTCCCAGTTCTCCCACCAGTCTTACTGTCTCCGACTACTATCTCTGTCCCACCCGCTCTCCTGACACCAGTCTGAAGTAGGGTATCGACCCGAAACCTCACCCATTCTTTCTCTTCAGAGATGCTGCCTGTCCTGCTGAGTTACTCCAGCATGTTGTCTACCTTTGATTTAAACTAGTATCTGCAGTTTCCTACATACCAAATCAAACTCAATGGATCATTATCCTCAGACTTCATGGCGATGTTCTGAACACTGCCAGTTTATTGACAGCAACGGAGAATGTGGCAGGAATGTTATTTTCATGAAAGACCGGGTCAGAGCCACACCTTGCAGAGGCGTGAACACTGCTGAACGCTCAGCAGTCTGGAGGTAACTCTCCATAGAGGCTGCCTGGCCTGCAAAGTACTGCAAACATGGACACAAACTTCACAGGTTTCATCCCAATCTCTGACTGGTTCCCAATACCTGTTGCAAATTACTGGAATACAGTGACACTGTACTATTATTTAGCTACTGGGTTGTCAACATTCAAACAGTTTATAGCATTCCCTGTATCTGAAAGAAATACAATGCAGAAGCAGGCCCTTCAGCCCACCAAGTCCGTGCCAACCAGCAATTACCCCGTACACTCGCACTATCCTACACACTAGGGGCAATTTACAGAAGCCAATTAACCTACAAACCTGCACATCTTTGGAGTGTGGGAGGAAACCGGAACACCCGGAGAAAACCCATGCAGTCACAGGGAGAACGTGCAAACACAGTACATACAGCACCTGTAGTCAGGATTGAACACGGGTATCTGGCTCTGTAAAGCAGCAACTCTACTGCTGCGCCACTGTGATGCCCCGTACCTATGTGCCTACCTTGGACATAACCTTGCCTGTAACACCAGCAGAGCCCATGGGGCAGAGACCATGGGGCAGAGCCATGTTTGTGGCCTGCTAATCTCTATCAGTGGCATCAGCACCCAGTTTACCCCGATCCCTGTGGCACATGACCAGAGGCAGGAGTTCCACACCTCTGCACTCTATTAGCCCCGGGGTCACATGCAGGCAGAAGGGATCAGTTTAACTTGGCATCATGTCCAGCACAGACCATGTGGGCTGAATGACCTGTTCAGTGCTGTACTGTTCTATAGTCATAATAAAAAGACTCACCTTTCGACATATTGGCTCAATTTTCAAACTGCATCCATTGAAACACACACATTCAGGGAAGTCAGTCGTCCGACTGTTGATTTAAAGAGCTTTCCAGAAGAAATAATGTGCTCTTCCTTGTCTGAGCTCGCGCTGAGTCATAATCACTTCTTCCAACCAACCGTTGTCATCTTAGTCCAAAGATGAGTGAACGAACCTGTCCATCCACTCTCTCATGATCTGATTTGTGATCCTAAAAAGATAATAATTATAATAGTCAATCTGTGCATGTAAACTATAGAATACACTGAGGTGAGATCTGAACTGGATTGAGGGAATTTTATTGATGTGAGAATATTATTGTGCAACAGTTGCAACTATCTGGTAAAGTAGCAGAAATATGCGTGGGTTTGGAAACACTCAATACTTTTCATTCGATGAGTGTACTGTGAACAGGAAGTCTACTGAGCTGAGCAACACCTGCTCCTTAAGGACACGATTCTGCCTTCACTCGGTCATTACAGATAGACAGTACCGATTCAACAATTTGCCCACAAAATCCCCTTGTGAAAAAAACCCATCAGCAAATAATTAAAAAAACACTTTTAAAATGTATGAGAAACAATATTGTAACATGCATGGATATGGGATTAGTAAACAGATTTGTTAATGATTTTCAGGGGTTTCTTCCGCACTAACAGTTGTTGATGTAAGCTCACTGTTGTGAAAAATCAGTGCCATATTTTAGGGGATTGAAGTCTTTTTGCTGAAACGTTGCCCTAAATTTTAACTGTGAAAGTGCATAATGAGCCTGTCCCACATGCGACTTTTGAAAATCTAGTGGCGACCAGAACAAGGTACAAACCTACCATCAGCGCCACTCCAGATCTGCACACTGCATGTGCGTGCGATTCCGGAGGTTGGGGAAGGGGGGCGGGATCAAAATGCAGGTTTGTATTGGTTGTCGGAGAGGTATTTGCTTGGACTACAAGTTGATGAAAAAAATTTGTTCTGTGCTTCTGTTCCTGTTTTCTTTTTTTTTTAAGTTGCTGGTCGATTGCATCGCTGGATTGAAGTTAAACGCGACTTCTAACGCCTTCAATATCACG
Source organism: Okamejei kenojei (assembly GCA_035221665.1). Taxonomy (NCBI): domain Eukaryota; kingdom Metazoa; phylum Chordata; class Chondrichthyes; order Rajiformes; family Rajidae; genus Okamejei; species Okamejei kenojei. The sequence continues at coordinate 27,288,583 of CM069146.1, read as the reverse complement.
GATCAAAATCAACATCAAGGACTTCCACATCAGGACAAACAAAGATATGTAGTTTATTTAACATCTTACCTTTCTTTTTGGTGTGGTTTCATTTTAATCTGATGATGCAAAATGTGTCATTTAGGCCCCATATCGGCCGTGTCTTGCCTGCTGATATCGCGGGGCTTAAATCGTGGCAACGGCCTCATTCCGATCTATCACAATCCACTCTCAAGATAATCAAATTCTGTTTTTTTTGCACAAACATGTCATAAGAACATCTAACTCATCTATATTTTGTGTTATTGTCTATCCATGATCAATATTTTCATACTAAATATCTGATTGAAAACTTCCACAGAACATAGTTTTTAGTTTTTAGTCAGGTTTAGTATGAAAATATTGATCATGGATAGATAATAACACAAAATATAGATAATTTGGATGTTCTTATGACATGATTGTGCAAAAAATAATGATTTTGATTATCTTGAGAGTGGATGTTTGTGGATTTAGAATAAATGTATGTGTAAAACAACCTTTGCCTGCACCAGTGTTAAACCAACAGAGTAAAATTTATGGGAATTTAACATTCAATTCCTTCCATTGGCATAGAAATTCATGACAAAGTGTGATTTAAAAATCATGTTATATTGTGAATTCTTGTGTGAATGGGATCAGTTTGTTTTTTGGATACTTTGGCTATTTAAAAAAAATATTTTTAGCCTTTTCCTAAGAATGGGATAGATGTTTAGATCTAGTAATTAAATTTAGATGAATTAATTTGATGATAATGATGAATGTGATTTTTTTGTTGGGTATTTACTATTTGTTTTAACATTACAATAATATTAAAGTTCTGATCTTGAGAATATCACATTTTTTTGAATTTTCAAGGCAGTCTGGGTGTTTATTACTATTTCCGTCACACGGTCAATTTTGTAATTATCTACAATTAGGTAACTAACTAATTATATGCTTTTATTTCAGGTATTCCAAGTAAGATGTATCATAGAAACATAGAAAATAGGTGCAGGAGGAGGACATTCGGCCCTTCAAGCCAGCACCGCCATTCATTGTGATCATGGCTGATCGTCCCCAATCAATAACCCGTGCCTGCCTTCTCCCCATATCCCTTGATTCCACTAGCCCCTAGAGCTCTATCTAACTCTCTTAAATCTAACCAGTGATTTGGTCTCCACTGCCCTCTGGCAGAGAATTCCACAAATTCACAACTCTGGGTGAAAAGGTTTTTTCTCACCTCAGTCTTAAATGGTCTCCCCTTTATTCTAAGACTGTGGCCCCTGCTTCTGGACTTGTCCAACATTGGGAACATTTTGCCTGCATCTAGCTTGTCCAGTCCTTTTATAATTTTATGTTTCTATAAGATCCCCCCCCATCCTTCAAAAACTCCAGTGAATACAAGCCCAGTCTTTTCAATCTTTCCTCATATGACAGTCCCGCCATCCCAGGGATCAATCTCGTGAACCTACGCTGCACTGCCTCAATCACAAGGATGTCCTTCCTCAAATTAGACCAAAACAGTACGCAATACTCCAGATGTGGTCTCACCAGAGCCCTATACAACTGCAGAAAAACCTATACTGAAATCCTCTTGTTATGAAGGCCAACATTCCATTAGCTTTCTTCACTGCCTGCTGTACCTGCACGCCGACTTTCAGTGACCGTGTACAAGGACACCCAGGTCTCGCTGTACCTCCCCCTAACCTAACCCCATTGAGATAATAGTCTGCCCCCTTGTTTTTGCCACCAAAGTGGATAACCTCATATTTATCTATATTACACTGCATCTGCCACGCATCTGCCCACTCAACCTGTCCAGGTAACCCTGCAACCTCTTAACATCCTCTTCACAGTTCACACTGCCACCTAGCTTTGTGTCATCCGCAAACTTGCTAGTGTTGCTCCTAATTCCCTCTTCCAAATAATTAATATATATGGTGAACAGTTGCGGCCCCAACACCGAGCCTTGCGGCACTCTACTCGCCACTACCTGCCTTTCTGAAAAGGACCTGTTCACTCCTACTCTTTGCTTCCGGTCTGCCAACCAATTTTCTATCCATGTCAACACCCTACCCCCAGTATCATGTGCTCTAATTTTAGTAACCAGTCTCCCGTGCGGGACCTTATCAAAGGCTTTCTGAAAGTCTAGATACACTACATCCACAGGCTCCGCTTCATCCATTTTACTTGTCGCATCCTCAAAAAATCCCAGAAGATTAGTCAAGCATGATTTCCCTTTCATAAATCCATGATGAGGTGGACTAATCCTTTTACTGCTATCCAAATGCCCCATTATTACTTCTTTAATAATTGACTCCAGCATCTTTCCCACCACCGAAGTCAGGCTAACTGGTCTGTAATTACCCGTTTTCTCTCTTGCTCCTTTCTTGAAAAGTGGAATAACATTAGCTATCCTCCAATCCACAGGAACTGATCCTGAATCTATTGAATATTGGAAAATGATCACCAATCCATCCACTATTTCTAGAGCCACCTCCCTGAGGACCCTGGGATGCAGACCATCAGGCCCAGGGGATTTATCATCCTTCAGTCCCATTAGCCTACCCAATACTATTTCTCGCCTAATGAAAATTTCTTTCAGTTCCTCTACCCCCTTAGACCTTCTGTCCTCCAGTACATCTGGGAGATTGTTTGTGTCCTCCTTAGTGAAGACAGATCTGAAGTACATATTCAACTCTTCTGCCATTTCCTTGTTGCCCATAATTATTTCACCTGTGTCTGCCTTCAAGGGACCCACATTTGACTTTGCTACTTTTTTTCCCTTAATATATCTAAAGAAACTTTTACTGTCCTTCTTTATATTCCTGGCCAGTTTCTCCTCATACTTCATCTTTTCAGCCCGTATTGCCCGTTTTGTTTCCTTCTGTTGTCCTATGAAAGTTTCCCAATCCTCTGGCTTCCGACTACTCTTTGCTGTGTTATACATCTTTTCCTTTAGTTTTATTCTATCCCTAACTTCTCTTGTCAGCCACGGTTGCCTCCTACTCCCCTTAGAATCTTTCTTCCTTTTTGGAATGAAATGATCCTGCGTCTTCCGGATTATGCCCAGAAATTCCTGCCATTGCTGTTCCACCGTCATTCCTGCTAGGATCCCTTTCCAGTCTACTTTGGCCAGCTTCCTCTCATGCCCAATTCAAATTGCAGATTCAAACTAATCATATTATGATCACTATCTCCAAGCGGTTCCTTTACCTCGAGTTCTCTTATCATATCTGGTTCATTGGACAACACTAAATCCAGAATTGCCTTTTTCCCTGGTTGGCTCCATTACAAGCTGCTCTAAGAATCCATCTCGGAGGCATTCTACAAATGGTTGCAACTTACACCTTACATCCGGGCTACTATTTGGGGGTCTGACACCAATTAGTGTCTTCTTGCCTTTACAATTCCTCAACTCAATCCACAGTGACTCTACCTCGTCAGTCCGTATCGCAAGGGACTGAATTTCATCCCTCACCAGCAGAGCCACACCTGCCTGTCCTTTCTATAGGATTAACCTGAATATTAAGTTCCCAGGCCCGTCCTCAGCCACGTCTCAGTAATCCCACAACTAACTGAGCCTCAAGCTCATCTACTTTACTTCTTATCTTCTTAAACTTCATATTTGTTTCAGAATGTTTCAATCTATAATCACTGAAAATTTCATTCAGTTCTCTTAAGTTTTAAGAAAGATGGGCTTTCATGTCAATTGACTGTCCTCGATCACAGCTTTTGTATTAAGTTAATGGAAAAGCAAAAGGGAACAAGATGCTAATTTCCGAGTATGAAAATGATCGTAACTTTTTTAATACTGAAGATATGAAAGTGAATTAGGTATCAAATTAAAGTTCTTTTTATGCTTTATCTGATGGAATAAATTACAGGCTTGATTTTTAAAATCTCAAAATGTTGTAACGTTCCTACAAGTTGTGGGTAGATCAAGGAGAGGAATGACAGTGAGTTTGCAAGCTGCAACATTGGGACCTGTGGCCTGGTGTGAGCCTGTTGCCCTGAGTTCACACCACATCACACCTGCTGACCATCACACCATCGTTAAGTGGTCTGCAGAGCTTCTAGCTGCGGGCGTGGAGCGAACTTTACCATCCAGGAATCCCTTGCCGGGATTCGCCGGAGAAGATCTCCGACCACTGGCCCGCCCTCACTGTATAACATCGAGAAGCCGTGGTCTCCAGTAAGAAAACGGCCGATTCGGACACTCCAAGTGTGTCTCATCAGTCCCGACATCGGAGCTTCGATCATCCCGACAAGAGGGCCTGTATATCGGGCCGTCCCTAGCGGCGACTGTGGAGGGTCAAGGCTCCAAACATGGGTGAACTAAAGGAGGAAGACTGACTGAACTTTATTGCCTTCCATCACAGTGATCACTGTTTATGTTAAGTTCTATAGTTCTTATTAATTGTGTTGTGTTCTTTTAATTGTAAGGCTGCATGGTAACTCAAACATCACTGTACCTTAAACAGTGCATGTGACAATAAATGTGAATCTGAATCTGAACCTTGCCATTGTGTGCGCTTTATCGACGTATCATGTTCTGGCATGTAGGCAGAGCTCTGTGCACCAGCATCTCACAGAGGGAATTGCTTTCCTGGGCTGGGGATTAGGCAACCCCTACAGTGGCCTCTGAAAAGATTGTCCTCCCCACAGACATCCATCATCCTCAGAACAAATTCTACAACTGACGTTCCACTGCAGCAATAACTACAAAACTGAGAAACAAACCTCAATGTATGGGCCAAGCCAGGCAGGAGCAGAGAAATACAGCACAGTAGAGAGGAAATTGCGTGAGCCCTGGTTGAAATTTACGAGTCATCCTTAAATACAGGAGAGGTGCTGGAAGACTGGAGGGTGGCAAATGTTGTGCCTCATTTCAAGAAGGGCTGCAGGGAAAATGCTGGGAACTATAGCTGGTGAGCTTAATATCTGTAGTTGTTAAGTTAATGGAGAGTATTCTGAGGGATAGGTTATACAGGCATTTGGATGGGCAAGGGCTGATTAGGGATAGTCAGCATGGTTTTGTATGTGGAAGGTCGTGTCTCACAAATCTGATTGATTTTTTAAAAGACATGAGCAAAAAGGTTGATGAGGGCAGAGCTGTAGATGTTGTGTACATGGACTTCAGTAAGGCATTCGACAAGGTTCTGCATGGTAGGCTGCTCTGGAAGGCTAGCTCGCATGGAATTCAAGCAGAGATAGCTGAACGGATAGTAAATTGGCTCCATGGAAGAAAGCAGAGGGTGATGATGGAAGGTTGCTTCTCGGACTGGAGGCCTGTAACTAATGGTGTGCCTCAGGGTTCGGTGTTGGGCCCGTTACTGTTTGTCATCTACATCAATGAGAACATACAGGGCAAAATTAGCAGGTTTGCTTATGATACAAAAGTTAGTGGTTTTGCAGATAGTGAAGATGGTTGTGAAAGATTGCAGCAGGATCTGGATCGATTGGCCAGGTGGGCGGAGGAATGGTTGATGGAATTTAATACAGAAATGCGTGAGGTGTTGGATTTTGGGACGTCGAACAAAGGCAGGACCTACACAGTAAATGGTAGACTTCTGGGTATGTTGTGGAGCAGAGGGATCTAGGTGTACAGGTGCATGGTTCCCTGAATGTCAACTCGCAGGTAGATAAGGTGGTCAAAACAGCTTTTGGCACTTTGGCCTTCATCAGTCAGAGTATTGAGTATAGAAGTTGGGAGGTCATGTTGCAGTTGTATAAGACGTTGGTGATACCACATTTAGAATATTGTGATAAATTCTGGGCACCATGTTATAGGAAAGATATTGTCAAACTTGAAAGGGTTCAGAAAAGATTTACAAGGATGTTGTGAGGACTAGAGGGTGTGAGCTGTGGGGAGAGGTTAAGTAGGCTGGGTCTCTATTCCATGGAGCACAGGAGGATGAGGGGCAGCCTTATAGAGGTATACACAATCATGAGAAGAATAGATCGAATAGATGTACAGAGTCTTTTGCCCAGAGTAGAGGAATCGAGGATCAGAGGACATAGGTTCAAGATGAAGGGGGAAAGATTTAATAGGAATCTGAGGGGTAACATTTTCATACAAAGGGTGGTGGGTGTATGGAACAAGCTGCCAAAGGAGGTAGTTGAGGCTGGGTAGTGAGGGACTATCCCATCGTTTAAGAAATAGTTAGACAGGACAGGTTTGGAGGGATATGGACCAAGAGTAGGCAAGTGGACTAGTGTAGCTGGGACATTGTTGACCGGTGTGGGCGAGTTGGGCCTGTTTTCACACTGTATCACTCAATGACTCTGTCCAGTACTTCTCCCTGAATGGGATGGAAATTGAAAAAGCATGACTTACTTCCCAATAATAATTTACCATCCAGGCACTGACCTTTGCAGTTGTAAACAGTCTGTGGATTATTTAACCATCTACGTTAAGCCCCATTAAATTTATAATCCAATTAAACTGTATTTAAAACGAGACAGCAGATGGAAAGCTGATTGAACTCATGGTTAACCATTCGTCTCCAGCTGAGCTTCAGAAAGCACACCCATTGAAAGAGAGATCCCCACACACACATCAAGGCACAGACATCACCTGCTGACCAGGTCAATATAACTGTGGTTCCACATCGCCCGCACGGAACTGCTGCAAGATTCCACGTCACCCTGCCTGTCCTCTACAACCATGAAGAGAGCTTCAAGGTACGGCTTAATGCAGAGATAACGTATCTTCCACTGTACTTTAGAGGGCTTTCAATCTGAGAGAAGCCATAATGTTGATAATGTGATCCACCCCGGCCCCCCAATATCATTCTGGGGAGTGGGGCAACTGTGTGAAATTAGCAGCACCTCCGGTCCCTTCCTCCTTGGAATATTACAGTTAAATGACAACCACGGAATAAGCTCATGGACTCTGAGAGCATTTACAACACAGCTGCCCATCCCGTTTATCACGTGGCAAGCTCCCCTCCTCCAGTTGGTCTTGCCCGTTGAGAACCTGCTGCCCACCTCGTCACACCTTGTCGCCTTCGGTCTCTCACCCTGCAGGTCACCGCTCTTCACCCGCGGAGCCCAACACGATCCTGCCCTTTCAGACCCGAGTTCTAGAGCCTTATCACCCTCTCTTTACCCTTTACCTACGCACTGTGGACAACTTGATTGTATTCATGTATAACTTTTCTTTGACTGGATAGCACGCGAACAAAAGCTTTTCACTGTACCTCAGTACACATTACAATAATAAACTAACCCAATGGAAAAAGCCTCATCTCCACTCTAATCAAACTACTAATTTAATCTACCTCCCTTGATTTTTATCTTGCCTGCTCAAGAGAAAGAACTTCCTATTTATCTTACATATCCTCATAATTTTTATACACCTCAAATGTTCTCTCTCACCTTCAACTGTTGCAAAGAAAACAATTCAAACCAGGCTATAACCTTGACAGCATTTAAATCTCCTTTGCACTCTCTCCAGTGTAATCATACCTTCTCTGTAATATGGGACCAGAACTGCATGTAATACTCAAGTTGTGTTCACTCTTAACAATTCCAACATAGATTCTATCTTCTTCTACACTCCTCCTGATATGAAAAGACTTCCTGCCATCTTTTAGCATTGATCCATAGTGCTCAATTGAAGGTCTGCGCTTGTAATCTCCAAGATCCTGTCACAACAATACAAGAAACCAGGAACCACAAGAACCTGTCCCAACTTTCAATGTGATCACAACCAATCCATGCTGGCCTCAACTCCTCTCCTGTGCCAATTCTCCATCACCATCAAATTCTCAATCTTTGAAATATTTATCCAAATCCACTCTGACCTCATGATGCAGCCTCCACCTTGCTCAGGTGCAGAGAATTCCAGAGATTGACCACCCTCGGGAGCAGAGAATTCCAGAGATTCATCATGCTCAGGGAGAAGACATTTCTACATATCTCAGTTTTAAATAATTGCCCCTTTTTGTGTAGCTCTGCCCCCTTGTTCTTTGCTCTCCTGCTTCCTACTATTTCTCAGAATCTCTTGATGTATTGTTCAGCACCAGGTTCAGTGGAAGCCAATGGTAACCACCTTCTAGTGACAAAATACCACAGTGCAGAATATAGTGTTACAGTTTTATAGCTACAATAACAGAGAAACTTGTGTAGATAAAATAAGCTGCAAGGGCCGCAATGAGGTAGGTTGGGAGATCAGGAATACACCCTTAGTTGATGAGAGGTCCGTTCACTAGTCTGTTAACACCAGGGTTGAAGCTGATATCATGGACAGTGAAGAAGGTTATCTATGATTACAGGTAGACAAAAGCAATGGGAACTTAATCAACAGGGCTGGGCCGAGGAATGGCAGATGGATTTTAATTCAAAGAAATGCAGTACTTACTTACTGCAGTACTTACAGTAAATGGTAGGGTCTTGGAAAGTATTGTAGAACAGAAAGATCTATGAGTGCAGAAACATAGTTCCTTGAAAGTGGCGACACAGGTAGAGAGGGAAGTGGAGACGGCAAGCTTGCAACTCTCTCACTGTCAATGACGCCTATTCAGTTATTTCTCGGCTTTTGTGTTTACGTCAATGTTACTTCATTAGTTGAGACGAGTTTTGACTAGTTCCGAGCCAGATAATAGTGCTTACAAGGTGCAAACGTCTCTCTCTATGATGTTGCATTACACTGGGATAGGCAGTGTTGGGCAATCAATGCGCTTAATGCTGTGTAATAATGTGATCTGACTTACTTCCTAGGATATTTATGTCTGTTACAAATGTACACCTTGAACCTTAATGTATTTCAGATGTGAGAAGTCAAATAGCAGTTATTGAATCTGCTTAGTTCAAAAAAGCACATACTGCCCATTAATGCTTAAACACAGAGACCTACCAAACTATAGGTAGACAAAAATGCTGGAGAAACTCAGCGGGTGCAGCAGCAACTTTGGAGCGAAGGAAATAGGCAACGTTTTGGGCCGAAACCCTTCTTCAGACTGATGCAGGGTGGCGGGGCAGGAAGAAGAAAGGAAGAGGAGGAGCCAGAGGGCTGAGGGAGAGCTGAGAAGGGGAGGAGACGGCAAAGGCTACCGGAAATTGGAGAAGTCAATGTTCAGGATACTGGGATGCAGATTGCCCAAGCGGAATACAAGGTGCTGCTCCTCCAGTTTCCGGTTGTGCTCACTCTGACAACGGAAGAGGCCCAGGACAGAAAGGTTGGATTCGGAATGGGAGGGGGAGTTGAAGTGCCGAGCCACAGGAAGATCAGGTTAGTTAATGCGGACCGAGCGGAGGTGTTCGGCGAAACGATAGCCAAACTTGGTCTTACCGATGTAGATCAGCTGACATCTAGAGCAGCGGATGCAATAGATAAGGTTGGAGGAGGTGCAGGTGAACCTCTGTCGCACCTGTAACGACTGCTTGGGTCCTTGAATGAAGTCGAGGGGAAGGTAAAGCGACATGTGTAGTATCTCTTGCGGTTGCAAGGGAAAGTGCCCGGGGAGGGGGTGGTGCGTGTGGGACGGGAAGAATTGACCAGGGAGTTACGGAGGGAGCGGTCTTTGCGGAAAGCAGACAGGGGGTAGATGGGAAGACGTGGCCCTAGTTCTCCCCCTACCCAAACTATAGTTGTGGTCCAGTGTGGTCCATGTGGTCCAGTTCTCCCTCTACCCAAACTATAGTTTCTTAAAACTATAAAAATTCTTAAAAATTGCAACCAAGTTGTGGACAAATCACAAATGTATTAATTGCGGCAATTTCCAAAAAAAAAAAGTATATTCTTTACTGGGTACAACTGTTAAGATCACAGAAAGACTTCCTTGTTAAAATGCCATTTAATCGTGTTGGTGTGGTGTTTTTCATTAATAAACATTTCCTCTCTACATTGTTGCATTATAGTGCACTGTGCCTGTCTGGGAAATGATTGATCGGGTGTTCAGTGTCTAATGTCTAGTGTCCATGATTGGATGAGAGGGAAGTCGGAAACTGTGGGATCATCCAGGATGGAGACCATGGGAAGTGGGAACGGCTCAGATATCCAGCTCATTGTAATACGGCCAAGTCGCATGGAATCTGCAGTTTCCACAAGGTCACAACTTAAGTAGGGTCTGACTTAGGCAACATTAATAACATCATATGTATTATGATTCACATGTTTAAAATCACATTAGTTATAGAAGCAGAATTAGGCCATTTCATCATGTCTACTCCGCCATTCAATCATGCTGATTTATCTTTCCCTCTCCTGCCTTCTTCCCAGAACTCTTGACACCTTTACTAATCACGTATCTGTCAATCTCTGCCTTAAAATATACAATACCTTGGCCTCCACAGCCGTCTGTGGCAATGATTTCAACAAATTCACCACCCACTGACAAAATAAATTCCTCTTCATTTCCTTTCTAAAGGTACATCCTTTTATTCTGTCCCCTCTGACCCTAGACTCTCCTATTTGTGGAAACATCCTCTCCGCATTCACTCAATCCAGGCCCTTCACTATTTGGTAAGTTTCAATTAGATCCCCCTCATCCTTCTAAAATTCAGTAAGTACAGCCCCATTGCCTTCAAACGCTCATAATATATTAACCCAACCATCCTCGGGATCATTCTCGTAAACGTTCTCCGAACCCTCTCCAGTGTCAGCACATTCTTCCTCAGACATGGAGACCAAAACTGCACACTATACTCCAAACGCGGTCCAACCAGTGCCTTATAAAGCCTCAGCAATACATCCCTGTTTTTATATTCTAGTCCTCTTGAAATAAGTACTAACAATGTATTTACCTTTCTACAGATTCAACTTGCAAATTAACCTTTTGGGAATCCTGCACCAGCACTCCCAAGTCCCTTTGCACCTCCGATTTCTGAATCCTCACTGCATTCATTCTCAGTGAATCTTCTGCCTTTAGTTTAATGAATGCGTAACCCTGCATTTTCAGCATAATCCTGGACAACATTTACCTATAAGTGAGTTCGATATTCCGAAAAACGCAAGGAATCACGGTATTTGTCAAAGGCCGAACGCTATAAATAAAAATCGAACGAAGAGCTGTGAGTATAGTTTGGGTCCGATTTTTTTTCAGTGGGAGATGGGGGAAGAGACCGGGAGGTGGGGGTGTGGGGTGGGTGGAGCTCCGAGATCCTGCTGAAGATGGGCAACCGCCGACCCTGCTCGAAGACGGGCGACTCGGAGCAGCTGCTGGAGTCCTCCTGGTCGGAGAATCTGCGGACGGGCTCCTCCAGTACAGCCAGTAGATGTAGATAATAATGCTCAAGACATGGCTTCCTTGGACTTTGCGTGGGAGATGGGGCCAGACAAGTGTGGAAGTGTCAGCGAGGGAGCGTGTGGGGGAGAGTGATCATATTTCTGACAGTGGTAGGACAGGACTGGGGAAAATACTAAGGGACAGCATTCATTTACACACGGGATTGATTAGGAATAGTCAGCAAGGCTCCGTTTGTTGGGAGATACTGCCTTATTAACTTCCCTGGGCAAGCTGACAAATTGGATCCTAAAATTGGCTTACTGATAGGAGGCAGTGGGTGGTAGTGGAGGTTGCATATCTGACTGGATGCCTGTGACCAATGATGTACCTACAATTACAGTGCTGGGCCCTTGCTCTATGATTAGTAAGTTTGTAAATTACACAAAAATGTGTGTGCTGTAGGTAGGGAGCCTACAGCATGATATTTGTCAGCTGAAAGTTGAGAGGAGTGTGGCAGAGATCATTTTTATCCTGACAGGCGCAGAGTGATGCAGCTTGGAAGGTCAAAGAAGGGTGGGACATCAAGAGTGAACAGGGAGTGATGATCAGAGGGACCTTGTGATACGCCCAAAGCTAGCAGCACCGGGAGAATAGGTGGTGAAGAAGCTGTGGGATAGAATCTAACTGCAGGGATGTCATGTTTCAACCTTATAAAACATAGGTTAAACCACACCTGAAACACTGTGTGCAGTTCTGGTCACTATAGGACAGGCGTGATAGAACTGGAGTGTGTGCAAAAGCCTAGGAGCAGATTGCCAGCCTCACATGACTGTGTTGCTGCGCATGCCATATCTGATAAGATTACATGGTGTTGTCCAGGTCGAGACAAACAACAGCTGGATTATGGGAGTCAGGAAGTCATGTTGTAACAGTAGAAAGCTTTGGTTAGGCCACATTTTGAGAATTGTGTGCATTTCTGGTTGCTCTGTTACAGGAAGGACGTGGAAGTTTTGGAGGGGATGCAGAGGAGATTTACCAGAATGCTGCCTGAATTAACGAGCATTAACTAAAAGAAGAGTTTGGACAAACTTGGCTTGTTTTCTCTTGAGTGTCGGAAGCTGGGGGGGGGGGGGGGGGGGTGGGAGGGAACACCAAATAAAAGTACATCAAATTATAAATAGAGTAAATGGTCAGAATCTTTTTCCAGGATGTAAATGTCAAATACTGGAGAGCATAGCTTTACGGTCAGAGGGGAAATACTGAAAGGCCACGTGTGATGCAAGTTTATTTTTAACGTATAGAGAATGGTGGATGTCTGGCAGGAGAAGTGGTGGAAGCAGAGACAGCAGCAAAATTTAAGAGGCTTTGAGGCAGACACATGCATAGGCAGGGATTGGGGAGTAACAGAGGATGTATAGGCGATGGGAGTAGTTGAATTTGGCATCAAAGTCAGCACTGACGGTCTATGATCAAAGCGAAAGGAAAATACATTCCGGATTCCAACGTCTCTCTGGGAGAAATAGTTATTTCTCAGATCCCTTCTGAACCTCTTCACCCTTGCACTAGGCAGTTGCCCACTAATTTTGGACACCACTGCTCTGGGGAATAGATTTCCACTATCAATCCCCCACATCATTCTCTGCACCTCTATCAGGTCCCCCCTGGTCTCTGCCCCCAGAGAAACCAATCCAGCCTCCCCAGTCTGCTCTTGTAACTGAAGTACACTCACAAGAAACATCATTTGATGCTCCCCTGCAACCTGTCCACAGCAATCACCTCCTATCTATAATGTGGTGACCACAACTGCTCTCACACTCCAGCTGTGGCATAATAATGGTTTATAAAATTGCACCATAACCTCCTGCTTTTATAGGCTAAGGAAGGCAAATAATACAAATGTGTTCTTTTCCTGCCTATCAACGTGCTGGCACATATCTTTGAAACAGTCCTACTAATCCTCAATCCTCCTTCGGCCCCCAACATCTGCGCCGCTGTCAACCCCATATTAGTGTTTCCAAAGTGTACCACCTCACATGTATCAGCATTAACTCCCATCTGCCACTGTTCTGTTGCCCCTTCTAATCTCAGTGCGGCGCCCCCGAGTACTGCCCCTCCCACAGTATCACATTGAGGGTTTCTGGAGTGAACCTTGAACCCATGATGGCCCAATGCAGCCACGCGAACGGTTCCCTTAGTGGACAAGTTAACAACATGATGTAGTTGAAGCGTTTTGGGATGTTTTCTGATGGAACCGATAAGTTCAATGAATACTGTCCAATCTTTGCATGTGTCGCAACTCACCCTGCTGATCAGCAGAAGGGTTCTAGGAGTTGCAACTGGTTACTGTCAGTTTACCAACAATAACTCTCTTCAAACAGCTTCCCGAAAACTAAAATTAGCTCAGAACTGATCCCAGTCTAAATCACAAACAGGGCTTCATGCTGTAAACATTTCCAATGCTGCCCCTGCTCTGTGCTCCTGTTGAGCCTCAAATGAAGCTCAAATGACCAAGCACAAATCTCATCACAACCTCAATAGACACAGGCTGACTTTTAACTAACTTAATAATACAGCAGAAATCCTCAAAGTCATGTTTATCCAAGGTTCCGATGGGCAAGGCACCAGCAACGTAACAGATATTAGTCCACGCTTCTTACTTACAGCAAGTCTGGTCTGTCCTCCAGTGAATGGACGCCGCACATTATTGAAACGGGTGCCTCTCAGCAGAGACGAGGTTGGATTCCACACGCGACGCCGAACCTCCTTTGGCTGCTCAGAGTTTTATATTTAGATGGATGCCTCTGTCAGAATGTGGAGATCATTTACCATCTGATTACAGAACCAGCAAAGTCCACAACCTTTCCCATCTGCCAGGCAATGATCATGGAATTTGTTTTAAAATCACAATATAAATCTTATTTATTTCCAGTAAATCGAGGGAATTGATGAAAATTTCCAACAGTTTCAAAGGTTAACTATTGTAATAGCAATTGAGATTAATAGTTAATCCAAGCACAATGCCAGCCTCCGTCACCACTCGAGCACAATATTCCAGTGTAGGAAGTGTAGGAAGGAACTGCAGATGCTGGTTTAAACCCAAGATAGACACAAATTCAGATTAACAAACCGAACAAACCTGGATTAACTCAGCGGGACAGGCAGCATCTCTAGATAGAAGGAATATGAGACATTTTGAGTCCGAAAGAAGGGTCTCGACCGGCGAAGTCATCCATTCCTTCTATCCAGAAATGTTGTCTGTCCCGTTGAGTTACTCCAACATTGTGTCTATCTACAGCACAGTTAAAGCCCAGATACTGTACATGCTCCTTTACATCACAGAATCACAGCACATATAACCATATAACCATATAACCATATAACAATTACAGCACGGAAACAGGCCCTCTCGGCCCTTCCAGTCTGTGCCGACCATTTGTTTTCCCCTAGTCCCATCTACCTGCACTCAGACCATACCCCTCCATTCCTTTCACGTCCATATACCTATCCACTTTACTTTTAAATGTTAAAATCGATCCTGCCTCCACCACTTCTGCTGGAAGCTCATTCCACACAGCCACCACCCTCTGAGTAAAGAAGTTCCCCCTCACGTTACCCCTAAACTTCTGTCCCTTAATTCTCATGTCATGCCCTCTTGTTTGAATCTTCCCTACCCTCAATGGGAAAAACGTATCCACGTCAACTCTGTCTATCCCTTTCATCATTTTAAAGACCTCAATCAAGTCCCCCCTTAACCTTCTGCGCTCCAAAGAATAAAGACCTAACTTGTTTAACCTTTCTCTGTAACATAGTTGCTGGAACCCTGGCAACATTCTAGTAAATCTCCTCTGTACTCTCTCTATTTTGTTGACATCCTTCCTATAATTAGGCGACCAAAATTGTACACCATACTCCAGAATTGGTCTTACCAATGCCTTGTACAATTTTAACATTACTTCCCTACTCCTATATTCAATGCTCTGATTTATAAAGGCCAGCACACCACTTTCTTTACCACCCTATCTACATGCAATTCCACCTTCAGGGAACTATGCACAGTTATTCCTAGATTCCTCTGTTCCACAGCATTCCTCAATTCCCTACATGCAAGGCCAAGATGAATTAAACATGCATTTTGTATCAGTCTTCACTACAGAGTATATAAGTAACATCCCAGAAACGATTGTCCATTGGGAATTGGAAGGGAGGAAGGGAGGGATATTCCAGTTGTTGGGGCAGGGGCAATGAGCCAACTGTCCACTGACATCTCACGTCATGACGCACTCAATCCCCGGATGGGCAAGCAAGTGGCCAGTGAAAGAGGGGATTAATTAGTTTTACATAATTCCCTAGATTTGGCAAAGACCCCGTTACATTGGGAGATAGCAAATATAACATCTTTATTCAAAAGAGAGGGGAAGTGGAACACGGGAAATAACAGATCAGTTCGTTAACAAGCATCATGTGGCCAGCATCAGTAAGGTTCAGAGAGCAAAATCATGACTGGCCAATGATTGGAATTCTTTAAAGAAGTAAAGCACCGGGAACAATGTTGAATCCGTGGGTGCCCAGCGCCAGGGTCTCCACAGGGCATTTCAGCGGGTGGTGCATCAAAGGGCCACCACCACTGTAATGGAACTTTCCTCAGATCTCCTATCTCATTATCACCTCAAATCTGTGCCCGCTAGTTCTAGATTCCTCTGTCCTGAGAAAATAGCTCTATCTATCCTATCTGTGCTGTTCATAATTTTATAAATCTCAGCTTCCCACATTCCAATGAGAATAAGCTCAGTCTATCCAGCCCTCTATTCCATCTCTTCTGCACTGTCTCTCTTGCCGCCACATCCACGCTGTAGTGTGGCGACCAGAATTGTTAATCAACCTAACTAACATTTTGCACAAATGCCACATGATATTCCAACACTTATATGCATTGCCTCAACCTATAAAGGTAAGCATTCCAACGGGATCCCACTAATGGCCACATCTTCCCATTTCCCCCCTTTCTACTTTCCGCAGAGACCCTTTCCTCCGTAACTCTCTAGTCAACGTCCCTTCTCACTCAAACCACCCCTTCCCCGGTACTTTCCCCTGCAACCGCAGCAGATGCAACACCTGTCCCTTTACCTCCCCCCTCGACTCCATCCAAGGACCTAAATAGTGTTTCCAGGTGAGGCAGAGGTTCACTTGCACCTCCTCCAACCTCATCTACTGTATCCACTGTTCCAGGTGTCAACTTCTCTACATCGGCCAGACGAAGCGCAGATTCGGCGATCGTTTCGTTGAACACCTTTGCTCAGTCCAATCCGATCTCCCGATGGCCCAGCACTTCAACTCCCCCTCCCATTTGCAATCTGACCTTTCTGTCCTGGGCCTCCCCCATTATCATAGTGAGGCTCAACACAAATTGGAGGAACAGCACCTCATATTTCGCTTGGGTAGTTTACACCCCAGCGGTATGAACATTCACTTCTCTAGTTTCAGATAGCCCTTGCTTGCTCTCTCCTTCCCCTCCCCCTTCTCCCACTAGTCTTATGGGGTTGTCCCACTGTACAAGCTAATTCAAGAGTTCTCCCGAGTTTCCCCGATTCGAACTCGGAGAATTACTGTAATAGCCACTCGTAGGTACTCGGGGCTCTCGTGGACATTTTTCAACATGTTGAAAAATCTTCACAAGTCTTCACGAGCTTACCGCGTTTCCCGAGTGCCTGCCGTTAGCGTTATGAGCCGCTAAGAGACGTCCCGAGCTCCGACGTACCCGCTCCGTACATTCTACGTGCTTACCACGAGTCTTTTGGGGTTTTTTAACTCGGGAGAGCTCTTGAATTACCCCGTACAGTGGGACAGGCCCTTAACTGTCTCCACCTACATTCTATCTTTGTCCCGCCCACTCCCCTGACATCAGTCTGAAGAAAGGTCTCGATCCAAAACGTTGCCGATTCCTTCTCTCTATAGATACTACGTCACCCGCTGAGTTACTCCAGCATGTTGTGTCTACCCAAGTATTCCAAATGCCTTCTTCACTACCCTATGATCCTGTCAGGGACCGATGGACTAGAACCCCAAGGTTTCTCTGCACATCGATTCTTTCTGTATACAATTCCAGAATTTGACTGCTATGGCAATCAGTACATATGGGACTCACCCCCCAGTGAGGGTCAGTGTGGGACACATCCTCCAGTGAGGGTCAGTGTGTGTGTGGGACCTGCCCCCAAGTGAGGGTCAGTGTGTGTGTGGGGCCCATCCCCCAGTGAGAGTCAGTGTGTGTGTGGGACCCGTCAGTCAGTGAGGGTCAGTGCGTGTGGCCATCCACCAGTGAGATCATAAGATCATGTCGTAGGAACAGAATTGGGCCATTTGGTCCATCGTGTCTACTCCCCCATTCAATCATGGCTGATCACCTGACCCCTTTTTCCTGTCTTCTCCCCATAACCCCTGACAACCTTACTAATCAAGAATCTGCCTATCTCTGCCTTAAAAATACCCATTGACTTCCACAATAACCCAATCATCCCCAGGATCATTCTCGTAAACGTCCTCTGGACCCTCTCCAACGCCAGCACATCCTTTGTCAAAATAAATGAAAACATTGCATTTGCCATCCTCACTACCAATTCAACTTACCAATTAACCCTTTGGGAATCCTCCACCAGCACTCACAAGTCCTTTTGTACCTCCGATTTCACTGTCAGTCAGTGTGTCAGTGTGTGTGGGATCAGTACCCCAGTGAGGATCAGTGTGTGTGTGTGTGTGTGTGTGTGTGTGTGTGGACGGCCCGTCCCCCAGCGAGGGGGGGGGGGAGTGTGTGTGTGTGTAGTGCCCCAGAGGTGGGGTGGGTGGGAGTGTGTGGACGGCCCGTACCCCAGTGAGGGTCTGTGTGAGTGTGTGTGTGGGACACATTCCCCAGTGAGGGGCGGCTGCTTCAGGCCTACGGCCTGGGCTGGGCGGGTGGGCGGCCCGGACGCCGGCGCTCGGTGTTACTCCGGGCGGCCGGGCGGGCGAACGGACTGCGGGCGCGGGGTCGCTCCATTTCTGGCCGCGCCTCTTACCTGGACCCCGGACGACTGCGCCTCCCGCATCCCCGGGAGCTGAGGTGACCATCGGCCGGCGTCGGGCGTCGGGCGCCGCCCCTCTCCACCCTGGCGCCCGGGCCCGCCCTCACAGACCCCACCTACTCGCCACCGAGCCCACTCTCTACGTCACATAGCCCCGCCCCATAGGCCCCGCCTACTCGCCAGCGAGCCCGCCCATTGCGTCACATTGCCCCGCTCCCTTTCAGCCCCGCCCCCCGTGTCACCGAGCCCCATCACGTCACATAGCCCCGCCCCCCGTGTCACCGAGCCCCATCACGTCACACAGCCCCGCAACCCGCCAACACAGACCCCGCCTACTTGTCACCGAGCCCCACCACGTCACATAGCCCCGCCCCCGTCTGCATATACCCCGCCCCCCGTGTCACCGAGCCCCACACGTCACATAACCCCGCAACCCGCCAACACAGACCCCGCCCCCGTGTCACCGAACCCGCCCATTGTGTCACAACCCCGCCCCCTCCCGCACAGACCCCGCCCCCTCCGTCGCTCGGCCCGCCACACGTCAGCGAACCCCGCCCACACAGACCCCGCCCATGCGTCGCCGAGCTCCGCCTGGCCCCGCCCACACTGGCAGCAGCGTCTGTGGACAGACGGAATGGGGACGTTTCAGGTCGAGCCCCTTCTTGACTGAGAGTCACGGGAGAGGGGGACACAGAGATATGGAAGGGTATGGTGTGAAGACGGGAGATAGGGGACTGTAGAGTAGGAATATGTAGAATGGATCATTATTATCAAGGGGAAGGTGACAATAAATAATACGAAGATAGCATTTTATCTGTCCGACTGTTCGGAGAACTAGGATGGGGAAACGTCACCCATTCCTTCTTTCCAGAGATGCTGCCTGACCCGCCAAATTACTCCAGCATATTGTGTCTATTCACGGACTGGGCAGCCTCTCTCTGCCTGATCTGACAGCTGCCTGACCATCCACTTGACCACTCCATCGACAGAAGATGCCGGAAACATTCAGGATCTGGCTATATCAGCTGCTGCTCGACCTGGAAATATTCGAATTTCCAGCATCAGCAGTCTTTGATTTCCAAGTGATTCTCCTGACTGTGATCGTCCTGGATGGGTTTGGTTTCAATGGGGCTCCTTATTCCTGCCGTGTCCCACCAGCTGCCTCATTCCGTGGACCATCTTCCTTAATTTCACCCATCTCCAACAGGATTCCAGCACAGGATAAACTCTCCCCCTTGGGCAAGGAACCACTCAGTCCGTCAGTCGGTTCCCTTCTGACTCCACCAAATCTTCATTGTATATTCCCGTGCACCAGCAAGAGATGCATCCCGGTCCTTATTCCTCCCTTCCCACTGACCAGTGAGATGAGATGGAATTTCTTTAGTCCGAGGAATTATTTGCCACAGGAGGCTGTGGAGGCCGTCAATAGATTTTTTATAAACAGATAGATAGAATCTTGATTAGTACGGGTTAAGGGGAGAAGGCGGGAGAATGGGGTTTGGAGGGAGAGATAGATCAGGCATGGTTGAATAGTGGAGCAGACATAATGGGCTGAATCGCATAATTCTGCTCCGATCACTTATGCCCTGATGACCAGGATCCAATACAGTATTTTCAGGTGAAGCAGTGACTCTCTGACACTCCTCTTAATCTAGTGCAGTGTTCAGTCTGTGCTCTCTGGTGTTCACTCCACTCACTGTCTAGGCTCACTAGTGCTCACACTCCACTCACTGTTCACAGTCTGGGCTCCTCCGTCTGCAGATGGGATGGCTGCTTTTCAGTTTTCCGGAACGACCCTGAGTGTCCAGTTGTCTATCACTTGACTTATCTGTCTGCTCTTTTGCTCCATCGAGTGAACTCTCAGGGAAGAGAATCTGTTCTGATTGAGCACAATGCAGAGCTTCGGGACTTAATACCAAGTTTAACCGAGCCTTGTTTCAATTTGTCTTTATCATTTTGTTGAAAAAACTGTTGGTTTTTAAAGTGATTGTCTGAAGACGAGTCTCGACCCGAAACGTCACCTATTCCTTTTCTCCAGCGATGCTGCCTGACCCGATGAGTTAATCCAGAGATGCTGCCTGATGTGCTGAGGAACTCCAGCACTTTATCTTTGGTACCTCGAGAACTTTGGTCTGCACCTTACTGCTTGTTCACTTCCCCTGCCTGATGAAGGATGCCTGGCCTGAAGCAACAACTGTTTCTCTCCCCGTCGATGTTACCCAAACCGAGCACTGCCAGCGTTCTGTCTTTGCACAGAACAAAACAGAATGGACCATGCAGGGTGATGTTACTACATGAGAAGTGGCACTTACTACCCTGACGAGAGTGGAGATGGAGTATGATGGATTCAGCGGCCAGAGGTGTATGACAAATGCAACTTAGGTCCATGCAATGGGGTCGGGGAGAAGGGGTGTGGCAGCATTCAGACAATGATTGTCAGGTCAGGACGATGGGTGATTGGGTGAGGGTACACAAAAAGCTGGAGAAACTCAGCGGGTGCAGCAGCATCTAAGGAGCGAAGGAGATAGGCGACGTTTCGGGTCGAGACCCTTCTTCAGACTCTGATTGGGTGAAATGTGCGGCTGATGTTTCTGTGCAGTGGTTGGGCGGGGCACTAGCGCGGCATGAATTCTATTTGCTGCTACATAGGGTGAAAGACGGTTGAGGACAGTGGTATACGTTCATAAGGCAGAGAAGCAGAATTAGGCCATTCAGCCCAAGAGATAACTCCACCATTCAATCATGGCTGACCTATCTTTCCCTCTCAACCCCATTCTCCTGCCTTTTCCCTGTAACCCTTACAAATCAAGAACCTATTAATCACCACTTCAAAAATACCCAAATGACTTGACCTCCATTGCCACTTGTGCCAATGAATTCCACATATTCACCACCCTCTGGCTAAAGAAATTCCTCCATCTCCTTTCTCAAAGTAAGTCCTATTTTGAGTTTATGGCCCCTTGTCCTCGAGTCTTCCACGAGTGGAAACATCCTCCACATTCATTCTATCCAGCCACGCCTTTCAATATTTGGTAAATCAACCCTCACGAGCCCCCCCCCCCCCCCCCCCCACCCTGACCAACTTGCCCCAGGTGTACTAATCCCATCTGCCCACTCTTACCCATTACAGTTCAGGCAGGAATCAGTCCAGCATCTCAGACCATACATTTTATTTAGAAATATCACATTTAAAATTCAGTTTTGACTCAAGGAGTGAATGAGAGTTGAACTGGCACTCCATACTTGATGGGTATTTCTGCCAGTCCCAGGAAGACTCCACCCCCCACCCCCAAGGCAGAGCCTGCCACAGGCATGAGGGGGGGGGGAGATATACTAAAATAGTCAAAACCAATTGACAGTAGACACAGGAACACAAGGGAGTGATGGCAGGAGGGAGCTCTGGGCAGCACTGTGGGTCTGGGGACCCGCGACTCAGGGGAAGGACTCACTCCTCCCATTCTTCATCATAGCCTTCATTCTCATCATCACCTGCAACACAAACAGAGTCTGGTCACTGGAACTCCCACACTCTGCCCCGTTAATCCCTCCAACCCTGCCTGCTCTCCCTGCTCCACCAGTCCAGCCCAAGCCCACCATCCCCCTACCCAGCCTCCATCACTCTCCCTGCCCTCCCCAACCCAGCCTCCCCTCCCACAAATGGCCCCCCTCTTACCCTACCTATTCTACCACCAACCCCCATTTCCATCATCACTCCCTCTGCCCCCCCCACAATGGTCCAGTTAGGGGGGAGTGGCGGAGCTGGACCATTGCCCTCAAGCCTCGCTCACCTGAGGACCGCAGGGCACGGCTCCTCCTTTGTATCAGCTGCCAGAGTTCTGTTGCAAGGTCATGGGGCTGGACGGGAGCCAGCTGGGGCCGATCAGACACCTGCGGGACATTAATGGCAGCATCAGCGCTGGCCTGGGTCCAGCACCACACGACTCGACTAAAGCCAATTATCTCCACATGCTACATCACTAGCCAAGCAGCACGATCACCAGTACACAATGCAGCGTTTTATTCTTGGAAACATAGAAAATAGGTGCAGGAGGGTACACAAAAGGCTGGAGAAACTCAGCAGGTGCAGCAGCATCTAAGGAGCGAAGGAGATAGGCGACATTTAAGGTCGAGACCCTTCTTCAGACTGGTCAGGGATCAGGGAAAACGAGAGATAGACGGTGATGTTGAGAGATAAAGAACAATGAATGAAAGATATGCAAAAAAGTATCGATGATAAAGGAAATAAGCCATTGTAAGCTATTTGTAGTGTGAAAATGAGAAGCTAGTGCGACTAGGGTGGGGGAGAGATAGAGAGAGAGGGAATGCCAGGGCCCGAGGGCTGAGGGAGAGGTGGGAAGGGTAGGAGAATTGAAGGCAATATCTCCAAGTTTGCGGATGACACTAAGCTGGGCAGCAGTGTTAGCTGTGAGGAGGATGCTAGGAGACTGCAAGGTGACTTGGATAGACTGGGTGAGTGGGCAAATGTTTGGCAGATGCAGTATAATGTGGATAAATGTGAGGTTATCCACTTTTGTGGCAAAAACAGGAAAGCAGACTATTATCTAAACGGTGGCCGATTAGGAAAAGGGGAGATGCAGCGAGACCTGGGTGTCATGGTACACCAGTCATTGAAAGTAGGCATGCAGGTGCAGCAGGCAGTGAAGAAAGCGAATGGTATGTTAGCTTTCATAGGAAAAGGATTTGAGTATAGGAGCAGGGAGGTTCTACTGCAGTTGTACAGGGTCTTGGTGAGACCACACCTGGAGTATTGCGTACAGTTCTGGTCTCCAAATCTGAGGAAGGACATTTATTGCCATAGAGGGAGTGCAGAGAAGGTTCACCAGACTGATTCCTGGGATGTCAGGACTGTCTTATGAAGAAAGACTGGATAGACTCGGTTTATACTCTCTAGAATTTAGGAGATTGAGAGGGGATCTTATAGAAACTTACAAAATTCTTAAGGGTTGGACAGGCTAGATGCAGGAAGATTGTTCCCGATGTTGGGGAAGTCCAGGGACAAGGGGTCACAGCTTAAGGATAAGGGAGAAATCCTTTAGGACCGAGATGAGAAGGACTTTTTTCACACAGAGAGTGGTGGGTCTCTGGAACTCTCTGCCACAGAGGGTAGTGGAGGCCAGTTCATTGGCTATATTTAAGAGGGAGTTAGATGTGGCCCTTGTGGCTAAGGGGATCAGAGGGTAAGGAGAGAAGGCAGGTACGGGATACCGAGTTGGATGATCAGCCATGATCATATTGAATGGCGGTGCAGGCTAGAAGGGCCGAATGGCCTACTCCTGCACCTAATTTCTATGTTTCTATGTCTATGAGACAGCAAGGGTTAACAAAATGGAGAAAATTCAATGTTCAAGCCCAGAGGATGCAGACTCCCCAAGCGGAATATGAGGTGCTGTTCCTCCAACTTGCGGTGATGCTCACTCTGGCCGTGGAGGAGGCCCAGGACCGAGAGGTCGGATACGGAATGGGAGGGGGAGTTGAAGTGCCGAGCCACCGGGAGGTCGGGTTGGTTAATGCGGACCGAGCGGAGGTGTTCGGCGAAACGATCGCCAAGCCTCCGCCTGGTCTCACCGATATAGATCATCTGGCATCTGGAGCAGGAATTGGGAATAGGGAATGGAGTCCTTACAGGAAGCAGGGTGGGAGGAAGAGTAGTCCAGGTAGCTGTACAAACCAACTAACTCCCACAGCTACCTGGACTACTCTTCCATCCCCTGTTCCCATTCCTCCGTCTACGCCGCATCTGCTCCCAGGATGAGGTGTTCCACACCAGGTCATCACAAATGTCCTCATTCTTCAGAGAACGGGGATTCCCCTCCCCCACTATAGATGAGGCTCGCACCAGGGTCTCCTCCATACCCCACAACACTGCTCTCTCTCCCCATTCCCCCACTCGCAACAAGGGCAGAGTCCCCCTAGTCCTCACCTTTCACCCCACCAGTCGGCAAATACAACACATAGTCCTCCGCCAGTTTCGCCACCTCCAACGTGACCCCTCCACTCGCCACATCTTCCCATCTCCCACCGTCTGCCTTCCGCAATGACCGCTCCCTCCGCAACTCCCTTGTCAGTTCTTCCGTTCCTTCCCACTCAACCCTTTCCCTTGCAACCGCAAGAGATGCTACACTTGTCCCTTCACCTTCCCCCTCCACTCCTTTCAGGGACCCAAGCAGTCCTTCCAGGTCCGACAGAGGTTCACCTGCACCTCCTCCAACCTCATCTACTGCATCCGCTGCTCCAGATGCCAGATGATCTATATCGGTGAGACCAAGCGGAGGCTTGGCGATCGTTTTGCCGAACACCTCCGCTCGGTCCGCATTAACCAACCCGACCTCCCGGTGGCTCAGCACTTCAACTCCCCCTCCCATTCCATATCCCACCTCTCGGTCCTGGGCCTCCTCCACGGCCAGAGTGAGCAACACCGCAAGTTGGAGGAACAGCACCTCATATTCCGCTTGGGGAGTCTGCATCCTCTGGGCTTGAACATTGAATTTTTCAATTCTGTTAATCCTTGCTGTCTCCTCCCCTTCCCACCTCTCCCTCAGCCCTCGGGCCCTGGCATTCTCTCTCGCTCTATCTCTCCCCCACCCTAGTCGCACTAGCTTCTCATTTTCACACTACAAACAGCTTACAATGGCCTGTTTCCTTTATCATCGATACTTTTTTGCATATCTTTCATTCATTGTTCTTTATCTCTCCACATCACCGTCTATATCTCTCGTTTCCCCTGATCCCTCACCAGTCTGAAGAAGGGTCTCGACTCGAAATGTCGCCTATCTCCTTCGCTCCTTAGATGCTGCTACACCCGCTGAGTTTCTCCAGCCTTTTGTGTACCCTCGATTCTCCAGCATCTGCAGTTCCTTCTTTAACAAATAGGTGCAGGAGTTGGCCTTCGAGCCAGCACCGCCATTCAATATGATCATGGTTGATCATCCAAAATCAGTACCCCGTTCCTGGGTTTTCCCCCCATATCCCTTGATTCCATTAGCCCTATGACCTAAATCTAACTCTCTCTTGGCATCTAAATTCTACCCCTCCCCCCCCCCCCCCCTCCCTGGCCCCCATCCGCCCCCCACCCCCCCCCCCCCCCCCCCAACCCTCCCTCTCCGGCCCAGCCTCTCCCGCACCTCCAGCTGCCGACCCTCGCTCTCTGGAGATGGCTGTCCCGTTAAACACTCACCGACCTCAGGACACAGCCCTGCCGGATCTGGAGCAGCAGAAGATCCCACCCTCCGACCGCCAGCAGCGACTTCCTTGGCTCCACCTTCCTCAGCCGGACTCCTCTCCTGATCCCTTCAAGCAGCAGATGAGGAAGGGGAGGGGGAGGGGGCAGTGGAGCCCAAACTAGTGCAGGGGATGTTGAGGCTCTGAATGCTGGTGGTGGGGAAGGGTGAGAGGGAAGGGGTGCGAGTGGAACGGAGGTGGGGTTAAGGGCAGGCTTCCTCTTGTGGCAAGATCCTAGACCCTCCAATTGGGTAGGGGACAGAGGGAGGCACGAGGAGCCTTGATCAGGGGGTATGTGCTGGGCAGAGGGGGTGGCATCTGGGGGCATTGGCCTGGCAGAAGGGGCGGAATGCTGAGGTGACAGAGGATGAAGGCTCGAAGCGCAATGCTGACAAGAAACTGCAAAAGAGACGAGTTTAGATTCAGCACAATATCATCCCCCCCCCCCCCCCCCCCCCCGCCATGGAGGATGAGAGGTTTAATGTTAAGAGGGCATCAGCAAGCAGGGAAAATAAGGTCATGTTATTGTACAGATTTAGGTCATTGGGGCCCATGGAGTCTACTCCACCGTTCAATCATGGCTGATCTATCGTTCCCTCTCAAACACATTCTCATGCTTTCTCCCCGAAACCTTTGACACCCTTAGTAATCAATAACCTGTTCATCTCTGCCTTAAAAATACCCATTAACTTGGTCTCTACAGCCATCTGTGGCAATGAATTCCACAGATTCACCACCCTTTGACTAAAGAAATGTCTCCTCTCCTTTCTAAAACGACATCCTTTTATTCTGAGACTGTGCCCCCTGGTCCTCCCTCCACCATCTGAACGAACACATACAGGCCATTCGAGCTGAGGATGCTGCGTCTGGTGGGGAGAATAAATGTCTTCACTCAATGTGATCATGACAGATCATCCCCAATCAGCACCCCGTTCCTGCCTTCTCCCCATATCCACTGACTCCGCTATCTTTAAGAGCCCTATCTAGCTCTCTCTTTTGAGGTATCCAGAGAACTGACCTCCACTGCCCTCTTCACTGCCTGCTTTCTTCACTGCCTGCTGTACCTGCATGCTTACTTTCATTGACTGAACAAGGACCCTCAGATCATGTTGTACTTCCCCTTTTCCCAACTTGACACCATTTAGATAATAATCTGCCTTCCTGTTTTTGCTGCCAAAGTGGATAACCTCACATTTATCCACATTAAAACTGCATCTGCCATGCATCTGCCCACTCCCCCAACCTATCCAAGTCACCCTGCATCCTCATAGCATCATCCTAGAAACATAGAAACTAGGTGCAGGAGCAGGCCATTTGGCCCTTCGAGCCTGTACCACCATTCAATATGATCATGGCTGATCATCCAACTCAGTATCCTGTACCTGCCTTCTCTCCATACCCCCATATTCTCCATCCTCACAGTTCACACTGCCACCCAGCTTTGTGTTATCTGCAAATTTGCTAATGTTACTTTGAATCCCTTCATCTAAATCATTAATGTCCATTGTAAATAGCTGCGGTCCCAGCACTGAGCCTTGCGGTACCCCACTAGTCACTGCCTGCCATTCTGAAAGGGACCCGTTAATCCCTACTCTTTGTTTCCTGTCTGCCAACCAATTTTTTATCCATGTCAGCACTCTGCCCCCAATATCATGTGCCCTAATTTTGCCCACTAACCTCCTATGTGGGACCTTATCACAAACGACATCACTGCGACTGCATTCAGCCATTCCTGGGATAGCAGGCTTGCTGAGGACGGATGGACTGGGCACTGGGACTCCCAGAGTTTAAAAAGGGAGGAGATCGTTGAAACATACAGGACTTCAGGCTAGGGAGTTGAGAATCAGAGGATGCTGCCTCTGGTGGGGAGAATAAATGTCTTCACTCAGAAAGGGAATCATTGGAACATTGCTCTGTGAAGTCTGGCATCAACATCATTCTAAACCAGCGTCAATGGGTTTTTGGCAACAGGGAAAGCCCCAGGATAAGGGCATGTCACGTAAAGGATGTGGAGGTGGAAGATTAGTCATGACCTGGACAAATGGCAGAGCAAACCTGAAGAGCCTGCTAACCTGCCCTGAAGTTCACACTACAGAATACGCTGACAGTACTCACAATGTCTACAAACTCACCACCTGGACATCGACCTCAAGGGCAACAGGCACAAGTGAGCAGTAACTGAACTACACTCAACTCCCTTGCCGCAGACCATTGTTGTTCTGGGACCAAGTCCTGGACCTCCCTCCCCATTCACCAGAGCCTTTGGCTGGTCACCCCACCGCACAAACCAGCCATCTCTTTATACCTGTCTGTTTGCCTTCGTTCCTTGCAGCATCTGTGCCTCGTTTTCCTTTAATCACTCGATAATTCCGCTGAGAAGTTTCAGACTTCTGCGGAAAATCAGCATTGATCCCGGCCTCTTGAAATGGTGTGATCAAATCAGGTGCTAAGCACTTGGCCTAATATCAGAGAACGACACTGAGCATTGTACTCAAACCTCCATACTAACAGCAGTCGACATCCTCCAATGTAAAAACAGTTCCCATCCCTTTTCACAGAGACCACTCCCTGATTTGCTCATCCCTTCCCACCCAACCCAACCCATCCCCTAATACTTTTCCCTGCAACCATAAGAGATGTAACACCTATCTTGACATCCCCTTCCAGGACCCCAGCTATCCTTCCAGGTGAGACAGAGGTTCACCTGCACCTTTTCCAACCTCATCCACTGCATCTAGTGTTCCCAATGTGGTCTCCTTTACATCGGCGAGACTAAGCACAGACTCAGTGACCATTTTGCCAAACATTTGTGCTCGGTCCACCAAAATTTGTGCTCGGTTGCTACCAAATGACACCTCTTCCCATTTTGATCTTCCTGTCCAGGGCCTCTTCCATTCACAGAGTGAGGCCACACACAAGCTGGAGGAACAGCACCTCATCTCCCACACCCCCCACCCCCACCCCCCCAACAGCCACCCAACCTCCTCAGGGAGATCACACACCCACCACACTCACTGTGAATCCAGTCTCAGGGTCCCAGGCCACATGACCAACGTGCCTGAGGAAAGATAAACTGATTAATATCTAAACCACACCCCAGGATAGTTGCCGTCTGCCCCCACACAGCAGGGAACTGCCCTTATCACAGACACCCACCACCCTGGCCACACTCTCATGTCGCTGCTACCATTGAGAGAAGTTACAGGAGCTGGAAAACCGTGACCTCCAGGTTCAAGAACAGCTTCTTCCCAGCAACCATCAGGCACTTAAAGACTGCACAATTTATTGCATCAGTGATTACCTCACGGTATAGTTACCTGCGTGTTACTGCGTTTATGGGCATGTTAAGCTGCAGCAAGTAAGAATCTCATTGTCACACTCAACCCTCTTGACATTCTGAAGCCAAAGTGTAAGGGCGACGCAATGAACTGTAGATGCCGCTTTACGAAAAAAAGACAAAGTGCTGGAGTAACTCAACGAATCAGGCAGCAACTCTGGAGAACATGAAAAGGTGACATTTTGGGTTGGGACATTGTGTGTGTGTGTGTGTGTCTCTCTCGGTCTGTCTGGTCTGAAGAAGAGTCCCCACCAGCAACATCAGCTGTCCATGTTCTCCAGGGATGCTGCCTGACCCACTAAGTGACTCCACCACTGTCTTTTTTTTGAGTAGTATAAACTTTGTGATGATTAAAGTCATTCATTGACTACCTGGAGAATGGGTTTCGAATAGTTGAGGGGACGGAGAGAAAAGGGAGAGAGTAGCAATACCGCTTCCTTCGGCCAAGGGAAGTGATATACAAACGCAGAGCGGGATTGCAACAAAGGGCGTTGTCGATGAACAGTCTTTACCCTGTTTACCAGTGTTCCCAGGTTTACCCTGAGAAACAAACGCCTAGTCACTGGCCGTTTCAGAAAGTCACCAGACTCGCTTCTTCAGCAGGATGAGTCAAGGTGGAGAAACAGCACAGAACTAGGCCGCTCAGCCCATCGCCACGGTACAGACCTAACCACACGGTAACACGTGCTCTGTCCCGTGCGGGACCCAGCGTTCCATAGCACCAATAGAATCCCGATCGTCCCACCCCCGCCCCACCCCCCATCATGCCCCGTCCCACCACCACCATCATCATACCCCGCCCCACCACCCGCCCACCTCCATACCCCACCCCACCCACCACCATCATACCCCCCCCACCACCACCCACCACCATCCATACCCCACCCCACCCTCACCACCCCCACCCCACCCACCACTGTATCATCATACCCCGCCCCACCCTCACCACCCACCACCATTATACCCCACCCCACCCTCACCACCCCCACCCCACCCACCACCATCATACCCCGCCCCGCCCTCACCATCCCCGCCCCACCACCATCATACCCCGCCCCACCACCACTCACTGGAAGCCACTGGGCGTCCCGATTTCCAACTTGGAGACGGAGGCACGGCGCCGAGCCGAGCGACGCCTGGAGACGTCAGGGTCGCGGGGGTCAGGAGAGCCCCTGGAGCCGGACACTGGAACAGAGACAGTGGTCAATGCAACCGGCACCGACAGAATGCCGCCCCTCCCCTCCCGCACCGGACTTCCAACCCACAGGAGACTGGGCACCGCACCCCACACCGGGCCCGGAACTACCCCCACCACCCCCACCCACAGGGGCCAGGGCTCCCACCCAACACCTCCCACGACCGGGGCCCAGAGTCCGTACGGGCGCGTCGCGTACCACTCCCGCCCCCACGTGGACCCTCCCCGGGGTCGCTGCCCGTGCCCACCCTGCAACCCACCCTCAGTCCCAACACACCTTCCCCACCCCCTCTCTTCCCCAACTCCCCTCAGGCCCCTACCATAACGGGCGAGAGCTTTCGCAAGTGCAATCTTCATCATTCGCCACTGGTTTCAAGCTAAAACCCTGCGCAGTTCAAAATTCCCACCGAAATCACACGGAACCCAGTCACTGATGACGTAGAATGGAGCAGCCAATCGGTGGCGAGACGCCATCTGTGGCGAATATCCAGATGCAACTTCCGGGTTGGACCCTTCAGTCAGACTCACCCACACCTGAGCTCGAGTTGAGTTTATTGTCATTGTACCGAGATACAGATAAACAGCTAACCAATGAATGACTGCAGCACATTACGTTTTTTTATCTTTGCAAACAATCATCTGCAGTTCCTTGTTTCTGCTGGTGATTCAGCATCTACTGGTGAATCAGATCAAAGGAGCAGGCCCTTCGGTGCCCAACATAATGCCATGACCAACTTTATCATCTACACATGCTCCCTCTCCCTCCATTCCCTTCAGATCCATCTAAAAGCCCCTTAAACACCACTATCTGCCTCCATCACCACCCCTGCTACCAGCCCCCCACCACCCTCTGTGTAAAAAACCTGCCCCGCACATCTCCTTTATACTTTTCCCCTCTCACCTTAAAGCTATGATCTCTGGTCTTTGGCATTATACCCAATGATAAAGGTACTGTCTACCTTATCTATGCATCTCATAATGTTATACACTTCTTTCAGGCCTCTGCTCGACCCACAATGCGCCCCAAAAAACAAACACAGTGCCCGCCCCTCCCCGAGGAGGTAGGCGCTGTTCATAAGTGATAGGGGCAGAATTGGGTCATTCGGCCCATCATGTCTACTCCGCCATTCAATCACGGCTGATCTAACTCTACCGCTCAACCCCATTCTCCTGCTTTCGACAGGTTATGGACACAGAAGGTTTAGAGAACGCGAACTGATGGGACAAGTGTCGATGGGGACCTGACCATTGCTCTGGGATGCAGGAAGAAGCCAGAACCGCCGGAATTGTCCATTCCGTCCTGGGAGAGGCTGGCAGGCGGGAGAAGTCACTCTAACCCCTCGCTGTGCCAATCTGCAACCATGCTGCATCACTGTCCACTTGCTAAATGCTTGGCTATTCTGCCACCACCCGTGAACTGACCCCTCACACACATACACACTCATAGATACACACACACACACACCCATAGTCACACACACACTTTCACACATACCCACAGATCCTCACCCACCCTTAGACACACACATTCATAGATACACACACCCATAGACACACTGACATACTCATAAACACATACACAGTCACACACACACATAAAATCAGTCTCACATGGTTCAGCTTTGCTACAGGATGTTCCTGACCTGGAGACCACAATCAGTGAGGATAGGAGACAGCACCCCCTCCACAATAATTCACCGCCGTGCCTCGCTAGGATGCGTTCTCAGTCCCCTACTATACTCCTTGTTCACTCACAACAAATTCAGCTCTAACTCCATCTGCAGGTTTGCAGCCGACACAGCTGTGGTGGTGCCGGATCATGAACAATTAGGAGATGGAGTTCAGGAAGGAGATGGAAAACGTAGTGACATGGTGTCAGGACAACAACCTCTCCCTCGATGCCAGCGAGAGGAAGGAGCTAGTTATTGACCAGGGAGGGTGGTGGAGAACTTGTCCCAGTCAGCATCAATGGTGCTGGAGTGGAGATGGTCGAGAGCTTCAAGTTCCCAGGTGTAAACATCACCAACAATCTGTCCTGCACCAACCACATTGACTCAACGACTCCAACGACTCTTCCCAACGTCTACAGGTGCATCCTATCGGGATGCATCACAGCTTGGTTTGGGAACAGCTCTGCCCAACACCGCAGAAAATCGCATAGAATTGTGGACGTAGCCCAGTGCGTCACACAGACCAGACTCCCCACCACCGACTCCACTGCCTCGGGAAAACAGCCAACATGCCGCCCTCTGTTTGTGGATACATGTGAGGTTTTGATGCAGGAACGAGAAGGCAGATTATTGTCTGAATGGTGTCCGGTCATGAAAAGGGGTGTTCCAGTATAGGGATCTCCAAACTGTGGCCCACGGGTCACATCCGGCCCGCCACGAGATTTTATCCGGCCCGCGGGAAGCAAATGTGGCCCTCATGCTGAAAAGTTTGGGGGCCCCTGTTCTTGTACATCAGTCACTGAACGTAAGCATACAGGTACAACAGGCAGTGCAGAAAGCTAATGACATGTTGGCCTTCATAAAGAGAGGACTTCGGTATCGGAGCAAAGAGATCCTTCTGCACTTGTACAGGGCCCTGGTGAGACCACACCTGGAGTATTGTGCGCAGTTTTGGTCCCCTAATTTGAGGAAGGACATTGTTGTTATTGAGGGAGCGCAGCGCAGGATCATAAGGTTAATTCCTGGAATGGTGGGACTGTCATATGCAGAAAGAATTGAGCGACTGGGCTTGTAGTCACTGGAATTCAGAAGGATTAGATGGGAACTTATAGAAACATATACATTTATTAAGGGATTGGATACGCTAGATGCATCAAACATGTTCCCGATGTTGGGGGAGTCCAGAACCGCGGCGCACTGTTTAAGAATCAGGGGTAGGTCA
The DNA here is from genome assembly GCA_035221665.1 of Okamejei kenojei. Lineage (NCBI taxonomy): Eukaryota > Metazoa > Chordata > Chondrichthyes > Rajiformes > Rajidae > Okamejei > Okamejei kenojei. Next base: position 27,255,694 of record CM069146.1, on the reverse strand, counting down.
TTTAGAAATGAGATGAGGAAACACTTTTTCACACAGAGTTGTGAATTTGTGGAATTCCCTGCCTCAGATGGCAGTGGAGGCCGATGCTCACATTCAATGCATCGGCTCACATGATGACATTTCAATGGCGGCGCTGGCTCGAAGGACCGAATGGCCTGCTCCTGCACGTATTGTCTATGTATATATGTAAAGACCACTCTCATGCCGGTCATTCTTTCTTCTCCCTTTTGGTGGAAGAGACAGAAGCTTGAAAACACGTAAAACCACATTGAGGAGCAGCCTCTTCCCCGCTGTTGTCAGACTCTTGAATGGGCCGCTCATAAACTAACAATGTATTCCGAATCTTCCAATCTTCCTCATTCCGACTGTTGCACTTTATTCACTGCACTTTGCACCAGTAACACTATTTTCTGCACTCTCGTACTTTTCTCTTTGCGCTGCCTGGTGCCCACGGGTATGTCACAATTGTACTCATGGCCGGTATTATTTGGCCATATCACGTATCAACGTTGTTGGCTGTGGTGGACGTGACATAACTAACAAGATGACCAGGGCGCAGTTTGTCCAGTGACCGATGGCCTGGACGTGGTGTGGCCGAGGTTGGCTTCCCGCATCCTACCCCGTCTATGCCGCCCTCTGTTTGCTGTCGCTGACCTCCGTGGGCCAGGGCCTTTCCCGCAAACAGACCATGCCCCCGCTGGTGGACGGGCAGCCCTTCCAGGTCTACTGGAACATACCCACGTCGCGCTGTAGCTCCCACAGAGGCGTCGACCTGCATTTGGACGACTTTGATATTGTAACCAATACAAATGAGGTGTTTATTGGAGAGAAAATCACGCTATTTTATTCGCAGCGGTTTGGAATTTATCCATTTTATGATGGCGAGGATCCCATAAATGGGGGGTTCCCCCAGAACACGAGCTTGCAGGAACACCTGCGTCAGGTGACGGTGGACATCGACCACTTTTTACCCACGGGCTTCCAGGGGTTGGCGGTGATAGACTGGGAGAATTGGCGCCCCCTGTACGTAAGGAACTGGGGCTCCAAGAGAATCTACCAGACAAAATCACAGGAGCGTGTCCGGGGGAGGCACCCCGACTGGAACGAAACCCACATCAAAGCTGAGGCTAAGAAGGAGTTTGACCAGGCGGCTAGAAACTTCATGAACTCTTCCCTGAGCCTGGGCCGCTCGATGCGACCGCAGGCCTACTGGGGATTTTACCTGTTTCCGGATTGTTATAACTACCACTTCAGGGATGAGTTCCCCACATACGACGGCCACTGCCCAGACATCGACAAGGAGCGGAACAATGAGCTGACGTGGATGTGGGATCAGAGCTCTGCCCTCTTCCCGTCCGTCTACCTGGAGGAGAAGCTCAACTCGGATCGCGGTGAGCGCGGCAAACTCTACGCCAGATACCGGATACGGGAGGCCGTGCGTGTGTCTTTACTGACCAAGGAGCAATATACTCCGCCCATCTTCCTCTACAGCCGCGCCCACTACAGCGACGGCGATACCCGAACGCCCCTCAATGAGGTGGGTAGAGGTCGTGCATTTCCTTGTAACTCCACGGCCGCTGGTCCCCACTCGTCCGCTCTGACGGTCACTGAGCGGATACGTTGACTGTGCCCCCCCACCCCCTCCCAACAGCTGCAGCACCTACATCCACCCCGGGCACCTCTCTCTCCAGCACTCTCTCCCTCTACCTCTCCATCTCGCCCTCCTCTCTTTCCCTCTCCCCTCTCCCCTCTCCCTCCCTCCCTCCTCCTCTCCCCCCGCCCCCACCCTCTCCCCTCTCGCTCTCTCTCTCGAGTCGGCCTCGTGTGGAGCAGCGCTTGAATCGTCGCAGAGTGGAAACCCGCAGGGCACTTGCGGGGACAAGGGATACGGGTCAGCATGGCCATGATGGGCCGAATGGCATGTTTCCGTGTTGTTCGCATCTCTGAGTGGGTCTCAATCTGTATCACGACGCCTCTGGCCACTGGCGACACAAGACAGCAGGACCGTGATGGATCGAATGGGGTCAGGTCCCGCTCCGGCCGCTGCTGACCACACCCCTCGGGGGAAGCGGGGCCGCTGGGGCGGGGAGATCCGACCCGCAGCCGCCACCTGCTCAAACTTGCAGTTCGTTTGCAGATTGATCTGATCCGCACTCTGGGCGAGAGCGCAGCGATGGGGATGAGCGGAGCCATTCTGTGGGGATCCAGCATCTTCTCCAGAAGCACGGTAAGCGCTCCCTCACTGCCCCTCCCACCGTGCGGCGCTCCCTCACTGCCCCTCCCACCGTGCGGCGCCCCCTCACTGCCCCTCCCACCGTGCGGCGCCCCTCACTGCCCCTCCCACCGTGCGGCGCTCCCTCACTGCCCCTCCCACCGTGCGGCGCTCCCTCACTGCCCCTCCCACCGTGCGGCGCTCCCACAGCACACCGTAACTCGACCTCGGGACCAGGGGGGGCTGTGGGCCTGGGCTCGGGAGGGGCGTGGGGGGCGGGTGATGCGGCGGATAACTGTGTTGGTGCGCTCCGTGTTGTCAGGCAAACTGCCAGGCCCTGAAGGACCAGGTGCATAACGTGCTGGGGCCGTACATCCTGAACCTGACCGCGGCCGCGCGGTTCTGCAGCCGGACGCTGTGCTCCAACCACGGCCGCTGCTACCGCCGCGACGCCGACCAGGATGTTTTCCTGCACTTGAACAGCAGGTCGTTCCGCATCCTGAAGGGCAACTGGCGCTCCGGCAAAGTCCATGTCAAGGGCCGGCCCCGTGTGGCGGACAAGAGGGATTACAGAGACAACTTCCAGTGTCAGTGTTACCGGGGCTGGAACGGCACCCGATGCAGCCGCTTCAGAATGCCCTCGGCCTCCTGCCGAGCCGAGACCTCCCCGCTCACATTTGTCCTCGTCCTGCTACTGAGCCTTCTCCTCATATGATGGCTGTAGACAGTTTCTGTCCAAAACATAAACAATATCATGAAACTCACCCTGCTGACTTCACTTCTGTGTGTTTGGTCTTGCGGCACAGAGGCTCACTCACAGCACAGATCTGGCCCTTCGGCCCACCGTCTCCACCTGTCACACTTGCCAACACTAATCCCACCCACCCGCACTGTGGCTCCTCTGCCTTCACCTCTCAAGAACTCGCAGACGCTCCTGAAACGTGGGTGTTGCCGGGCAGTGGGATTAGTGTGGGATTTATACACATGTTAAAATTCCTCCGGATCCAAGTTCTGGCCAACCTGTTGCATCCGGGGTGGAGCTGGTGCAGAGAAAGAGAGAGATAGTGAGAAAGAGACGATGTAGATAGATAGTGAGAGAGAGAGAGAGAGAGAGAGAGAGAGAGAAAGAGAGAGAGAGAGAAAGAGAGAGAGAGAGATAAGGAGATTCACGGGTATGTCACGATTCTACTCATGGCCGGTATTATTTGGCCATATCACGTATCAACATTGTTGGCTGTGGTGGACGTGACATAACTAACAAGATGACCAGGGCGCAGTTTGTCCAGTGACCGATGGCCTGGACGTGGTGTGGCCGAGGTTGGCTTCCCGCATCCTACCCCGTCCATGCCGCCCTCTGTTTGCTGTCGCTGCCTCCGTGGGCCAGGGCATGTTCCGCAAACAGACCAGGTCTACTGCAACTTGCCCACGTCGCGCTGCAGCTCCCACAGAGGCGTCAACCTGCACTTGTCCGACTTTGGCATTGTAACCAATAGAAATGAGAGGTTGGTTGGTGAGAAAATCACACATTTTATTCTGAACGGTTGGGAATTTATCCATCTTATTACGACGAGGATCCCGATAATGGGGGGCTCCCGCAGAACATGACCCTGAAGGACCACCTGCGTCAGGCCAGGGTGGACATCCACAACGTTTTATCCAAGGACTACCAGGGGTTGGTGGTGACAGAGTGGGTTGTGTGGCGGCGCCACCAGACAAGATCACAGGCGAGCAATCCCGAATGGAACCAAACCCAGGTCGAAGCTGAGGCTAAGAAGGAGTTTGACCAGGCGGCTAGAATCTACATGAGCTAAGATGTGGACTTAGAGCTCTGCCCTCTTCCCGTCCGTCTACCTGGAGGAGAAGCTCAACTAAGATCGCGGCAATCTCTACGCCACATACCGGATACGGGAGGCCGCGCGTGTGTCTTTGCGGACCAAGGAGCAATATACGCCGCCCATCTTCCTCTACAGCCGCGCCCACTACAGCGACAGCAAAACCCTCACCCCCTCAATGAGGTGGGTGGAGGCCGTGCACCTGGCCAGCATTCCTTTGCAACTCCACAGCCGCTCTCCCTCTACCTCTCCCTCTCCCCCTCCTCTCTTTCCCTCTCCCCTCTCCCTCCCTCCTCCCTCCCTCCTCCTCTCCCTCCTCCTCTTCTCTCCCTCCGCCCCCCCCCCTCTCTCCCCCCTCTCTCTCTCTCTCTCGAGTCGTCCTCGTGTGGAGCAGCGCTTGAATCGTCGCGGTGTGGAAACCCGTAGGGCACCTGTGGGGACAAGGGATTCATACGGGTCAGCATGGCCTTGATGGGCCGAATGACATGTTTCTGTGCTGTTCGCATCTCTGAGTGCGTCTCAATCTGTATCACGAGTCCCACTGGGTCCACATCTGGCGACCCCAGACAGCAGGACCGTGATGGATCGAATGGGGTCAGGTCCCGCTCCGGCCGCTGCTGACCACACTCCCCGGGGGAAGCGGGGCCGCTGGGGCGGGGAGATCCGACCCGCAGCCGCCACCTGCTCAAACTTCCATTTCGTTTGCAGATTGATCTGGTCCGCACTCTGGGCGAGAGCGTAGCGATGGGGTTGAGCGGAGCCATTCTGTGGGGATCCATCGACTTCTCCAGAACCACGGTAAGCGCTCCCTCACTGCCCCTCCCACCGTGCGGCGCCCCTTACTGCCCCTCCCACCGTGCGGCGCTCCCTCACTGCCCCTCCCACCGTGCGGCGCTCCCTCACTGCCCCTCCCACCGTGCGGCGCTCCCACAGCACACCGTAACTCGACCTCGGGACCAGGGGGGGCTGTGGGCCTGGGCTCGGGAGGGGCGTGGGGGGCGGGTGATGCGGCGGATAACTGTGTTGGTGCGCTCCGTGTTGTCAGGCAAACTGCCAGGCCCTGAAGGACCAGGTGCATAACGTGCTGGGGCCGTACATCCTGAACCTGACCGCGGCCGCGCGGTTCTGCAGCCGGACGCTGTGCTCCAACCACGGCCGCTGCTACCGCCGCGACGCCGACCAGGATGTTTTCCTGCACTTGAACAGCAGGTCGTTCCGCATCCTGAAGGGCAAGTGGCGCTCCGGCAAAGTCCATGTCAAGGGCCGGCCCCGTGTGGCGGACAGGAGGGATTACAGAGACAACTTCCAGTGTCAGTGTTACCGGGGCTGGAACGGCACCCGATGCAGCCGCTACAAAAGGCCCACCGCCTCCTGCCGAGCCGAGACCTCCCCGCTCACACTTGTCCTCGTCCTGCTACTGAGCCTTCTCCTCATATGATGGCTGTAGACAGTTCCTGTCCAAAATATAAACAATATCCTGAAACTCACCCTGCTGACTTCACTTCTGTGTGTTTGGTCTTGCGGCACAGAGGCTCACTCACAGCACAGATCTGGCCCTTCGGCCCACCGTCTCCACCTGTCACACTTGCCAACACTAATCCCACCCACCCGCACTGTGGCTCCTCTGCCTTCATCTCTCCGGATGAAGCGAGAGACGGGCGCGGGTCGCGGGTGAGCGGAGACAGGCCGCCGCCGCTGCCGCAGCCCAGGGTGAGTGCAGAGAAATCGAGGTCGGGGCAGCGGCCTAGTGTCCGGCCGAGCCCGGGGCGGGACCACGTGTCTTCCTCCGGCCACGGGATCTTGTGCTGGCCACTCGGCCCTGTAGAGTGCGGCTGGCCGTGGGGGGGGGGGGGGGGGGGGGGGTGAGTGGGCGGGGGTGGCGGAGCTCCGGGGGAGGGTATCTGTCGGCCGCACGAGATCGGCTGAACACCGGCGGATCGAGCAGCGGCTGCGGGGGAAGGTCGGCCGGAGCCCGGCCAGAGGCATCAGGAGGTGGGGGTGACCGGACGAGGGGTGGGGGGAGACAGGAGGGGGAGAGGAAGGGACGCGGGGGGAGGGGGCAGGGTCACCGCGCCTGGTACCGCGGACTCCCGGCCAATGTTTATGAAGTGCCCGGTATCCCGGCTCCGAGCGCCGTGTCCCCGCTGATGTGAGGCCGCGAGTCGGGAGATCCCTATCTTTATTCTCTCCGACATTCGCGTCCAGATCCGCGGGATAATTCCCATATGTGTGGACGGAGCCTCTTCTGGAAACGGCCGCTGTCAACCTTCAGTCTCAGCTCCCTGGATCCTCAGACTCGGGGCGGACACACAGTGCTGGAGTAACCCAGCGGGTCAGGCAGCATCTCTGGAGAAAATGGATCGATGACTTTTCGGGCCACGACCTTCTATGGACTGATTGTTGGTGGGGCGGGGGTGATAAGAAAGCTTGGACAAAGGGCGGTGGTGGGAGGGAGGGAATGGGAAGAAGAGAGAGGGGGGGAAGATGGATAGACGCACACACAGTGCTGGAGTAACCCAGCGGGTCAGGCAGCATCGATGGGGAACATGGTAGGTGGCGTTTCGGGCCGCGACTCTTCTTCAGACTGAAGTCAGGCTCAGAATTTTCGCCCTCTCCCCCTCATTCTCCATCCACCCGGCAGAGCCCTACTCCCCGCGGAGCTCCCTCGCCCGTTGCCACCGCCCTGACCTTTTAGAACTGAGACGAGGAAAAACGTTTTCACCCAGAAAGTTGTGAATTTGTGGAATTCTCTGCGTCAGAAGGCAGTGGAGGACGAATCACTGAATGCTTTCAAAAGAGAGTTAGATGGAGCTCTTAGGGCGAGCGGAATCAAGGGTCATGGGGAGAAGGCAGGAACGTGGTACTGATTGTGGATGATCAGCCATTATCACATCGGTGCTGGCTCGAAGGGGCGAATGGCCTACTCCTGCACCTATTGTATATGTGTCTATGTAAGCACCACTCACATCCCGGCCATTCACCTTTTGGTGGAAGATACAGTAGCTTGAAAACATGTACAACCACATTCATCACACACACACATACAACTACCTGGTGCCCACGGGTATATCACGATTGTACTCATGGCCGGTATTATTTGGCCATATCACGTATCAACATTGTTGGCTGTGGTGGACGTGACATAACTAACAAGATGACCAGGGCGCAGCTTGTCCAGTGACCGATGGCCTGGACGTGGTGTGGCCGAGGTCGGCTTCCCGCATCCTACCCCGTCTATGCCGCCCTCTGTCTGCTGTCGCTGACCTCCGTGGGCCAGGGCGTATTCCGCAAACCGACCATGCCCCCGCTGGTGGACGGGCAGCCCTTCCAGGTCTACTGGAACGTGCCCACGTCGCGCTGCAGCTCCCACAGAGGCGTCAACCTGCACTTGTCCGACTTTGGCATTGTGGCCAATAGAAATGAGAGGTTGGTGGGTGAGAAACTCACAGTATTTTATTCTGCGCGGTTGGGAATTTACCCCTCATATTTCGATGACGATCCCGATAATGGGGGGCTCCCCCAGAACATGAGCCTGAAGGACCACCTGCGTCAGGCCAGGGTGGACATCCACAACTTCCTACCCATGAACTTCGATGGGCTCGCGGTGATAGAGTGGACGGAGTGGCGGCCCCGGTACGAAAGGAACACGGGCACCAGGGATATCTACCAGATAAAATCACGGGAGCTTGTCCGGGGGAGGAACCCGCATTGGAACAAAACCCAGGTCGAAGCTGAGGCTAAGAGGGACTTTAACCAGGCGGCTAGAATCTACATGAGCTCTTCCCTGAGGCTGGGCCAGTCGATGCGACCGCGGGCCTACTGGGGATTCGCACTCTTTCCGGATTGTTACAACGGCAACTACGGGGATGAGTTCCCCAAGTACAGCGGCCACTGCCCAAACATCGAGATCAAGCGGAACAATGAGCTGACATGGATGTGGACTCAGAGCTCTGCCCTCTTCCCGTCCGTCTACCTGGACGAGCGACTCCATTCGGAGCGCGGCAAACTCTACGCCAGATACCGGATACAGGAGGCCATCCGTGTGTCTTTGCGGACCAAAGAGGAATACGCTCCGCCCGTTTTCATCTACAGCCGCTCCCACTACCTGAACAGCAGAACCCTCACGCCCCTCAAGGAGGTGGGTAGAGGCCGTGCACCTGGCCAGCATTCCCTTGCAACTCCATGGCCGCTGGTCCCCCACCCGCTCTGACGGTCACTGAGCGGAAACGTTGACTGTGCCCCCCCCCCCACAGTTGTACCACCTATATCCATCCCGGTAATGTCGCCCTCCCTCCCTCCCCTCCCCCAACTCTCCCTCCCTCTCCCCCTCTCCCCACCTAGACCCCCCCCTCTCCCTCTCCCCCCTCCGTCTGTCCCTCCCTCTCTCCCTCTCCCTCTCCCCACTCTCCCTCCCTCTCTCCCTCCTCTCTCCCTCTCCCCACTCTCCCTCCCTCTCTCCCTCTTCCTCTCCCCCTCTCTCCCTCTCTCGTCGAGTCGGCCTCGTGTGGAGCAGCGCTTGAATCGTCGCGGTGTGGAAACCCGCAGGGCACTTTCGGGGACAAGGGATTCATACGGGTCAGCATGGCCGTGATGGTCCGAATGGCGCCAGGTCCCACTGGGGGAAGCGGGGCCGCTGGGGCGGGGAGATCCGACCCGCAGCCGCCACCTGCTCAAACTTGCAGTTCGTTTGCAGATTGATCTGGTCCGCACTCTGGGCGAGAGCGCAGCGATGGGGGCGAGCGGAGCCATTCTGTGGGGATCCGTCGACTTCTCCAGAACCACGGTAAGCGCTCCCTCACTGCCCCTCCCACCGTGCGGCGCTCCCTCACTGCCCCTCCCACCGTACGGCGCTCCCTCACTGCCCCTCCCACCGTGCGGCGCTCCCTCACTGCCCCTCCCACCGTACGGCGCTCCCTCACTGCCCCTCCCACCGTATGCGGCGCTCCCTCACTCACTGCCTCTCCCACCATGCGGCGCTCCCTCACTCACTGCCTCTCCCACCGTGCGGCGCTCCCTCAGTACAGCGTAACGCCCTCGGGACCGGGGGTGGGGGTGTGGGGGGGGGGGGGGGGACGGTGGGCCTGGGCTCGGGAGGGGTGTGTGGGGGGGAGGGGGAGACAGGTGCCGAGGTTTCGCGGGTGGTGCGGCGGGTAACTGTCCTGGTGCGCTCGGTGTTGGCAGGCAAGCTGCGAGGCCGTGAGGCTACAGGTGGAGAACGTGTTGGGGCCGTACATCCTGAACGTGACCGCGGCCGTGCGGACCTGCAGCTTGGCGCTGTGCTCCAACCACGGCCGCTGCCACCGCCGCATCGCCGACCAGGATGTTTACCTGCACTTGAACGCCAAGTCATTCCGCATCATGAAGCGCAGCAAGGCGGGCGCTGACAAGGTTTACATCAAGGGCCGGACCAGTGTGTTGGACAAGAGGGATTTCAAATCCTACTTCCAGTGTCAGTGTTACCGGGGCTGGAACGGCGTCCGATGCAGCCGCTACAGAAAGCCCTCCGCCTCCTGCCGAGCAGAGACCTCCCCGCTCACACTTGTCCTCGTCCTGCTCCTGGGCCTTCTCCTCATATGATGGCTGTAGATAGTTCCTGTCCAAAATAAAGACAATTTCCTGAAACTCACCCTGCTGACTGTTGTTCGCGTGTGTGTTTGGTCTTGCGGCACAGAGGCTCACTCACCGCACAGATCTGGCCCTTCGGCCCAGCGTCTCCACCTGTCACACTTGTCAACACTAATCCCACCCACCCGCACTGTGACTCCTCTGCCTTCTCAAGAACCCGCAGAGACTCCTGAAATGTGGGTGTTGCGGGGCAGTGGGGTTAGTGTGGGATTGTTTCGGGGCTGTGAATAGAGACAACACTGATTGGGGGTCTCCCAAGGTGCTGCTGTGCCGTATGTTCCTACGATATTGGGCACAACCCGCAGCACTGAAGTGCCGGGATGACCGAGGTGATGAGGGGTTGCAGGGTGCTGCAAGAGGTGGGAAGGTGGGACCTCCTGACACTGGGGATGTTTGGGTGGGTTGAGATGGACCCGCTGTTCGGCTGCCGCGCGGACCAGCAGCAGCTCTGCAGGCCTTGGCCGGACTCCGTCATCAACGATGCCGACACTTCACCCAAACTACCGAGCGTCGACAGGTGTACGGTAGAGAGCACACTGACTGGTTGCATCACAGCCTGGTTCAGTAACTCGAGTGTCCAGAAGTGAAGGAGACTACAGAGAGAGGTGGACACTGCCCGCTCCATCACAGGTACTGACCTCCCCATTATCGAAGGGATCTACAGGAGGCGCTGCCTCAAAAAGGCAGCCGGCATCAGCACAGACCCACACCACCCTGGCCACGCTCAACTCATCGGAAAGAAGGTACAGGAGCCTGAAAACCGTGACCTCCTGGTTCGTCAACAGCTTCTTCCCAGCAACCATCAGGCTCTTTGGTTGCACTACGGGCTATTTATTAATTTCTGGCATTACTGATTATTGTATATGTATCTGTGTGTTGTGTTCACTCGCTTGTTAAGCCAGGGGAGCGAGAACGGCATTGTTCCGTTGGCGGTACAGAAGTCAACGGGCCCGACTGCAACGCCGGCTCTCCGGACCTGGCGCTGACCAGCAGCCGTCACCATCAGCTGCTGCCGGCCCTCGCTTCCTCTACGCCGGGATGGGGACCCTGGCCTTTCCTTCCTGTCCTTTGTGCTCAGGCGAAGGCAGGCGAGCGCGATCGAGCCGTGAAATTTAAAAATTCCCCCGGGTCCATGTTCTGGCCAAACATTTGCATCTTGAGGTGGAGCTAGTGCAGAGAGAGAGAGAGAGGGGGGGGGGGGGGGTAGCAAGACAGAGACGGTGTAGATAGATAGTGAGAGGGAGAGATAGACAGAAGGCAAGGCAATGCCATTCCCTCCCCTCTTCTCCTAAACTCCCCCCACCCCCCCACCCACCCGCTATCCCCTCCTCATCCCCCCCGACCTCGAGTCAGAGCAGCGAGGGAGCGCCGCACTGTGGGAGGGTCGGTGCTGAGGGAGCGGCTCACTAGGTGCCGGAGGCGGGGTTGAACGTGACCGGCGGCGCTCCTCCTCCCTCCCGGCTCCGCAGCGCCCGGCCTCCGCCGCCTCTCCGGATGAAGCGAGAGACGGGCGCGGGTCGCGGGTGAGCGGAGCCGGGTGCCGGGAGTTGGCGGCTCGGCGGAGACAGGCCGCCGCCGCTGCCGCAGCCCAGGGTGAGTGCAGAGAAATCGAGGTCGGGGCAGCGGCCTAGTGTCCGGCCGAGCCCGGGGCGGGACCACGTGTCTTCCTCCGGCCACGGGATCTTGTGCTGGCCACTCGGCCCTGTAGAGTGCGGCTGGCCGTGGGGGGGGGGGGGGGGGGTGGGGAGTCGGCACGGTGGCGGAGCTCCGGGGGAGGGTATCTGTCGGCCGCGGCCTGAGATCGGCTGAACACCGGCGGATCGAGCAGCGGCTGCGGGGAAGGCCGGCCAGAGACATCAGGAGGTGGGGGTGACCGGACGGGGGGGGGACGGGGGGGACAGTACGGGGGGGGGGGTGGGGGGGGGGGTGACAGTTACGGGGGGGTGTCGGGGGGGGGGGGGGGGGGGGGGGGGGGGGGGGGTGGGGGGGGGGGGGGGGTGACCAGTACGGGGGGGGGGGTGACAGTACAGTAGGGGAGGTGGGGGTGACCGGAGGGGGGGTGAGGGGGGGGGCGGTGACCAGTACGGGGGGGGGGGGGTGACAGTACGGGGGGGGGACAGTACGGGGTGTGGGGGGGGGGCGACAGACGGGGGGGGGTGACAGTTGACAGTACGGTGGGGGGGTGACAGTACGGGGGGTACGGGGGGGGTGACTGTACGGGTGGGGTGACAGTGCGGGGTGACAGTACGAGGGGGGTGACAGTACGGGGGGGGTGACAGAACGGGGGGGGTTGTGACAGTACGGGGTGACAGTACGGGGGGGTGACAGTACGGGGGGTGACAGAACGGAGGGGGGTGACAGTACTGGGTGTATGGGGGGAGGGTGACAGTAGGGGGGGGTGACAGTACGGGGGGGGTGACAGTACGGGGGTGACAGTACGGGGGTTTGACAGTACGGGGGGGGGACAGTCGGGGGGAGGTGACAGTACGGGGGGGGGGTGATCAGTACGGGGGGGACAGTATGGGGGGTGACATACGGGGGGGGGGACAGTAGGGGGGTGACAGTACCGGGGGGGGTGACAGTACGGGGGGTGACAGTACGGTGGGGGTGACAGTACGGGGGGTTGCGAGTACCGGGGGGGACCTGTACGGGGGGGGGTGACAGTACGGGGGGGGTGACAGTACGGGGGGGGTGACAGTAACGGGAGGGGGGACTGTAGGGGGGGGTGACTGTACCGGGGGGGGTGACAGTTCGGGACCGGGGGTGGGGTGGTAGTGAACAGTACGGGGAGGGGTGACAGTATGGGGGGGTGACAGTCGGGGGGGGGTGACATTAGGGGGGGGTGACAGTACGGGGGGGTGACAGTACCAGTATGGGGGGGTGACGAGTACGGGGGTACGGGGTTACGGGGGTGATGGACAGACATACGGGGGGAGACAGTACGTTGGGGGGTTGACAGTACGGGGGGTGACATACGGGGGGGGTACGGGGTGGACAGTACGGGGGGGGTGACATATGGGGGGGTGACAGTACGGTGGGGTGACAGTACTGGTGGGGGTCGGGGGGGTTACAGTAACGGGGGTGACAGTACCGTTGACAGTGGTGACAGTACCGGGGGTGACAGAGTACGGGGGGTGACAGTACCCGCCCGGTACAGTACGGGGGGTGTGGGTGACAGTACGGGGGGGTACGGGGGGGGGTGACAGTACGGGGGGTGACAGTACGGGGGGGGGACGTACGGGGGGGTGACATTAACCGGGGGGGGTGGTTTTTTGTTTTTTTACGACAGGGGGGGGGGGTACGGGTGGGGTGGGACGGGGGGGTGACAGTACCGGGGGGGGGGTGACATTCGGGGGGGGGGGGGGTGACAGTACCGGGTTGGGGGGGTGACAGTACGGGGGGGGTGACAGTCGGGGGGGGACGTGGGTGACACCAAGTACCGGGGGGGGGGTGACAGTACGGGGGGGGTGACAAGGGGGGGGGTGACAGTACGGGGGGGTGACCTGTAGACAGTACGGGGGGGGTGACAGTCGGGGAGGTGACAGTACGGGGGGGGTGACATGGGGGGGTGACAGTGTGACAGTTTACGGGGTGGGGGTGACCGGGGGGGGGAGGGGGTGTCAGTACGGGGGGTGGACGTGGGGGTGGTGCAGTGGTGTGTACGGGGGTGGTTGACATTACCCGGGGGGGGGTGACTGGTGGGGGGGTGTACGGGGGTGGTGAAGTAGGGGGGTTGGTACGGGGGGGGGACAGTTACGGGGGGGGTGGGGTGTTACGGAGTACGGTGTCGACTGTGGGGGGGGGTGATGTTCTGGGGGGTGAGGACGGGGGGGGGTGACAGTACCGGGGGGGGTGGACAGTACGGGGGAGGGGGTGGGGGGGTGTACAGTGACGTGGTGGGGGGGGTGTACCGGTGGGGGGGGGGTTGTGTTGTTGCGGGGGTGTCAGTTTGGTACAGGGGGTGAGTACGGGGGGGGGTGTGTAGTTGGGGTTGTGTGACAGTACGGGGGTGTGACGGGGGGGGTGACAGGGGGAAGGTGACTGGGTGGGTGTTGTTGTATTTTGGTGGTTGGGGTGGGTTGTGGGGGGGTTGGTGACAGGTACCGTGGGGGGTGACTGTGGGGGTGGGGGTGGTGGGGTGAAGGGGGGGGGTGGGGGTACGGGGTGGGTGACCAAGTACGGGGGGTGATGTACGGGGTGGGTTGGACAGTACGGGGGAGGGGTGACTGTACGGGGGGATGACTGTACGGGGGATGGTGACAGTAGGGGGGCGACGGGGGGGGTAAGAAAGGAGGCGGGGAACCTTCAGTCTCAGCTCTCTGGGTTATCAGACTCGAGGCAAACACGGAGTGCTGGAGGAACTCAGTGGGTCAGGCAGCATCTCTGGAGAACATGGATGGATGACGTTTCGGGCCGCGACCTTGTAGACTGATTGTTGATATGGGGCGGGGGTGGGAAGAAAGCTGGGACAAAGGGCGGTGGTGGGAGGGAGGGAATGGGAAGGAGCGAGCGAGCGAGAGAGAGAGAGAGAGAGAGAGAGGGACAGACGCACACACACACAAAGTGCTGGAGGAACTCAGCGGGTCAGGCAGCATCTCTGGAGAACATGCATAGCTGCCGTTTCGGGCAGCGACCCATCTTCAGACTGAAGTCAGGCTCAGAAATTTCGCCCTCTCCCCCTCACTCTCCATCCACTTGGGAGAGGCCCCCCCCCCCCCCTTCCCTAATCACAGCCCTGACCTCCATTTCCTTATCACATCCCCGGTCACACTTGAGCCCTGAGCCGCACCACCCATCCGCCCGCTGCGATAAGCGCTTCCTTGCCGCTGTGTCTTGCTCCACTTCCGCAGACGCTGCGCTTTTCCTGCTGAGGTTTGGTGCCTCGCGGAGGGTGTTTTTCTCAAAGTTTCGCAGATTGTCTTTAAACGGCGGGCGTTTGCTGCCCGCTCACTTCACCGGGTGGGGACCCGCTCCGTCAGCCGAGGAATCCCAGTGTCTGAGGGGCTGGAACGGAGAGCCCCCGCGGTCTGAAAGCCCGAAAGCCTCCCCTCACCCGACCACTGGGGTAGGACTCGAGGGCAGAGCCGGGAGGAAAGTTTGTGGGAGAGGGAGTGGGTGGAGAAGGGGGGGAGAGACTCAGGGACTCCGGGAGAGGAGGCGAGAGACGGGTGGGGCGGCGAGAGTCGGGGGGGGGGGGGGGGGGGGGGTGAGGTGTGGGAGACGGAGGTGGAAGGCAGGGTGGGCGCGGGGAGAGAGAGACAGGTGGAGAAGGGGGTGGGAAATGGACGGAAGCAGAGAGAAGGGAGAGGGACTGGGGATGGAGAGGGGCAGTCGGGGCAATACGGGAGCCGTTGTGTGGATAGGGCAAATGAACTGGGTGCGAAAGGGGGGAAGGAGAGGGGATGTGGAGGTGGGAGTAGGAGAAGGGAGCCGGGTGCGGGAGAGGGGCTGGAGAGCGCGGGAGGGAGGAGGGAGGCGTTGGGTTGCGGGGCCCCGGCGGGGTGAGCAGGGCTGAGCCCCGAGCCTTCAGTGACCGGGCTGCCGTTGTTGTGTTGCAGGGCGCGGAGCGGAGCGGATCAGGCGGAGAGGCGGCTGGGAGCGCCATGGGTCAGCGGGCTGCTCGCATTGCCCGGACAGCCGCCTGCGTCGTGGCCCTGTGGGCGGTTGCGGCCGGCAGCGCCCGGGACCTGCGGCAGACGACGGCGTTCGCGGGGCAGCCGTTCATCACGGTGTGGAACGCGCCGACCCACGACTGCGACCGCTACTCGGTGACGCTCGACCTCAGCCTCTTCGACATGGTGGCATCGCCCAACGAGGGCTTCTACGACCAGCAACTGACCATCTTCTACAAGGATCGGCTGGGCCGGTACCCGCACTACGCGGACGGCGGCCCGGTCCACGGCGGGGTCCCGCAGAACGCCAGCCTCAACCTGCATCTGGCGCAACTCGAGCGCGACGTGCAGCGCTACATGCGGTCGCGGGAGCGCGCAGGGCTAGCAGTGATTGACTGGGAGGAATGGCGGCCGCTATGGATCCGCAACTGGCAGGGGAAGCAGGTGTACCGGGACGGCTCGCTGGCGCTGGTGCAGGAGCACCACTCGGACTGGGACGCCGCTCAGCGAGCCCGCCAGGCGCAGTTTGAGTTCGAGCAGGCGGCGCGGAGGTTCATGATCAGCACCCTGCAGAGAGCGCGCAATACCCGGCCCCGCAGCCTCTGGGGCTTCTATCTGTTCCCGGACTGTTACAACCACGGCTACGCGGGCGGCGCCGACAACTATACGGGCCACTGCCCCGACGTGGAGGTGTCGCGGAACGACCTGCTGGCCTGGCTGTGGGCCGGTAGCACCGCTCTCTACCCCTCCATCTACCTGGCGCGCACCCTGCGCGGTGCCCCTGCCGCCCGCAGCTTCGTGCGTTCCCGGTTGCGGGAGGCGCTGCGGGTGGCGCGCGAGCACGGCCGCGAGGGCGCGCTCCCGGTCTTCGTCTACTCGCGTCCCAGCTACAGCTACACCACCGAGCTCCTGACACAGGTGAGCCGGGCCTGGGGCACCCAGCTCCCGGCACCCATTCATCACGGGGCACCATCACACGGGCACCCAGCTCCCGGCACCCATCTCACGGGGCACCATCACACGGGCACCCAGCTCCCGGCACCCATCACACGGGGCACCATCTCACGGGGCACCCAGCTCCCGGCACCCATCACTCACGGGGCACCCAACTCCCGGCACCCATCTCACGGGGCACCCATCTCACGGGGCACCAGCTCCCGGCACCCCATCACACGGGGCTCCACACACGGGGACCAGCTCCCGGCACCCATCACACGGGGCACCATCTCACGGGGCACCCAACTCCCGGCACCCATCTCACGGGGCACCCAACTCCCGGCACCCATCTCCCACGCACCCACCACCCGGGACACCCAACTCCCTGCACCCATCACACGGGCACCCATCACACGGGACACTCATCACACGGGACACCCAACTCCCTGCACCCATCACACGGGACACTCATCACACGGGGGACCCAACTCCCGGCACCCACCTCCCGGCACCCAACTCCCGGCACACATCACCCAGGGCACCCAGCACATAAATGCACCCATCACCGTGCACCCATCACCCTGCACCCATCACCCGGGCACCCAACTCCTGGGACAGTCATCCCACGGGGCACCCATCGCAGGGCGAAGCGGTGGTGCGAATGTGGGGGGTAAACGAAAGTGTGGGGGAGGGGATGAGGCGGGGAGGGGATAATGTGAGTGGGAGGGTTTGTAGAGGGGAGCGTTCTCTGACCCACGCCTTCCTTCCTTCTGTGAGCAGCAAGACCTGGTTACCACGGTGGGGGAGACGGCCGCGCTGGGAGCCGCCGGCATCATCTTCTGGGGCGACACAGATTACAGCAACAGTGCGGTGAGGGTCAACACCCCCAAACCCCTCCTTCCACTTCTCCCCCGCACCCCTCCCCCACCCTACCCCACCCCCACATCCCTTCCGCCACATCCCCTGCACCCCTCCCCAACCCATGACCTAACCGCTCCCCAACCCCTGACCTCTCCCCCAACCCCCTTTCCGCCTCACATCCGCCGCCTCCATATCCACCTCCCCTTCACAGAGTGGCAGGTGGTTTGGGGTCGGAGATTGGGTTCGGGTTGGGGTGGGTCAGGGGTCATGATGTGGGTCATTGTTAGGTCGGGGTTGGAGAGTCCGGGCTGGGTCGGGTGATGATGGTGGGGGGAGGGGGGGCTGTCAGAGGTCAAGATGGATTTGGGTTCATGGTCAGGTTGGTGGTCGAGGGTTTGTTTGGGGTCAGAGGTTGGGTGTTTGAGATTGATGTGGGGTTGAGGTCAGTTGGGGCTGGAGGTCAGGGTTAGATTTGGGGTCAGGGGGTCGGGGTTGGGGGTAGATGTTAGGGTCGGGGGTCGGTTCAGTGTCGGGAGCCAGGTTGGGATTGAGGTCAGTTTGAGGTAGGGGGTCGGGTTGGGGTCAGGGGACAGATCGGGGGCAGGGGTCGGATCGGGGTCTGAGGTCGGGCTTCCACGGTCAACTCTGACCTCTGTGCCGCAGGAGCGCTGCCGGATGATGAGCGATTACCTGTCCGGGGACTTGGGCCGTTACCTGCTGAACGTCACCTCGGCGACCCGGCAGTGCAGCCGCTTCCTGTGCGCGGGCAACGGGCGCTGCGAGCGGAGGAACAGCGAGGCCGACACCTACCTTCACCTGAGCCCCCACAGCTTCCGCATCGAGGCAGCGCCGGGCCCTGGCGGCGGGCTGCGGGTGACCGGCGTCCTCTCGCAGAGCGACAAGGCCGCGCTACAGCTGGACTTCCAGTGCCGCTGTTTCCATGGCTGGAGGGGCCAGCGCTGCGACGTGGGGACGAGCGGCGGCTCTCTCACCCTGCCCTCCGCCCTAGCCCCCATCTTCGCCCTCTTGCTCTCGCTCGCAATGTAGAAGCGAGGGCACTGCCCTCTCCCCCACCCACTCCCATTGCACCCTCTCCCCTCTCCCACCCTCGCCCCACCCCTCTCACCCTTTCCCCACCCTCACCTCCCTCCGCCCCCCTTCTCTCCCCCCTGGCTCGTTCCCTCCCCTCCCGCTATCCCTCTGCCACCCCTCCCCACTCCCCTCCTGCCCACTCCTCTCCTTACACTCCCCTCTGCCCCCTCTCAGTCCCCTCCGGACCCCGGATTCGATCGAACCTCGTCTCAAGGACTGTATTTAAATATATTTGCAGCCAAACAGCCAAAGATGACCGTGAAGTGTTAGCAATCCGGTTGTGGATCTGTGGTCTGGGAGCATTGCTGCCCGGTGTTCCGAGAGCCCGCGTTACCCGGGGCACGCCCGCTCTCCCATGCGGGCGCTGCTGGGGACGGTCGCGGCTCGGAGGCGATGCGGAACGGGGTGCGGCCCCCTTTCTGACAATGAACAGCGTACAACTCGACCACTGGTGTCAATGTCCGCCAGAGGAAGGTGTACAGCCGGGTACAATGACAGTATTGTAAATATATTTGGGCGCATAGATGGGAGAGGGAGACGGACATGGTGGAATAAATTGGACTACTGCAGATAAACAGCGGGGTCAGCAGGGGTGAGATGGACCGAATGGCCCGTTTCAGTCTGTGCCATTCTGACCGTTTCACTCTGAATCAGGCTAAACCATAGGAAGCAGCGAGCGGAGTAACTCAGCGGGTCAGGCAGTGTCTGTGGAGGGAATGGACATGAGCGTTTGGGGTCGAGACCCTTCTCCAGACTGCAAACCCCTCGCTCATTCCCATCCAATCTCATCTCACTGCATCTGAGCTTTACGAGCGACTTCTTAAATTCGAGACAAAAAATGCTGGAGTAACTCAGCCGGTCAGGCAACACCTCTGGAGAACATGGATAGGCGACGTTTACTGTTGGGACCCTTCTTCAGTCTCGGGTCCTGACCCGAAACGTCACTTATCCATGTTCTCCTGCGATGCTGCCCGACCCGCCGAGTTTCTCCAGCATTTTGTGTCCCTCTGTGCATTAACCAGCATCTGCACTTGTTTGTTTCCACTTGTTCAATTCTGGAACCTGCCCGGGAGTTTGGACAAGAGCATCGATTTAAATCAAACACTCTGAACGCGAGGCCGTCACCTCGCCAGCGATTCAACGCTCAGCGATTCAGAGCTGGAGTCTGACGTTTCAATAAATATTATTTACGCAGTTTTTGACTTAAGAATCCAAATTGGACCTGGAGCTGTAGCGGATGTCATTGTTAACGCGAAGGAAGGGATGTTTCTGCGCGAGTTTCCTTCGGTTTCCTCCACATCCCGTGCTGGTCCCTGTGAGAGACCCAAAGGAAGTGATTGGCAGAATCTGGGAGAATCCATTTGTTAATGAGGACAATATATTCATAATAAAGTTTTATTAATTAAGATAATATTTACAAACGCCACTTTCTTTCCTAAGTCGTCTCCTAGCCCGATAGTTTCAATCATTCGCCGGTGGCTTTTAACCAGAAACAACGCGAAGAGAACTCAGCCGGTCCGACAGCATTTGTAAGGGCAGGTTTTATAATGCAATGAATCCAGTTCATCACACAGACCGGACTTCCCCCGATTGTAGAATCCATCAACATTTCATGCTGCCTCGGGAAAGCAGCCAACACAATAATACATGACCTGATTTATTGTGGCCTTTTCTCGCCCCCACCCCCACCACACCCCCACCTTTACTTTCAGTGTGAAGAAGGATTCCGACCCGAAACAACACCTATTCTTTTTTTCCCAGAGATGCTACCTGACCCGCTATTTTGTCTTCATAATTAACGACCACTCACACCGCGGTCATTCCCTCTTTTCCTCTCCCCTGTCTGGCAGAAGTGCAGAAGCGCGTACCGCCAGATTCAGGAGTGGCGCTGTAGGGGGAGTGTGGAGCCGCCAGGCCGGGGTGGCGCTGCAGGGGGAGTGTGGAGCCGCCAGGCCGGGGTGGCGCTGTAGGGGGAGTGTGGAGCCGCCAGATTAGAGTGGCGCTGGGGGGAGTGTGGAGCCGCCAGATTCCGGAGTGGCGCTGTAGGGGAGTGTGGAGCCGCCAGGCCGGGGGGTTGGCGCTGCAGGGGATTGTGCAGAGGGGGTGGCGCTGAGGGGGAGTGTGGAAGCCGCCAGGCGGGGTGGCGCTGCAGGGGGAGTGTGGAGCCGCCAGGCCGGGGTGGCGCTGCGTTGTGCCAGGGGGTGGCGCTGCAGAGGGAGTGTGGGAGCCGCCAGGCGGGAGGGGGGTGCGCTGCAGGGGGAGTGTGGAGCCAGTGTGGAAGCCGCCAGGGCCGGGGTGGCGCTGCAGGGGGGAGTGTGGAGCCGCCAGGCCGGGGTGGCGCTGCAGGGGGAGTGTTGGCGCTGCGGGGGAGTGTGGAGCCGCCAGGCCGGGGGTGGCGCTACAGGGGGAGTTGTGGAGCCGCCAGGCCGGGTGACGCTGCAGGGGGAGTGTGGAGCCGCCAGGCCGGGTGTGGCGCTGCGGGGGAGTGTGGAGCCGCCAGGCCCGGGGGGTGGCGTGCAGGGGGAGTTGTGGAGGCCGCCAGGGGGTGGCGCTGCAGGGGGAGTGTGGAGCCGCCAGGCCGGGGTGGCGCTGCAGGGGGAGTGTGGAGCCGCCAGGCCGGGGTGGCGCTGCAGGGGGAGTGTGGAGCCGCCAGGCCGGGGGTTGTAAGAGGCAAAGGTCCAATAGCATCCTATAGATATGTTTAAGAAGGAACTGCAGATGCTGGAAAATCGAAGGTAGACAAAAATGCTGGAGAAACTCAGCGGGTGCAGCAGCATCTATGGAGCGAAGGAAATAGGCAACGTTTCGGGCCGAAACCCATCTTCAGACTGATAGGAGGTGGGGGGAGCACCATCACCGACTTCAACAACTCTGGCTCCCTGCTCCCCCGAGCCTCCAACCTCATCGTTCCCCACCCTCACACGGCCTGATTTTACCTTCTCCCCAAAATCTACAAACCCGACTGCCCAGTCTTTGCCTGTTCGTGCCCCACCAAACTCATTTCCACATACCTTGACTCCATCCTATCCCCCTTGGTTAAATCCCTCCCCACCTATGTTCAAGATACCTCAGACACTCTCCGTCGTCTCAGCGTATTCCGTTCTCTAGGCCCCCATCCCCTCATCTTCATCATGGACGTCCAGTCACTCTACACCTCCATCCCCCACGATGATGGTCTCAGAGCCCTCCGGTTCTTCCTCGACCGGAGAAGCAACCTATACCCGTCCACTGACAATCTCCTCCGCCTAGCGGAGTTGGTCCTTACCCTCAATAATTTCTCGTTTGACTCCTCCCATTTCCTCCAAATACAAGGCGTAGATATGGGCACGCGCATGGGCTCCAGCTGCGCCTGCCTCTTTGTCGGGTACGTCGAACAATCCCAGTTCTTGGCATACCATCCCCGACCTCTACCTCCATTACATCGACGACTGCTTTGGTGTCACCTCCTGCACCCACACACAACTGACTGACTTCATCCGCTTCACCACCAACTTCCATCCGGCACTCAAATACACCTGGACCATTTCCGACACTTCCCTACCATTCCTTGACCTCACTATCTCCATTGCAGGTGAGAGACTTATGACCGACATCCACAATAAACCCACTGACTCCCATGGCTATATTGACTACTCTTCCTCCCACCGTGCTTCCTGTAAGGACTTCATCCCCTATTCCCAATTCCTCCGTCTACGCCGCATCTGCTCCCAGGATGAGGTGTTCCACACCAGGGCATCGCAAATGTCCTCATTCTTCAGGGAACGGGGGTTCCCCTCCCCTACTATAGATGCGGCTCGCACCAGGGTCTCCTCCATACCCCGTAACACTGCTCTCTCTCCCCATCCCCCCCACTCGCAACAAGGCAGAGTCCCCCTGGTCCTCACCTTTCACCCCACCAGCCGGCACATACAACACATAGTCCTTCGCCAGTTTCACCACCTCCAACGTGACCCCACCACTCGCCACATCTTCCCATCTGCCTTCCGCAAAGACCGCTCCCTCCGTACCTCCCTTGTCAATTTTTCCCTTCCCTCCCGCTCCACTCCATCCCCGGGCACTTTCCCTTGCAACCGCAAGAGATGCTACACTTTTTCAATCCAATTCAATCTTTAATTGTCATTGTGCAGTGTACAGTACAGAGACAATGAAATGCAGTTGATATCTCCCCAGAAGAGCGAACTTAGAATAATGAACGGTAAAAATATATATATATATGTACACACAGTATCAGTAGTGCAATTATACTGAGGGAAGGAGTGTCCGTGGGCGTGACCAGCAATTACCGAGGTGCAGAGTTAAGTATTTTAACAGCCGCAGGGAAGAAGCTGTTCCTGAACCTGCTGGTCCGTCAACGGAGGGACCTGTAGCGCCTCCCGGATGGGAGGAGGGTAAACAGTCTATGGCTGGGGTGAGACCAGTCCTTGACGATGCTGTGCGCCCTTCGCAGACATTGCTTGCTATGGACAGACTCAATGGAGGGGAGTGAGGAACCGGTGATGCGTTGGGCTGTTTTCACCACCCTCTGCAGTGTTTTCCGGACAGAGACAGAACAGTTGCCATACCATACTGTGATACAGTTAGTAAGGATGCTCTCGATGGTGCAGAAGTTCACCAGAATCTGAGGAGACAGATGGACCTTCTTTAGTCTTCTCAGGAAGAAGAGACGCTGGTGAGCCTTCTTGACCAATGTAGAGGTATTGTGGGACCAAGAGAGGTCATCAGAGATGTTGACCCCCAGAAACCTGAAGCTGGAAACACGTTTCACCTCCGTCCCGTTAATATGGATGGGGGTGTGCGTGCAGCCCCTAGACCTTCTATAGTCCACAATGAGCTCCTTGGTCTTCTTGGAGTTATGGGCCAGGTTGTTGTCGGCGCACCATTCTGCTAGGAGCTGAATGTCCTCCCTATAGGCCGACTCATCGTTGTCGCTGATGAGGCCAATCACTGTTGTATCATCTGCATACTTGATGATGGTGTTAGAACCATGTTCAGGTGTGCAGTCATAGGTGAGGAGGGAGTAGAGGAGGGGGCTCAGTACACAGCCCTGTGGAACGCCGGTGTTCAGGCTGAGGGTTGAAGAGGTGTGGTTGTCCAACCCAACAGACTGTGGTCTGTTAGTCAGGAAGTCCAGTATCCAGTTGCAGAGGGAGGGGTTGATGCCCAGTTTGGTGATCAATTTTGAGGGGATAATGTTGTTCAATTCTGAGCTAAAGTCAATGAACACTTGTCGCTTTACCTCCCCCCTCGACTCCATTCAAGGACCCAAGCAGTCGTTCCAGGTGCGACAGAGGTTCACCTGCACCTTCGCCAACCTCATCTATTGCATCCGCTGCCCCAGATGTCAGCTGATCTATATCGGTGATACCAAGCATAGCCTTGGCGATCATTTCGCCGAACACCTCTGCTCGGTCCGCATTAAGCCACCTGACATCCCGGTGGCTCAGCATTTCGTATACGACCTCTCTGTCCTGGGCCTCCTCCATGGCCAGAGTGAGCACCACCGGAAATAGGAGGAAAAGCACCTCATATTCCGCTTGGGGAGTCTGCATCCTGGTGGCATGAACATCGATTTCTCACAATTCTGTTAACCTTGCTGTCTGCTCCCCTTCCAACCTCTCCCTCAGCCCTCGGGCTCCTCCTCCAGTCTGAAGAAGGGTTTTGGCCCGAAATGTTGCCTATTTCCTTTGATCCATTGATGCTGCTGCATCCGATGAGTTTTTCCAGCCTTTTTGTGTACCGAGCATCCTATAGATCCTTTGCTATAGGATCTTTGGTGAGGATAGGGCGGAGCAGGCAGACCAGGGGCAGCGCTGTAGCGGGCGGGTGGAGCCGCCAGACCGGGGGCGGCGCTGTAGCGGGCGGGGGGAGCCACCAGACCGGGGGCGGCGCTGTAGCGGGCGGGGGGAGCCGCCAGACCGGGAGCGGGTGGAGCTGGCAGACTAGGGGCAGCGCTGTAGCGGGCGTGAGGAGCCGCCAGACCGGGGGCGGCGCTGTAGCGGGCAGGTGGAGCTGCCAGACCGGGGGCGGCGCTGTAGCGGGCGGGGGGAGCCGCCAGGCCGGGGGCGGGGGGTGCCGCCAGACCGGGGCCGGCGCTGTAGCGGGCGGGGGGAGCCGCCAGGCCGAGGGCGGCGCTGTAGTGGGCGGGGGGAGCCGCCAGACCGGGGGCGGCGCTGTATCGGGCGGGCGGGGGAGCCGCCAGACCGGGGGCGGCACTGTAGCGGGCGGGCGGGGGGAGGGAGTCGCCAGACCGGGGGCGGCGCTGTAGCGGGCGGGCGGGAGTCGCCAGACCGGGGGCGGCGCTGTAGCGGGCGGAGGGAGTCGCCAGACCGGGGGCGGCGCTGTAGCGGGCGGGCGGGCGGGCGGGGGGAGCCGCCAGGCCGGGGGCGGCGCTGTAGCGGGCGGGCGGGGGGAGCCGCCAGGCCGGGGGCGGCGCTGTAGCGGGGCGTGCGGGGGGAGCCGCTAGGCGGGGGCGGGGGGAGCCGCCAGACCGGGGGCGGCGCTGTATCGGGCGGGGCGGGGGGAGCCGCCAGGCCCGGGGCGGCGCTGTAGCGGGCGGGCGGGCGGAAGGAGTCGCCAGACCGGGGGCGGCGCTGTAGCGGGCGGGCGGGCGGGGGGAGCCGCCAGGCCCGGGGCGGCGCTGTAGCGGGCGGGCGGGAGTCGCCAGACCGGGGGCGGCGCTGTAGCGGGCGGGCGGGCGGGCGGGGGGAGCCGCTAGGCCGGGGGCGGCGCTGTAGCGGGCGGAGCCGCCAGACCGAAGGCGGCGCTGTAGCGGGCGGGCGGGCGGAGGGAGTCGCCAGGCCGGGGGCGGCGCTGTAGCTGGCGGAGTCGCCAGGCCGGGCGGTGAGGGACGATGGCGGCCGTGTACCGGGCAGGGGCGGCGCTGGTCAGGGCCGGCCGGGTGAGTGCGGGTACACGGGGGCTGGCGCTCGGTGGACCGGACTCCGGGCCGCGGGGTAGCCCCGACTGGGGCGGACGGTGCCGCGGGGGAAGGCGGGCGGGAAGCGGGTGACCGGCTGCATCCGGACTCGGGAAGGTCAAACCGGCGGCGGGCGTTTAGTTGTCACCTACAATATTCTGCTGGACTGATGTATGAAAAGAAATTCACTTTGCGTTTGTACTTTGCAAATGTGACAATAAAAAGCACCAAAAAGAACAGTAATACTAGGTAACCACGATGGCGCAAATCCAAAGTCTAGTGTGGAAACGTAGAAAATAGGTGCAGGAGGAGGCCATTCGGCCCTTCGAGCCAGCACCGCCACATTGTGATCACGGCTGATCGTTCCCTATCAATAACCCGTGCCCGCCTTCTCCCCATATCCCTAGATTCCACTAGAGCTCTATCTAACCCTCTCTTGAATCCATCCGGTGATTTGGCCTTCACTGCCCTCTGTGGCAGGGAATTGTGACCCACTGGTTCTCGACTCGCCCAACATTGGGAACATTTTTCCTGCATCTAGCTTGTCCAGTCCTTTTATAATGTTATTTGTTTCTATAAGATATCCCCTCATCCTTCTAAACTCCAGTGAATACAAGCCTAGTCTTCAATCTTTCCTCATATGACAGTCCCGCCATCCCAGGGATCAATCTCGTGAACCTACGCTGCACTGCCTCAATCACAAGGATGTCCTTCCTAAAATTAGGAGACCAAAACTACGCAATACTCCAGATGTGGCCTTACCAGAGCCCTATACAACTGCAGAAGAACCTCTCTACTCCTATACTGAAATCCTCTTGTTACGAAGGCCAACATTCCATTAGCTTTCTTCACTGCCTGCTGTACCTGCACGCCAACTTTCAGTAACCGTTGTACAAGGACACCAAGTCTCGCTGTACCTCCCCCTTACCTAACCAAAGACCAGTCCACAGAAGATCACAGTTGCTGCGGTTAGTGTTGTGCAGTGTTCAAGAGCCTGATGGTTGCTGGGAAGAAGCTGTTCTTAACCTGGAGGTCACGGTTTTCAGGCTCCTGCACCTTCTTCCTGAGGGTAGCAGCGAGATGAGTATGGCCAGGGTGGTGTGGGTCTGTGATGATGCCGGCTGCCTTTTTCATGGAAGCGCCTCCTGCAGATCCCTTCGATGGTGGGGAGGCCAGTGCCTGTGATGGACCGGGCAGTGTCCACCATAACGGTTGGCATCTGGCTGCACAAATTCACCCAATCCTTGAGCTGCGCACTGGATGTATGTGTAGTCACAGAACCAAACAGCACGGAAACAGGCCCTTTCTCCGAGCTTGTCCATGCTAGTTCCATTACCCTGCATTTGCCCCATATCCTGCTAAACCTTTTCTAATAATGTGCAAGCATCCCACATGTGTTGTCACTGGAGTCTGTGCGTGTCCTGGTGTTACTGAACTTATTGCCATGTCTTTCATTCGTTTAGCCAGCTCTGCTGGGAGCTCACCGTGTACAGAGCACCCTCTCCTATGCTCAGACCATCGAGAATGTTCCAGAAACTAAGCTGACAACACTGGAAAATGGGCTGCGTATTGCCACAGAGGAGTCCGATCAGCCCACCTGCACGGTGAGTGCTGCTGTTCCACCACACGTGAGACGCGGGCATCGGGGCCTGTGCAACGGGGTTCATTCCCCATCTTCCTCCCCCTCTCTCCCCATCTCCCTTCCCCTCAATCCCCATCTCCCACCCCCTCACTCCCCATCTCCCTCCCCCTCACTCCCATGGACTCCCCTTTTCCACTGCCCCTTGCCCCGCTCACACTCTGCCCTCCCTGCCTTTCAGGTTGGTGTGTGGATTGAGGTTGGCAGCCGTTACGAAACCGAGAAAAATAACGGGGTTGGAAACTTCCTGGAGCACATGGTTCTGAAGGTATGTGTTGTGGATGTGGTACCGCCTTGTGGGAAGCAAGTTTAGAAGGGCGGACCTCTTTGAAACTTACCTAATAGTGGAATGCTTGGATGGAGTGGATGCGTAGACGATGTTTCCACCAGTGGGAGAGTCCACGACCAGAGGTTATAAATGCAGAATAAAAGGACTTAGAAAGCAGATAAAGAGGAATTTCTTTAGTGAGGGTGGTGAATCTGTGGAATTCATTGCCACAGAAGGCTGTGAAGGCCAAGACAATGGATATTTTTAAGGAAGAGATAGATAGATTCTTGATTAGTACGGATATCAGGGGTTAAGGGGAGAAGGCAGGAGCATGGGGTTGAGAGGTAGTTCAGCCATGATTGAATGGTGGAGTAGACTTGATGGGCCGAATCGCCTAATTCCGCTCTTATCACTTATGAAAGCCCACTGAGCAACGTTCCCCAAGGATAATCCTCCAACATGATGGCAGGCTCAGGCGAACCATTGTTGCCCACTGCTGAGTGCAGTGATGTTAGTTGGCACTGGCAGGGCATCGAGCTACATTCCCTCACTGCAAACTGGGATCCCTAGGATTGTCAGCTCCAGGCCGGTTTTGGGAGCTGTGGCTGGAG
The DNA here is from genome assembly GCA_035221665.1 of Okamejei kenojei. Taxonomy (NCBI): domain Eukaryota; kingdom Metazoa; phylum Chordata; class Chondrichthyes; order Rajiformes; family Rajidae; genus Okamejei; species Okamejei kenojei. Next base: position 27,228,090 of record CM069146.1, on the reverse strand, counting down.
GCAGTGGCTGGAGGCAGACCTCGGGCAGGGGAGGATGCATGGGCTTGGAACTCGGTCAGGCCATCCCGCAGCATTGTTGGAGGGTTAGGATTAGTCCTCAGTGCCCACCATCCACCAGTCATCACCCACCCCCCTCGCCCCAACTGCTCATCAGTGACAATTCACCTGTCAGGGAACCCCTGTGCGCTGTCCACCTCCGTGTAGACCTGGGGCAACAAGGGCCAGGCAAAGGTCGCGTCGCAAACATGGCCACAATCACCACCCCTGTCCGCAGAGAGGAATTGCCTCCAGCTGATGGCCGGCAACATTCCATTCACCGAGACTCCACAGTCAGCGATCTGCAACTCACCCCTAATCAGAAACCACAGATATGATCAGCAGCTGGGCATCCTGCAGGTACTGGCTTTCCCCCAATGTGCCAGAGGCATTTTGCCAGGCCTGAGCCGAACGCGCCGGAACATTCTCCGCCTGCCTGGGGGAATAAGTTCCCACAGTACCAGGAAATCCAACACCACCCAGGCGAGATCGCACTGAAGGTTCCAGCAGCTGCAGTTCCTTGTGTCAACATCCAGAACAAAGCAGTCCGAGATCCACACTCGCTCCACCACTGATCGTGTGGCAGTGTGGACCACATATAAAAGGCACTGTCATCGTTTGAGCAAAAAACAAAGCACTGGAGGAACTCACCGGGTCAGGCAGTAGCTATATGAAGAAGGGTCCTGGTGCAAAACATCAGTTGTCCATTCCCTCCACAGGTGCTGCCTGACCCGCTGAGTTCCTCCAACGCTTTGTGTTTTGCTCCAGATTCCAGCGTCTGCAGTTGCTCGTGTCTCCATTTCACTGCGGTTACTTGTCCAGTCGACTCCAGCAGCACCTCCCCAGCCTGTGATCACTGCCCTGAGTAAGACAAGGACACCCCATGTATTGAACCTGCTGCCTCCAATCTAGGGAGTGGAGTTTGCAGATTGAGGAGATTCTGTTGGAGTAACCTCCGGGCATTTTGTAGCTGGTGCACACTGCAGCCACCGTGTGCCGGTGAATGTGTTCCTGCTTTGCCCCAGATAAAGTGTTGCATCTCTGTGACATTGTCGCAGCTGGACTCACCCTGACAAGGGGAGAGTGTCCCTCGCAGTCCTGACCTGAGCTGCAGGCGCTGGAACGGCATCAGTGTATCAAGGACCTGTCGGGTGTGCGAAAGCCGTGATACTCCAACACTAAGTGTGAACTGTTTGAATTGGGTGTTGCTGAACACAGAGCATTGGTATCAGGGTGGACAACGGAGACAGCAGAAACCATGCCAGGGAGAGAGTTAGAACAGAGCCTGAGGCTCCTGAGTAACTGTCTGAAAACGCTGTCTGTTATTGGTGTTCTCAGGGAACCAAGCGCCACCCGCACCTGGCCCTGGAGCGGGAGATTGCAAGCCGGGGGGCGCACCTCAACGCCTACACCTCCCGTGAGCAGACTGCCTACTACATGAAGACCCTGGCCAAGGACATGCCTACAGGTGCAGACACCCCCCCAGCCTCAGTTAACATGTTTGCACGTTTAGACATGTCTGTATTTGGGTTTATGCAGTGCATGTTTCACGTGACAAATAAATAAATCTTGAATCTTGTATCTCTTGTATCATGTATAGTAGTGTGAGCAGTTTCTGTAAGATCTCACTGAAGCCACGCTGTGTCACTGCACACCATGTCCATCGGTCCCTTCACTCGTATTTGCACTCGGGTTCTGCCCGGGACGTCTGGAAATGTTTGGACAATCACAAAATGATGGAGAAGACGGAGAGTGCTGGAGCAATTCAGCGGGTCAGGCAGCATTTCTGGATAACATGGATAGGTAACATTTCGGGTCGGGACCCTTCTTCAGACCTAAAGTGTCACCTATCCATGTTGTCCAAAGATGCTGTCTGATATGTTGAGTTACTCCAGCACTCCCTTCATTTGTAAACCCACATCTGCAGTTCCTTGTGCTGGTCTCCTGAGCTGTCCAATCCCATTGGCTGGGCATGTCCTCATGGTTCAGCAGATGGGCCAAGGTTACTGATTACTGCTGTGAATGGAGGCTGGCTGGCTGACCTGACCAAACGGCTTGTTACATCCTTTGGTAAGTTAGCTCGTCTGTTCGTCCTGGCATTGGTTAAACTAGTTGGACTGCTGATCTAACCAGTCATACTACTAATCTTTGCCTGTAATAAATGCTTGCTCATTTCTAGGCACTGCCTCTGTTAAACTGGTAGCATCCTGATATTGCCGATGTTAAATTGGTCACAGTCATTGTTGATCTTGTTACAGCCTGATTACCATTAGTGTTACCTGGCTGTATGCTGTAGATTACTGCTGATCGCTGTGCTGTAGGTCACTGTTGGTTACTTCTGGTAACCATCGTTGCTGATTACTGTCACTGTGGGTTATTGCTAGTTACTTGTTTACTGCGGGTTACTGGTGGCTACAGGAGTGGTGACTGCTGCCTTGCCTGCCCTTTCCACAGCTGTGGAGATCCTCAGTGAGCTGGTGCAGAACAGCTCGTTCTCGGAGGCTGACGTGGAGACCGGCCGCCGGCTGGTACTGCAGGAGATGCAGGAGATGGAGAGCAGCCTGGAGGAGGTGTCGTTCGATTACCTCCACGCCACCGCTTTCCAGGGAACCCCCCTCAGCTACACCGTGGTGGGACCCTCCAAGAACGTCAAGTAAGCATCTGACCTTGTGTGACCTCCAGTCCCAGAGGGTCACAGCCACGTGCAGTGATTTAACAAGGGGTTAGTCGATTTGCCAACGGCAGGGAGACTGGACGACATGTGGCAAATGGATCTAGAGTAGATGGGCATTAGGGTCAGCATGGAGAAGGTGGGGCGAAGGGCCTGTGTCTGTGCTGTACGATTCAGTGACTGAACAGTCTGTACAATTCGGTGACTATGGTTTTTTTTTTTTTAAATTTAAACAATATTTTTATTAGAAGCAGTGTACAGTAGTATAAACCGCGGCATATGACAAAATATATTTATTGTACATCTTCCATTTTAATTTTGACAAAAATGAAAGAGAAAAGGAGAAAAAGAGCAAGAAAGAGAGAGAGAGTGAAAGAGCTAGTGAATGTGTAAACCCCTAAACTACCAAAGAGTGTAGTCACAGAGTGAATAAGTAAAAACTTTAAAAAAAAATAAAAAGACAAAAACGAAAAATAATTTAAAACTAAGAAGAAAAAAATAAACCAAAACATGTTGATATACCTACTTCGTTTCTCACCACACCCATCACCCTGTCCGTAAATCAGTTTAATTCCGAAGTTGTATTACACCATACTATACTTGTAATGAATCAATGAAAGGAGACCATATCTTTAAAAATTGCTCAGATCTTCCTGCGAAGACGAGTCTCATATCTTCAAGATGTAGCGTCTCGGACATGCTTGTGATCCACATTTTAAGAGTTGGGGCGGATGCATTTTTCCAAAATTTAAGTATGCGTTTTTTTGCCATTATCCGGCCATAATTGAGGAAACTTTGAAATATTGATAGCTCAGCGCAGGCTCCTATTGTTCCAAAAATAACCAATTCTGTATGGGGGTCCAGTTTTGTTTTTAATAATTTTGAGAATATTTCAAAGATTCCTTTCCATAATTTATGGAGTTTTATGCAAGAGGCGAAGGAGTGTGTTATAGTTGCTTCTTGAGATAGACATTTGTCGCAGATAGGAGACACATTTGGAAAAATGTAGTTCAATTTAGTTTTTGAGTAATATAGTCTGTTGTATTTTAAATTGGATTAGAATATGTCTTACGTGACTATGTATGTAAATGAACCATTTGGATGTAAAGGAAATTATTATTCCATTTACTCTAGCTTCAGCCCATAAGATGTGCGTATTGGCATTATCAATGTCTTCTCTTCACTGTGCAGGATTTTGACTGCATTATAAGCTTGCCTTAAACGTTCCACTAACACAAGCATCCTCCTCCCCCGTCCAGAGATCTGAAGCGCAGCGATCTCCTGGAATTCATGACTGGTCACTTCAAGGGTCCCCGAATCGTGCTGGCAGCCTCAGGAGGTGAGGATGTCATTCTGGTCCCGGGCGTGGGGCTCGGGCGGTTCTGTGCACATCTGGATAAGGTGCTGAGGTTGAGGAGAGATTGTGGAGACTCAGCAGTGATGCAGGGCTCTGCTTCTGTTGTACAGGGAAGGGGGGGGGGGGCTGGAGCAGAGAGGGTTGGGGGAGGTGGGATTGTAGGGGTTGTTATCTGTGAGGGGTTCCGGTGACTTGAGATCTTGATTCCAGTGGGTGAGGGTCAGCGATAGGGAACACATCTTGTATAATGTTGGTCAAAGGAACCCGACTCGCAGACTAGTTCCAGCACCAAAAGTGATCCTGGCCCTAGGAAAGGTCTATCTAACTGGCCCCAATCCACAGCTCTGCAAACTGCTTCTTGTCGAGTTCCCTGCTGCCATTGCCACAGGCTCCTGGAGCCCACTCCAGGCCCCACCACTCAAAGTAAAACTTCTCCTGCCACTGCGGGCTCCTGTTCAAACTGGAATTTAATTGATTTGAAAGATACTGCATGGAAACAGGCCCTTAGGCCTGCCGAGTCCACACCAACCATCCATCACCCATTCACTCTCGTTCTATGTTATCCCACTTTCTCATCCACTCCCTACACACTAGGGGCTATTCATAGAGAGCTCATTAACCTACAAACCCACACGTCTTTGGGATGTGGGAGGAAATCAGAGCACCCGGGGGAAACCCACGCGGTCACAGGGTGCAAACTCCATACAGTCAGCACCTGAGGTCAGGATTTAATCCAGTTCTCTGGTGCCGCGAGGCAACATCTCTACCAGCTGTATCACTGTCACTTCCTTCATTCTGCACGCCACTTCCTAACTGCTCCTCCTGCCTGAGTATTCTAAAGATTTCCCCACTAGCTTTAAACTCACTGGCCAGCAGATGCCCTGTTTATCCCTGCTGCCTCTTTCTGAACAAGGTATGACGGTCAAAGTGTTCCAGTCCTCTGGCAGCGGGGAGGGGTAGTACGTTGTGTTGTGAATGGAATACCGTGCATGAGGGGTGGTGAATGCAGATCACAGCGAAGTGGGGTTACTTGCTCTTTCCGTGAGCCAGTTTAGGCCAGTTGGGACGAACAGCCTGGGTAGATTTGGAGTCATGTAATATTGTGAGGGGGAGGGTGATATCGTGGGGTGGTGAGGAGTGATAATGTACAGGGGTAAGGGGGTGATTTGTGGGTGGGGCAGCGGAGGGGGGTGAGGGGTAGGGCAATGGAGGGGGGTGATGTGGGTGGGGGGGGGTGGGGGGTGGGGCAGTGGAGGGAGGGGTAGGGGTGGAGCACTGGAAAGGGGGTGAGGGGTGTGGAAGTGGAGGAGAGGGGTGGGAAAGTGGAGGGGGGCGGGGGGTGGGGCAGTGGAGGTGGTGAGGGGTGGGGCAGTGAGGGGGTGAGGGGTGGGCAGTGGAGGGGGGTGAGGGGTGGGGCAGTGGAGGGGGGGTGAGGGGTGGGGCAGTGGAGGGGGGGGTGAGGGGGTGGGGCAGTGGAGGTGGTGAGGGGTGGGGCAGTGGAGGGGGGGGTGAGGGGGTGGGGCAGTGGATGGGGGGTGAGGGGTATGGCATTGGTGGGAGGGGTAGGGTAGTGGAGGGAGGGGTAGGGCAGTGGAGGGAGGGGCATGGGTGGGGCAGTGGAGGGGGGGTGAGGGGTGGGGTAGTAGAGGGAGGGGCAGGGGTAGGGCAGTGGAGGGGCGTGATGTGGGTGGGGCAGTGGAGGGGGAGTGACGGCCGCACCTCGTGTGGAGTCAATAACGGCGACGTTTCCTCCCGCCAGGCGTTCGGCACGAAGAGGTGGTGGCTATGGCTCGCCAGCACTTGTCAGGGATTTCCAGCACCTATGAGGACGACGCGATCCCTGTCCTGTCCCCCTGCCGCTTCACAGGCAGCCAGGTGAGTGACGGCCACCAGCCGGCACCCAAACTAGCCGTCCTGTAGCCTGTGGTCAGATCTACATCCCTGCTCCTACAGAAATGTCCCACACTGAATCGGTCAGCCATGAACAGCCCTGCTCGAACAAACACCAGATGCTGTGGGGAGATCTGATAGTTGTCTATAAAATTATGAAAGGGTAGGCAGTCAGGACCTTTCTCCCCAGATGGAAAAATAAAGGGTCTCAACCTGAACCGTCACCCATTCCTTCTCTCCAGAGATGCTGCCTGTCCCGCTGGTGTTACTCCAGCTTTTTGTGTCTCTCTTTGGAAAAATCAAATATATTCCATTTCTCCCGTCACCTGACCTCTGGAAAAGACTTCCTTCTCAATCCTCTGGGAGAGGCACCTGTTCCGATTGGCAAGTGGGTGATGTTTCAGAGGTCACAGACAGAGGGGAAAGGGAAAGTAGGTACTGACAAGGAACTCCCCGGGAAGGACTAGGATGGGAATGATGGGTTGAATGGCTTGCTATGCTGTACGTTCCTACGATATTGGCACAAAGGGCAGCACTGAAGAGCCAGGATGACTGAGGTGGGAGAGAGGTGGACACTGCCCGCTCCATCACAGGTACTGACCTCCCCACCATCGAAGGGATCTACAGGAGGCGCTGCCTCAAAAAGGCAGCCGGCATCATTACAAACACACACCACCCTGGCCACGCTCTCATCTCGCTGCTACCATCACGATGAAGGTACGGGAGCCTGAAAACCGTGACCTCCAGGTTCAAGAACAGCTTCTTCCAGCAACCATCAGGCTCTTGAACACTACACAACACTCACCTCAGCAACTGTGACCTTCTATGGACTGTGTCTTTGGTTGCATTATGGACTGTTGCACTATTATGGTTACCTAGTATTACAGTTATTAATTTATTGTATTATTGATTTTTATATATTTATCTGTGTGTTATTGTGTTTGTGGGACTGTTAAGCTGCAGTGAGTAATCTCATTGTTCAGTTGTTGGTACAGATGACAGTGAAACACTGCTGCCTCTGCTCTGGTGTTTCAGATGCTGGTGCGGGACGATGCCATGCCTTTCGCACACATTGCAATTGCGGTAGAGGGGGTGGGAGCCAACAACCCTGACATGATCCCACTCTCCATCGGCAGCTCGCTGATTGGAAGCTGGGACCGCACGTACGGGGGTGGGGCGGTGAGTCTCTACCCTTGCCTCCTCGCCATTCTCTCTCTTCCTCTCCCCCTCTTTCCCCACTCACCTTCCCTCTATCTCCATTTGTTCCTCTATCCCTCTCCCTCTCTCTCTCTCACTTGCTATATCTCCCCCACTCTCTCTCTCTCTCTCTCTCTCTCTCTCTCTAATATATATATATATATATATATATATATATGCATCTCCCCCACTCTCTGTCTCTCTCCATACCCTTCCCCCCTCTCTGTCTCTCTCTCCCTCTCTCTCTCCCTCTCTCTCTCCCTCTCTCCCTCTCCCTCCCTCTCCCTCCTGCTATCTCTATGTCTCTCCCCATAGATGCTGTCTGACCTGCTGTTTCCCACATTCTCTGTTTTTAATCACACATTTCCAGCATCTGTGATATTTGCCTTTGAGCTGGTATCCTAATGTGACAGTGTTGTGTGTTGATAAATTAATGGCAGATTCTTGGAACATGCTGTTGCTTATGGTATTAACGACTTCATAAAGGTTATGCTGGAATTGGGGACAGTTTGCACATATGGATTTTCACAACTAGGGCATGGTGGATGCATTTAATTTGTTTACAGAATGTGTGAAGTCGGGGTTAGGCTAGTAATGAGTGTCATCCCTATTTGTCCTTGAGAAGGGTAGGTAAGACACCTTGAACCACTGCAGTCCTTCTGGTGAAGTCCCAGGATTTATGATTAAATGATATATTTCTAAGTCAGCATGGGGTGATGTGTAGAGAAATCTGGGTGGTGGCCTTGGTGGTAGAAGTTCTGAGTTTGCCAAGTACTTTCAGATTAATTGCTGCCCCTGCCCTGGGAGTGTGTGATGGAGACAGTGCGGATGGAGCTTCATTGTGTGTCTGAACCTGGGAGTGTGTGATGGGATTGTGTAGAGGAGGTTATTGACACATTTCTCCCTGCTGCGCAGAATCACTCGAGTCGATTGGCCCGTATTGCGGTTGAGAATAAGCTGGGTCACAGTTTCCGCTCGTTCAATACCTGCTACTCGGACACGGGTCTGTGGGGGATCCATCTGGTGTGTGATGGAATGAACATTGAGGACCTGCTGCACTTTGCCCAGGACGAGTGGTGAGTGCCTGCTGACTCATAACTCCCGAGATCGGTGAGCGATAGATGATGGGAGAACTGGAGTTGGGGTCTTCAGGTGGGCTGTGAATCCTCGGGAGGGGTGTGGGGGGGGAGGGGGTTGAGTGTACTCCAGGCTGGGGAGTGGCTGAGGTTTGGACCACGGGGGGGAAGGGGGAGGAAGGGATGGGGAGCGGGGGCAGTGGTGAGGTGGGCAATCTTGGGAATGTCCGTGGCACAGTACGGGGGGGAGTGGGGTGGAGTGGGCTTCAAGGGCCGTGCAGCCGATCCTGCCTCGGTCCCTGGCCTGCTGGAGCTCGAGGCCTGATACAGTTCCAGACTTGTTAAAGTTCCCAGCCTGCGGGGGCTGCCGGCCTGCTTGGGTTGCCAGTCTGCTAGAGACCTCGGCCTGCTGGGTTTGCCAGTCTGCTGGGGTTAGCGCCTGCCTTTTCTGTCTGCACAGGATGCGTCTCTGCACGAGTGTGACCGACAGTGAGGTGAACAGGGCCAAGAACCTCCTCAAGACCCATCTGGTGGCACAGCTGGACGGTGAGGAGAGGGAGTGTAGAAAGATCGCCGAGGTTCCCCCCCAGTCCGCCTTTTGCTCCCACCTGCCAGCCTGGCATGCGCTCCGTCCGTCCGCGTTCACTCCGAGTCTCGCAACTGCCTCCCTCACCGCTCAGGGCCATCCTGTTCCCGCAGGGTGAAAGCACCATTTCCACCATCCCATACTGCTCCTACTGTCCCCACCATCGAACGACTGCCCCTGTCCCTGATGCCCCTCGGCACACTGGGCCTGTTGTTGCTTCCTCTGTACACAGCTGCCCCGTCCCTGCGCTCCCTCTACACAGCTGCCCCAGTCCCTGTGCTCCCCCTGTACACAGTTGTCCTGTCCCTGCGCTCCCACTATACACAACTATACACAGCCGCCCCAGTCCCTGCGCTCCCTCTACACAGCTGCCCCAGTCCCTGCGCTCCCTCTGTCCACAGTTGCCCAGTCCCTGCACTCCCAGTATACACAGCTGCCCCAGTCCCTGCGCTCCCTCTGTCCACAGTTGCTCTGTCCCTGCGCTCCCACTATACACAGCCGCCCCAGTCCCTGCGCTCCCTCTGTCCACAGTTGCCCTGTCCCTGCGCTCCCACTATACACAGTTGCCCTGTCCCTGCGCTCCCTCTGTCCACAGTTGCCCTGTCCCTGCACTCCCACTATACACAGCCGCCCCAGTCCCTGCGCTCCCACTATACACAGCTGCCCCAGTCCCTGCGCTCCCTACTGTACACAGTTGCCCTGTCCCTGCGCTCCCTCTGTCCACAGTTGCCCTGTCCCTGCACTCCCACTATACACAGCCGCCCCAGTCCCTGCACTCCCACTATACACAGCCGCCACAGTCCCTGTGCTCCCTCTACACAGCTGCCCCAGTCCCTGCGCTCCCTCTGTCCACAGTTGCTCTGTCCATGCGCTCCCACTATACACGGCTGCCCCAGTCCCTGCGCTCCCTCTGTCCACAGTTGCCCTGTCCCTGCACTCCCACTATACACAGTTGCCCTGTCCCTGCGCTCCCACTATACACAGTTGCCCTGTCCCTGCGCTCCCACTATACACAGCTGCCCTGTCCCTGCGCTCCCACTATACACAGTTGCCCTGTCCCTGCGCTCCCACTATACACAGCTGCCCAGTCCCTGCGCTCCCACTGTACACAGCTGCGCCCCTGTCCCTGCGCTCCCCACTGTACACAGTCCCTGCCCTGTCCCTGTGCTCCCACTATACACAGCTGCCCAGTCCCTGCGCTCCCACTGTACACAGCTGCCCATGTCCCTGCGCTCCCACTGTACACAGCTGCCCAGTCCCTGCGCTCCCACTGTACACAGCTGCCCTGTCCCTGCGCTCCCACTATACACAGCTGCCCAGTCCCTCTGCTCCCACTATACACAGCTGCCCCGTCCCTGCGCTCCCTCTGTCCACTGCTGCCCCAGTCCCTGTGCTCCCTCTGTACACAACTGTACACAGCTGCCTGTCTCCGCAGGAACCACACCAACGTGTGCGGAGATCGGGCGTCAAGTGCTCAATCACGGCCGACATGTCTCGCTGGCAGAGTGGAACTCCAGGATCGATGTAAGTATTTGTCATTTTTCAAATCCCAGAGCATCGTTTCCCTGGTGCCAAAACTTGCCATAGGGACCTGTCCACCAATGAGGGTCAGTTTGTGATCCCATGGACGGTGTCTGTATGTCCTGCTCCTCTCTGCCCGTTTCTCCTCTCACCCTTGGTTTCTGCCTCCTATCCCGGTTTCTCCACCTCAACCTCGGTTTCTCTCCCCCTCATCCCAGTCTCTCTCACCCTCACTCCTGGTCTCTCACTCCCGGTCTCTCACTCCCAGTTCTCTTCCCCCCGCTGCAGGCTGTTGATGCGCAGGTCCTGCGGGAGGTGTGCACCCGCTACATCTACGACCAGTGTCCTGCTATCGGCGCCGTTGGTGAGTTCATGTTCCCGTCACTAATTCTCCCTGACCCTGCACCCATCACTGACCGCTGGGCGTGTGGTCAGTGCAGGTCACCGTGAACAGGCGTGGGGTCAGTGTGGGCTCCCCATGGCCGAGCGTGGAATCAGTGTGAGATTAATGTCCAGGTGGGGTCAGTTCCGGGGTGTGTGGTCGGTGCCTGGTTGTGGGGAATAAAATGGCTGAATGTCGGATATGTAGCTGATGGTTGGCACAGATTAGATGGGCCAAATGGTGTCTCCCCATGCTGTATCACTGACATGCATCGACTGACTCTTCCCAACAGGCCCGATCGAACAACTCCCGGACTACAACAGGATCAGAAGCGCCATGTACTGGCTGCGCCTGTGAGCAGGGCGGGCACGAAGATCCCCTCTCAGTCTGTCTCATTGTGACTGAACGGCGTGGAGCCCAACTGTACAGAATGAATAATAAAAAGATAAATTCAACCAGACCATTGTCTGCAATAGTTTCTGCAGGGTGTGGAAAGCGTTGTTTCTCTGACGATCAATGTCCCACTGAGTGAAGGTCCCGCACGCTCCGTGTTTACTGACACGGAGCATCTTCGAGACCCACGGGCACGAGAATTCCACCACGCCAGGGACTTACTCGGTTATGACGACCAGGGTGCGACAGCATTTACTGCGGAGCAGAAACTGTGCTGTGTCTATCAGCAGGAGTCTGAACTCAAAGTGTCCGTGTTAGTGAGCAACAGGCTCCCCTTCTCCCTGTGTGGGTAACGCCTCATCGCTCACACGTCCAAATCTGATCCGTGCAATTGAGGTTGATGTGGTGCAAGGTGTGTTTCCCACTGGATGCACCGGGCAAATGTGATGTGGATCCTGCCTCTCCCACCCTTTCAGACTGAGCCCAGATGCTCCTGGAGTGAGGAAGGTTCTCCTCACTGGTCCTCCAATAGTTCTATTGAAGAGGATTCATTAGGAGAGAATGAGCTATTCACGGACTGTCAGCATAGCTTTCTCTGTGGATGAAGTTCTATTGCCAGTGGAGTTTTGTCGGGATCTGTGCTGGGACATAGAAACATAGAAAATAGATGCAGGAATAGGCCATTTGGCCCTTCGAGCCAGCACCGCCATTCAATATGATCATGGCTGGTCATCCAAAATCAGTACCGCGTTCCTGCTGTCTCCCCATATCCCTTGATTCCGTTAGGCCTAAGAGCTAAATATAACTTGTGAGACGTCTGGAACGTTTGTTTTGGAAATATATGACAATAGACAATAGGTGCACGAGTAGGCCATTCGGCCCTTAGAGGCAGCACCGCCATTCAATGTGATCATGGCAGATCATCCACAATCAGTACCCCATTCCTGCTTTCTCCCCATATCCCCTGACATCGCTATCATTTAGAGCTCTAGCTAACTCTTGAAAGCATCCAGAGAACCGGACTCCACTGCCTTCTGAGGCAGAGAATTCCACAGACTCACAACTCTCTGTGTGAAAATATTTTTCTTCATCTCTGTTCTAAATGGCTTACCCCTTATTCTTAAACTGTGGCCCCTGGTACTGGACTCCCCCAATATTGGGAACATGTTTCCTGCCTCTAGCGTGTCCAAACCATGAATAATCTTATATGTTTCAATAAGATCCCCTCTCATCGTTCTAAATTCCAGAGTACACAAGCCTAACAGCTCCATTCTCTCAGCATATGACAGTCTTGACATCCTGGGAATTAATCTGGTGAACCTACGCTACACTCCCTCAATAGCAAGAATGTCCTTCCTCAAATTTGGAGACCAAAACTGCACACAATACTCCAGGTGTGGTCTCACTATGGCCCTGTACAACTGCAGAAGGACCTCTTTGCTCCTATACTCAACTCCTTTTGTTATGAAGCCCAACATGCCACTCGCTTTCTTCACTGCCTGCTGTACCTGCATGCTTACTTTAATTGACTGATGAACAAGGACCCCCAGATCCCATTGTACTTCCCCTTTTACCCAACTTGACACCAATTAGATAATAATCTGCCTTCCTGTTTTTGCCACCAAAGTGGATAACCTCACATTTATCCACATTAAACTACATCTGCAATTCATCTGCCCACTCACCCAACCTTTTTAAGTCACCCTGCATCCTCATAGTATCCTCTTCACAGTTCGCACTGCCACCAAGCTTTGTGTCATCTAGGGTTGTCTATCAAGGATTGAATGGAAATGCAGATGAGTTGGTTAGAAAGTTTTCAAATGACAGAAATAGCTGCAGGAACAGCTATCAAAATATACATAAAGATATTGATCGGATATGGATATGGGCGGAAAAATGGCAGATGTAGTTTATCCATGCAAGTGTGAGGTGTTGCACTTTGGGAGGTTGAATGTAAGGCCAAAGTGTAGATTTAATGGCAGCACACTTAACAACATTGATGGGTACAGGGTGATCTTGGAGGTCCAAGTCCATAGCTCCAAGAAAATAGCAGCACAGATAGATAAAGCTGTAACAAAGGCATATGGTACGCTCGCCTTCATTGGTTGGGGCATTGAGTCAGGAAGTCAAGATGCAGCTCATGGGACTTTGTTTAGGCTGCATTGTGTGCAGATCTTGTCCCCCAATTACGGGAAGGATGTGAGGGCTTTGGAGAGGTTGCAAAAAAGTTTTACCAGAATTATGCCTGGATTAAAGGGTATTAGCCACAAGGAGAGGTTGGCCAAATTTGGATTATTTCCTCTGGGGTATTGGAGGCTGAGGGGAGACCAGATATAAATTATTGTAATTGTGGTAGATATATCCTTTGTTCCAAGGACGAAACACCAAAGATTTGCTTTAAGGTGAGAGGGGCAAGTTTTTTAAAAACAGGGTGGTAAGCTCCTGTAACGCCCTGCCAGGGGTGTTGGCAGAGACTGATACGATAGTGGTGTGCAAGAGCCTTTGGATAGGCGCATGGATATACAGCAAATGTACAGAGTTGCAGTTGTACAGAACCCTAGTGAGACCACACCTGGAGTATTGTGTGCAGTTTTGGTCCCCTAATTTGAGGAAGGACATTCTTGCTATTGAAGGAGTGCAGCATGGGTTTACAAGATTAATTCCCGGGATGACGGGACTGTCATATGCTGAGAGAATGGAGTGGCTGGGCTTGTATACTCTGGAGTTTAGAAGGATGAGAGGGGATCTTATTGAAACATAAGATTGTTAAGGGTTTGGACACACTAGAGGCAGGAAACATGTTCCCGATGTTGGGGGAGTCCAGAACCAGGGGCAACAGTTTAAGAATAAGGGGTAAGCCATTTAGAACAGAGATGAGGAAACACTTTTTCTCACAGAGAGTTGTGAATCTGTGGAATTATCTGCGTCAGAGGGCAGTGGAGGCCGGTTCTCTGGATACTTTCAAGAGAGAATAAGGCTCTTATAGATAGTGGAGTCAGGTGATATTGGGAGAAGGCAGGAACTGATTGGGGATGGTCAGCGATGATCACATTGAATGACGGTGCTGGCTCGAAGGGCCGAGTGGCCTACTCCTGCACCTATTGTCTATTTTAGAATTACTGCGCAAAGAAGAGAAAGTTGTTGAACAGCAGAAAGTGAAAGAGAAATCTCAGAAGGAACAGGTGGCAGAAATACAGAACTAAATGGCTTCAATAAATAAAGTCGTCGTGATATCAGAACACATCTAATTCATTTGTTTGAATATCTAGCAACGGACATTGTGGGCCGAAGGTAGACAAAAATGCTGGAGAAACTCAGCGGGTGAGGCAGCATCTCTGGTGCGAAGGAAACAGGCAACATTTCGGGTCGAGACTTCTTCAGACCGAATGGCCTGTTCCTGTGCTGTATTGTTTTGTGTTCACCCTAATCGATGTTCCCGGGGTTCCCCTCCATGATGCGGGCCGAGGCTCTGCTCCCCGTACACTGGCAGCAACTTTATTCAAGGAATGATAACAACGCGATGACCCAAGCAGCGGCGGGTGTGGGACGCGAACCCGTTGTCGCCCCGCTCATGAGCCGGCCGTGCATCACATGACCCCACGGAGGCCCCGCTCATCTGGCCGCCCACGAGGGTGGAGGTGCGCGGCGCGGCCGCAAGTGGCAGCAGTGAGCGGCTGCCGCGCCGACCCCGTATCACGTGACCGCGCGGTGACGTCACGCCGCTCACGCGGGGCGCGTGGTTGACGCTGGTGGGCGGGCATGGCGGCGTTGCGCCGGTTTGGCAGCAGCTGCGGGCAGCTCGGGCCCAGCCTCACGGCGGCGGCGGCGGCGGCGGCGGCGGGGTCGCTCCAGCCCCGTTTCAGGCGAGTCCCGGCTCCTCGGGCGGAGATGTATGAGGGGTGGGGGGACCGGCAGTGAGAGGTCAGAGGGTTGAGCGGGTGGGGAGGCGAGGTCAGGGGTGAGAGAAGAAGGGCTTGTCCCACTTGGGAGTCATTTACGCGTCACGACGCACGCGTTGTGCCGCGCACGTGATGCGCGCATGGTGCGTGGTGACGTTGCAGGATTTTGGTATTTACAAAATCTTCGCGCGCCATCTGCGTGACGCGCAAATGACGCCCAAATGGGACAGGGCCTTAAGGATGGGATGATGAGTTAGGGAGGTTTGAACGGAGAGAGGGTGTTGAGGGAGCGAGCGGGTAGTGGGTGAGAGGGTGGAGAAATGGGAGGGGTCAGGTGTGGGTGAGAGGATCAGAGTTTATGAAGGTCATGGATTACGAGGGTCAGGATTATAACGGTCAGCGGTTGTGATAGTCATGGATTACGAGGGGTAGAAATTATGAGGGGCTAGAGTGGACGGATCCCTCTGACCCTTCACTCTCTCCTCAGGCCACCGTGTCGGGGTCACAGGATGACCCCGTCGGACGACGAGCAGTACCAGCGGACCACGGTCAGTGCCCTGGAGCGCAGCTCGCCGGATGCCCAGTACATTGAGGGCTACAGCAGGCATGGCTTCACCATCAGCGGTAACCGGGTGCTGGGCCCCTGCGCAGTCATCCCACAGGCCCTGCTGCAGTGGAATGTGAGTCTGCTGTCTTGTCACCTGGCCTCGGTAAAGTAGGTAACAGTGAGGGGGGCCTTTGTTGAGGGCAGAGCAGTAATCATGCCTCTGCACTAAATAACTGCAGAGGTACAGCACAGGGACAGGCCCTTTGGCCCACCATGTCCATGCTGACCATCCTATTTGCCATCACTTCCACAGTAGCACGTCTGTCTTGGGGTTTAAATGTTTGTCGAAACACTTAACAGTTGTGACAGTTTTTGCCTCCACCACCCCCTCAGGCAGTGCCCTCCAGATTGCTGGAGATAGTGGTGGAGGCAGCCAACATCATCTAAGACCCACACCACACTGGCCACACTATCATCCCGCTACCTGAATCGGGAAGAAGGCACAGGGGCCTGAAAACTGTGACCTCCAGGTTCAAGAACAGCTTCTTCCCAGGAACCATCAGGCTCTTGAACACTGCACAACACTAACCTCAGCTCTAAACCACTACGGTCTTGCACTGCTATGGTTGTGTAGCTTGAATAAAATCAATAATAATTTATTGTACTTTTTATTTTGTGTTAATGTAACCCTGCGGCAAGAGTCGAGAGTATTTAATTGTTATCTGTGCTGGCAATGGAACAATGAGATTCTTACTTACTGCAGCTTAATTGGCCCGTTATTGCAAAAACACGGATAATTGTATAATAACAAATACAATAACAATATAATAACAATAACCGTAATACTTGGTAACCAAAGTCCGTAATGCAACCAAAGACACAGTCCATAGAAGATCATAGTTGCTGAGGTTAGTGTTGTGCAGTGTTCAAGAGCCTGCTGGTTGCTGGGATGAAGCTGTTTTTGAACCTGGAGGTCACGGTTTTCAGGCTCCTGTACCTTCTTCACAGCACACAGCCAGGGGTGGAAGGGTGAAATACAGAGACGGGGAGGGGTGGTGGGGGCAGGTATAAATGCAGTGTTTACATTTGAAAGGAAAGGATTTTGGGGATGTGGGAGCGACAGCAACTGGGTAATTCGGCCCAGAGTTGGTGTGGTCGTGTGGTGACATTCGCAGTGTTAACATCTTTGAAAATGGTAGATCACCAGGTCTGGATAAAATGGTAGATCACCAGGCCTGTCTCCCAGCTTGGTGACATGTCCTGACCAGTAAGATTCAAACAATACAGGTAAGAGGAGAGATGAGCTGTGAGGAGAACTGAAGGGAGTTAGGCTGCAGGTTAAAAGCAGGACATCCTGGGTTGTAATCTGTGGATTACTCCCGATGCTGTGTGCTAGCGAGTATAGGAAGATATGCTAGCCGATTGTGTGGCTCAGAAGCTGGTGCAGTAGGGAGGGTTTCATTGGATACTCTTTGCAAGGAAGTTTGCATGTGCTATTCTAGAGGGTTTAATCTGGTGAGGTAGAGGAAGAACATAGAGTGAATGGCTGGGACCTCAGGAGCGTTGATGCGCATAGAGGCCTGGAGAGAAAGTTCATAGCTCCCTGAAAGCACAGCACGATGCGTGTGGATAGTGTAGTGAGGAAGGCACTGATAGTAAGGAAGGATAGTGAGTTTGCCTTCATGTACCAAGTAACTGAGAACAAGAGTTAGGCTTCATGTTGCAGCTGTATTGGTTAAACCACACTTGGAGATTCACCATGATGTCGCCTGGAATGGATGGCTGTAGACTCTCCAGAGAGATTGGATTGGCAGGGATTATTCTCACTGGAGTGTTAGAGGCTGAGGGGTGGGTTGTGAAGAGCACAGAGGGTAGACAGTTCCATAGCAGGGAAGTCCGGAACTAGAGGGCACAATGTTAAGGTGAGGGGATAGAAATGCAAAGGAGATCTGAGAGGTACGTTTTTCACACAGGATGGTGAGTATGTGGAATGAGCTGCCGGAGGAGGCAGTGCAAGCAAATACAATTGTGTTTAAGGGTGTTTGGACGGGTGTAGTGGGATACAGGCATAAAGTAGCATATTTCATTAGTGTGGCCAGGCACCACGTTGGTATGGACGAGATGGGCTGTAGGGCCTGCTGTTAAGTGTTTTGACTTCCCATTGGCTACAAGCGTGTATTACAATGTCAGAGCAGCGCTGGGATTGGTTGAGTGATCAAAATTGGCTAATTGAGCAGCGAGTAAAAAGAAGGCAAGGTGCAGTGAAGCAGCCTATTGGGAGCAGGCATGTGGAGGGGATGTGTGAGGCTATGGTTCAGGAAGCTCCAGCAGGGTGGCTGAGCAAGGCCTGAGCGGAGGGGGACAGGAGGTAAGGAGGTCTACTCTCTCATGTGTCTGCTAATTTTTTTCCTCTTGGTTTTGTGCAGTGGTAATGGTAGGTAGAATGGTGCAATGTTCCTCCTGCCGGATGTGGGAAGTCAGGGGAACTGCTGGTAAACCTGGTGTCAGAGTTCAGGTGCTGTTCCATGAGGATGTGGGCATTTGTTTGCTTTTGGCACATATCCCTCTAAACCTTTTCTATCTATGTACCTGTCCGAATACTGTTACATTACCCGCCATATCTACCTCCTCCGACAGCTCGTTTCATACACCCACCACCCTCTGAGAAAAAAAAAATTGTCCCTCCGGTTCCTAATAAATCTGACCCCCTTCACCTTAAACTAATGTCCTCTGGTTCTTGATTCCCATACTCTGGATAAAATATTCTATACATTCACCCCATCTAATCCCCTCATGAATTTAGAAATTATCTATCAGATCACCCCTCAGCCTCCTGCACTACAGTCCCAGCCTCTCCAGACAACTCAATCCTGGGGAATTCAGTGGTTAATTGAGGGTCACATGACACACTGTAAATGGATGGATTGTAATCATGTGGTCTTTCTGTTGCCTGGTCAGCACGCAACAAAAACTTTTCACTGTCCCTCTGTGCACGTGAGAATAACCTAAACTGAGCATGAGGAGTGAGGTCGGAGATCACAGGCAGGGGTCAGGCTCGGGCTGCCAGAGTGAGAGTCATGTGAAGGGCCAGGGTGGGGTGCGGTCCGGGGGCACGGTGGGACAGGGGGAGGGTGCTTTATTAACATGACTTCTGTCTGTGTCCAGGTCGAGAGTTACAGAGATGTCAGTGTGGACAGCCTAGCGTTGTTCTACTTGCTGGAACCCAAGATAGGTGAGGAGATAAACATGGCCTGTACAAATATGGTCACATTTGTTCGGGTTAGAAGATTTAATGGAATCTGGCTTCTCTCACCCTGTGTTCAGACTCGTGGCTGACTGGACCTGATGCAGAGCCTTGGCCAGCAGTGTTGTGGCCCGCTGCAGGCTGCAGAACTGATCGCTGGGGGGTGTGCAGAGGGACAGAGTTGACCTTGTGGAGGGGTGTAGTAATGTCACTGTGCCTTTTACTGGGTACAGAGTGAACCAGGGTCCCACTGCTCTGGATGGTCTGCCATGATCATATTGAATGGTGGTGCTGGCTTGAAGGGCCAAATGGCCTGCTCCTGCACATATTTTCTATGTTTCTCCCAGTGGATGGAGAGTCAGAATCGTCTGACACAACAGGCCCTTCAGCCCAACCCCATGCTGATCACAATGCCTTCCTGGACTGGTCCAATTTCCCCACGTTTGGCCCAGACCTTTCCTATCCATGTACCTGTCCAAATGTTTTTTAAATGTTGCTGTCGTACCTGCCTTAACTACCTCCTCTGGCAGCTCGTTCCATATACCTATCACCCTCTGATGAAAAAGTTGTCCCTCAGGATCCTATTAAATCTTTCCCCACTCACTTTAAACCTCTATCTGGTTCTTGAATCCCCCAGCCTGGGAAAGAGACTGTGGCTATTCACCCTAATTCATGCCCCTCAGCTTCATGTGCTCTCATTCTGTCCATCCTCTCATTATTCCTCAAGCCCTCCAGGCCTGGTAACATCTTTGTGATCACATCCTTCCTGGAGCTGTGGACATACTCCATGTGTGGTCTCACCAACATCCTGTACAGCTGTACGATGATGTCCAAACTCATGTACTCAATGCCCTGACGGATAAAATGAAGCATGCCTTTACTACCTTGTTGACCCATGACCACATGAGGGGCTTTGTCCCTGAACCCTGCAGTTCCTCTGTTCTACAACACTTCCCAGGGGCTGTCATTCACTCTGCAACTACTGCCCTGCTTTAACTTTCAGTGTGCATCAACTTGCATTTCTCAGTTAAATTCCATCTGCTACACCTTGGTCCTCTTTCCCACCTATTCTTTAGTTTAGTTTAGAGATGCAGCGCAGAAACTGTCCGTTCAGCCCAGCAAGTCTGCGACAGCCAGTGATCACCCCGTACACTAACACTAGTACACACTAGGGAGAATTTACAATTTTTATTGAAGCTAATTAACCTAGGAACCTGTATGTCTTTGGAGTGTGGGAGGAAAGCAGAGCACCCGGAAAAACCCCACGCGGTCACAGGGAGAACGTGTATAATCCATAGACAGCACCTATAGTCAGGATCGAACCCGGTCACAGGTGCTGTAAGGCAGCAACTCTACTGCTGTGTCACTTGTTCTTGTTGTAAATCTTAATATAGATGACAAACCCAGTACAGATCACTGCGACGTTCACTGGCCGCTGACCTCCAACCTGAAAAACAACCAGACTTCTTCCATTGAGCCGGTTTGGTCTCCATATAACTTACCCTGGGCCCATGTTATCCCACCTTCTGCAGTGGGATTGACCTGGCAGTCCATGTAGTCAATGCCCAGGGTCCTGCCCACACCCACGTGATCCCTCGGTCTACACTGTGTTGCAGCGAATGAAGTATTGTATTTCTGTAAGTGAGCTGCCTGTGTGAAGATTGGGTGTCGTGGCTTCTGCAGTCACTGTGAGATGTTTCCCTCAGGTACAGTCAGGGCCTGGTGGTGCCGGGGTTGTGGTTCATCGTAGCCTGTGGGCTGTACACTGATGGTGGGTATGGTCATACACTGGCGGTGGGCCTGGGGCTCTGTGTGGCTTCGATTCCCACTGTGCCCCGTCTTGTGTTGCAGAGATACTGGTGCTGGGACTCGGGGACCGGGTCCACCGGCTCGACCCCAACCTGCTGACGTTCATGAAGAGCAAGGGGATCGGTCTGGAGATCCTGGACACGGTGAGTGTTCCTCCCACACTGACCCTCACTGGGGGACGGGTCCTACACACTGACCCTCACTGAGGGCTGGGTCCCACACACACTGACCCTCACTGGGGGACGCGTCCCACACACACTGACCCTCAGAGGGATGGGTCCCACACACACACTGACCCTCACTGGGGAACGGGTCCTACACACTGACCCTCACTGAGGGATGGGTCCCACACACACACACAGACCTTCACTGGGGTAAGGGTCACATACACACACACGGACCGTCACGGGGGGGGGGGGGGCGGGTACCATAGTCAGAACCTTTTTCACAGGGTGGAAATGCAAAGACTAGAGGGCATAGCTTAAACGTGAGAGGGACAAAGTTTAAAGATGTGCAGGGCCATTTTTCACTGAGTGAGTGAGTAGTGGGGGCAGATACGATTGTGGTATTTAAATCGGCAGCTGATATGGGGGTGTGGATCATATGCAGGCAGAAGAGATGAGTTTCTCTTGGCAGTTTAATTTCTGATCTGTGGATTATGTTGTGTTGGGTTGCTGTGCCCTGCCCAGCTCTGTTAATATTAAAGACACAATGTGTTGGAGTAACTCAGCAGGTCAGGCAGCATCTCTGGGGGACATGAATAGGCGATGCTTTGGGTCAGGACCCTTCTTCGAGACTGATCCGTCAGAAGAAGGGTCCCAGCCCGAAACGTCACTCATAATCTTTCTCCAGAGATGCTGCATGACCCACTGAGTTACTCCAGTTTGTGTCCATCTTCGGTGAACAGCAGCATCTGCAGTTCCTTTATTACATTTCTGTTGATATTTACGCCACAGCCCAACGCCTGCGCAACCTTCAACTTCCTGACGAGTGAGCGACCGAGGATTGCTGCTGCCCTGATCCCGCCCGGTCTCCACTCGGACCAGCGCTAGTGTTCTCTGCGACCACCGACGGCCCTCGCCTTGTACACCAATATTAAACTGCCTCTGCCTCGCGGCAACGCTGTTCTTGTCGCTTGGATTTTGGGCGGTTGACCGTTCGTTGCTTCTGGGTCACGCTAGGCGGGTGGGGACAGGGTCCGACGCGACATTCCTTTCTCCCCACAGCCGATGGCAGCTCGTCTGGTGGATGGTGTGGCCCAGGACATGGCTGCGGTGTGGCTGTCTTCAGCGGACAGCTCCACGCCCGCCAGGCTCACCCTCTCCCCGCCCACCCTGCAGCGGGGCCTGTGCTGAGGGAAGGCACCGCCACCACTGGGGACTGGCTGCTCCAGGGGTTTCCCACTCCACCCGCACTATCATCTGTGCCCACCCCACACCCCCACAGAAAACACTGGGCCAAGGACAACAGCAAGGGCAGTGAGTGGGTGGGAGACAACGGGGAGATGGGAGGGGGCGGCAGGCAGGAAGAGGAGATGTGGGGGAGGAGAGAGGGTGGCGGGAGAAACAGGTGCCGGGAGGGGGAATGAGGAGAGGCATTGGGGGCAGAGGAAGGAGGAGAGCTGGTTGGGAGAAGCGCAGCAGTGAACCCAGAGGGGGAGTGGACCCCCAACATGGGGATGTCTGCAGTGAAGAACAGGCAGAGCTGCAAACATTCGAAACCGTTCATTGTTCTCCAATCATGGATCTTCCAGGCAAACAGTTTGTAGCACACTATCCCGTTTAACGTTTCACGGACACACGGTAATCACACATGGAAGCCCAGCTCACCGTGGACACTCCCCAGCGGTCAGCTGGGGCCAGGTTCCACTCCACCCCACAGCCAGCAGCAGCGGGGAGGCACCGAGCGGCTACGCGCCACACCATCATTACAAACATCTTTTACAAAAATAAAACATTCCCAACAGCATTGACAAATGGTCAGTCAGTAGCCACACGTCCCAGGCCCATGGTCCAGAGGTCACTGAAGCAAACAGGACGCAGATGTTTGTCTGGACCGACCCAGGGCCAGTCCTCACAGGTATCAGAACAGTCGCTTCTCGTACCTGGGAAACAGAGAGCAGTGGGTCAGGCACAGCATGGTGGAGGGAGAGTAGAGGGAGGGAGGGAGGGGAGAGTAGAGGGAGGGAGAGAGGATAGGGAGGGAGAATGGAGTGAGGGGAGCGGAGAGTCAAGGGAGGGAGGAGAGAGTAGAGGGAGGGGGAGGGGAAAGTAGAGGACGGTAGAGGAGGTCAGTCACATAGCCACCTCCTCACTGGCCCTAGGGGAGATCAGGCCCTTACACAACGTGGGGACCCACACCACCCCTCGCTCCCTTTCATCCCCATACCCCGCCCGCCCCAACAACTTCCCTCTCCCCGAAAATCAGGAGGGTGGCTGCAGACACAGAACAATGTTCTCAGATTGGTAATGGGCATGGTCGTACGCGGCGGATCGGGCCAAGTGTGGGGGGGCGCGTGTGATACTTACGAATGCAGCCCATGTACCCCGCCTTCCAGCTGAGCGCACAGCGTCCTCTTCTCAAACTTCAGCTCACCCGAGTACATCATAACCCTGGAGAGACGAGAACCAACGTAACTGGCGGCCTCATCCCACAGCCTCACTGGCCCATAAATGCACGGATAAACATTCAATGATCAGTAACATAATAAACTGTCAATTATACCAGTTAACCAGACCAAGAGAGGGCAAACAGTTGGTTTCTCCACAGAGGGGAGAAAACAAGAGGGAGAGGTGAGGGGAGAAAACAAGAGGGAGAGAAGAGGCGGAAAGAGGAAGGTCAAGGGAGGGGAGCAGGGGGGGTGTGGGATGGAGGGGGTGGGTACCTGAGTGAGGTTCTTGGTCCTGATGTCCTGGGAGGGAGGGTGTGGGAGGGAGGGAGGGAAGGAGCTTGGGTCAGGGATAAAGGAGGGTGGTTACCTGAGCTGCGTGAGACTCTTGGCACCGATGTCCTGACAGGCGTGCTGAATGCCAGCGATGAGGTATGGCACGAACTTGTGGATGGAGCCCTTGTCCTGCACGGCGCCCGACACTCCCTGCGCCACCTTGATCTTGTCCGACTCGCTGGGGAGAGAAGATGCCGTCAGACCACTACCCTCACTGACCGACCCCTTACACCCCATCACTCCAGCCCGACTGCCTTGTTATGCCCGCGTCGATACCCACTGCTCCCACCACCTCCTCTGACCTCAGGCGGATGAGCGTGGGGGGGGGGGGAGAGGCGGACAGAGGGGGGGAAGAGTGTGGCGGGAAAAGAAGTAACCCTGTGGGGGGGTGGTCAGTGACTGTGGGACGGAGGAGGGGGTTGAAGAGTGAGAGGGTCCACTCACCTGAAGTAGCGGGTCTGGCTGCCCAGGTGCTTGTCCATGGCGTCCACGGAGCCCATCCCCCGGTACTTCTTCAGCCTCACCCCGTCCGTGAAGAAATACTCCCCTGGAGCCTCGTTGGTGGCCGCGAGGAGAGAGCCCATCATCACTGCGGGGGGGGGGAAGGGGAGAAACGGTCAGCAATGCGGGGGTCCCACCCACCCCCATAACCCCACCCACACCACAACGTCCGCTGTCCCCCATGTGCACTGCCCTTTGCCCTCGCAACTAACCCTGCAGAGAGCCTATCATCACGGGGGGTAGGAGACGGTCAGCGTCGTAGGTTACCCCTCCCCCACCTCGTCACCACCACCGGTGAGCCACTAACCTGCTCAGGAAGGAGATTGAGAACCTCGTGACCAACACAACAAACTCACCCTCAGTGTCACCAAGACAAAGGAGATAGTAGTGATTGACTTCAGGAAGCAAAGTGGAACACAAACATTAAGAGCACCGAAGTAAAGATGGTGGGAAACTTCCAAGTTCCTTGGAGTAAATATCAATAAACTTCTTCAGGACCACCTAGACTGAGGCAACGGCTAAGAAAACACACCACGGCTCTACTTTCTTGGAAGGCTTAGGAAGTTCGGCATGTCCCCAACAAATGTAATTATTGTTTGCTTTTTGAGTGTGTGTGTGTGTGTGTGTGTGTGTGTATATATATATATATATATATATATATATATAAAAATCATATATAACTTAAAAGTCTGATCTTGGACGTGGGTGTGTCTGTTCGTGGGTGTGTGTGTTTGTTTGTGTATAATCACATCGTCTCCGAAAAAACGGTAAAAATTTTACATATTCCGGTAGAGATTTTTCCCCTGGAGACCTGCTCTCTATCACCCCCTATCCACCCATCCCTGAAAATGTCATGCTTTATTCTCGAGTTATTAATGAAATGTTCAAAATCTCTCCCCCCTCACTTCCCCCTCCTCATCCCCCCCGCGGGTTGCGGGCTATGCGTGAGTGGATAGGGCGGGGATGGGGTAAAAGGAGCGATTGAATAATAATATATCAAGGGGGGTGGGTAGTGTGTTTGTGGGGTGGTTAGTGTGTGTGTGTGTGTGTGGGGGGGGGGTGGTTGGTGTGCGTGTGACGCCGCAGGTTGTTCCCCCCAGAGCCAACGGGTCCCACTTGGTCTAGTAACCATTAAAAGTCTGATCTTAGATTTATGTGTTTGTTTGTGTATAATCTCATCTTCACGAAAAAAACGTGGTAACGGTAAAAAATTTTACATATTCTGGTAGACATTTTCCCCATGGAGTCCAAAATCGCCTTATCTGAAAATGTCATGCTTTATTCTCGAGTTATTAATGAAATGTTCAAAATCTGACAAAACTTTGAATTTAAACGAGAAGCTATCGTTGATGATGTCACAATGGGTCTGCGTTGTCTTGCTCGTGCTGTGAGTGACGTCACCCTCTCACAACAATGTAAAATCACTGACAACAGATGACAAGTGCTCCCACCATCTCTCCACCTGCCTTCATCCTCCGTCCCCCACCCATTCCGTAATTAAAAAATGAAAGAGATTGAGAAGCCTTGGGAAAATTGAATTGTTACTTATTTTTTATTTTTTACGAAGAGAACAATCTGTGCATACGCGGTTTAAGATTTTTTTTAAAGCTGACTGACTGCCTACCTTGAGCAATTACTCACGGCACGTGCCTGGTGACGCCGCAGGCTGCCCTCCGCACGTTGAGGGGACAGGACCCAACGGGTCCCACTTAGTCTAGTATATATATAAAAACATATGTGTCTATGTGCACACTGAACTTTTGAATGGCAGCTTCAACTGATGATGTCAAATTGGATAGATTAGCAGATGGAGGGCAAATTGCTATTGCAACATTAGGGGAAGTGCAATTGGGATTTTTTTAAAGAGCACTGCTGAGGGAGGCAAGTGGAGTGCCTCCCTCAGTCGTCCAATCACAATGGGATCTCATTTACACAAGCTGTCGTGAAGATTCCGAAAATGACATCACAATGTGATGACTGCTGCCAATACACACGCTATTAGAATGATTTTACATTGTTGTAAGAAGAGGGACGCAGTGGTGGAGATTTAAAAGTTTTAAAGTTACATTTAAACGTTGGGTTTCTTCAAATAAGCACTGGCAGTTAGCAGTTATGACGTCAAAATGCCCTACCGGCTACAATGTTGCTATCCCAGAACACCGAGTCCATCACAGCAAATGTCCTTCAGGGAAAGAATCTGCCAGCCTAACCCAACACAGCAAAGTTTAATAATTAGATTTGGATAACAAAGGGGAAGAATCTGCCAGCCTAATACTGCACAGAAAAGTTTAATGATTAGAT
The DNA here is from genome assembly GCA_035221665.1 of Okamejei kenojei. Classification (NCBI taxonomy): domain Eukaryota; kingdom Metazoa; phylum Chordata; class Chondrichthyes; order Rajiformes; family Rajidae; genus Okamejei; species Okamejei kenojei. The sequence continues at coordinate 27,201,736 of CM069146.1, read as the reverse complement.
TTTCAGTGGTGGATTATTGCGTTGGGGGAACTGGTGAGTGGTGGATTATTGCGGTGTGGTGGAGTGTTGGCGGACGGGGCCAAATGGGTCTCGACTTGTTTGTCTGTGATCTGTGATTTTTTTGCAGAATCTTACTCAGCTTTTTCCCATGGTCGTTCGTATTAAGTTTCTTAACAGTTTATTTTACATTTTACAAGTTATTGATATTTAGTTTAAAAAAAACTTTGAGAATAACTGACTGTGAGAGAGACTTTTCTAGTAGCTTGCAGTGATGATGTCACAATGGCATCTCACATTCCTCCAATCACAATGGGATCTAATTTACATAAGCTACCGTGAAAATTCCGACAACCGAAAATGACATCACAATGGGATCTCAGCCATTCCCTCTAATTTTTAGTAGTTCGTGTGTGTAGAAACCATGCATTGTGCGATTTTTTAATGCTGTTACAAATGTGTTTGCGCACTGAATTATTGTGCAAATACATGACATGAGTTTTTGGTGTAGCAGCTTTTACAAATTCGTTAAGCCATTTAACTTTAAACCAGCTTGCAGTTCTTTTGCGCTACACACCCTTTGCATTTTTTTACATTTGTCATGGTGAATCAAAATTTCTTTGAATAAAAACTCAATAAGCCAGCTACAGAATTTGAAATGGATCTTCGTAAACTTCGTAATATGATTATGAGATTTTTTACAAATAAGTATAAATGATTTACTGTATAAAACTGTATAATTATTGGGTACTTCATTCTAGGTAACATTGCAGTGTCTGACATACAGACTCTTGATTGCTTTTGTTTTTCAAATGAAACAGTTCCTTATTTTAACACTGTAACAAGTCCTTCCCCCCCTCTCTTCCACCTTTCCCCTCTCACTCCTCCACCTCTCCCCATCTCTCCTCCCTCTCTACCCGTCCCCTCTCTCCTATTCCACCATCCCTTCCCTCCTCTCCAAGGTCCAGTCCCGTCAATTTACCGCTGGGTTCCTGCCAGCAACGCCGCCGTCTTTGAGGAGGGTGGCCCTGGCCCTCCCCAGGATGTGGCGCCCGCGGACCGCATTTCCCTGATGCCAGAGCTGGCTGTTGCTGACCCTGGTGCCGGATCGGGCCGCGGTTTTTGAAATTCGGAAAAAGAAGTCTTCGCTATAAAATTTCTCCGCTATCATTTATAGCGGATTAATTTAATAGCAAAGATTTTTTTATTTTCAAAATTTCAAAATCCATGGAAATCCTTTTGTGCGCACATTTTCCTTGTGCGCTGGTTTCAGTTTAGAGATACAGCGTGTAAACAGGCCCTTCGTCCCACCGAGTCCGCGCCGACCAGCGATTTCAAAACTTGTGTGAGCACGCACATGCGCACAGCTTAGAGGAAACATTGGATCTCAGCCACACGCTGCTGTGGACATTCCGACAAACAAAAATTACATCACAATGTGATCTCTGCTGCCAATACACAAGCTATGTGAGTTGACAGAGTGGGGGTTGGGAGGAGAAGAAATGCTATTTAAACATTGTCTTTGTCTTTCCCAACGTGGGAAGGATTGATTGCGTTGGGGGAACAGGTGAGTGGTGGAATATTGCGTTGGGCGAATGGGTTATGGAGGTGATTGGCTCCAGGGGGCGCCTGTCTCGGGTGAGCACCGACGCTGCGTTCGGGGACCAGACCTCCCTTGTGACGTCGCCCTCCCCTCCCCCAGCAGCATAATCAATGACCAGTCTCACCCGGCCACTCCCTCTGCTCCCATCACCCATCAGGCAAGAGGTACAGAAGTGTGAAAACGCACACCTCCAGATTCAAGGTCAGTTTCTTCCCAGCTGTCATCAGGCAACTGAACCGTCCTCTATAGTGTATTTTAGAGATACAGTGTGGAAACAGGTCCTTTGGCCCACCGAATCAGCGATCCCCACATATTAGACAATAGGTGCAGGAGTAAGCCATTCGGCCCTTTAAACCAGCACCGTCATTCAATGTGATCATGGCTGATCATCCCTAATCAGGGAATAGCTTAATTCCCAGAGCTATAGCGGCTCTGAACCGGCCCTGCTGAGTACCCCCCACCCCCATGGACTGTCTCCCCCGGCCTCGCACTTTAGTCTGTGTTGATTTTACTGGCCTAATGTTCTTTTTTACAAACCTTGTTCTCGGGGTATTTAAACCTAAATTTTATTTGTCGATTAAGTTATGACATCGGATGGAAGTTGCAAACCAAATCTCGTTGCACTTATGTGCAATGACAATAAGAGATATTATTATCAGTACCCCATTCCTGCCTTCTCCCCATATCCCCTGCCTCCGCTATCTTTGAGAACCCTATCTAACTCTCTCTTGAAAGTATCCAGAGAACCCGCCTCCACCACCCTCCGAGGCGCAGAATTCCAAAGACTCTGGGTGACGAAGTATTTCTTCGTCTCCGTTCTAAATGGCTTACCCCTTATTCTTAAACTGTGGCCCCTGGTTCTGGACATCGGGAACATGTTTCCTGCCTCTAGTGTGTCCAAACCCTTAATAATCTTATATGGTTCAATAAGATCCCCTTTCATCCTTCTAAACTCCAGAGTATACAAGCCCAGCCACTCCATTCTTTCAGCATATGACAGTCCCGCCATCCCAGGAATTAACCTTGTAAACCTACGCTGCACACCCTCAATAGCAAGAATGTCCTTCCTGAAATTAGGGGACCAAAACTGCACACAATACTCCAGGTGTGGTCTCACTAGGGCCCTATACAACTGCAGAAGGACCTGTTTGCTCCTATACTCAACTCCTCTTGTTATGAAGGCCAACATGCCATTCGCTTTCTTCAATGCCTGCTGTATGTAGATGATATGTGTATATACCTTTAATTGATAGTGACGATGTCCATGCTAACCACTCCCCCACCAGTTAGTATAATTGTAACCTACACACCCCCAGCTCTCTCTCTGGTGATCGTGACAGACCACATACAGCTAGGGCAATAATGTATGATTAATAAAGTAGTAAAGATCCAATGCTATCCGAGTATCTTTTTTACATGGTATCAGAAGTTTTTCTTTCTGCTAGACGGTAAATGTGCCCCCCTGCTCGGCGTGGAGGCCTGCCAGGACCTCGGATTGGTGAGCTTCCACAGTGATGTCCACCTGGTAGAGGCACCCCTGAACCCGCTGGCCGAATACCCAGACCGGTTTGACTCGAAGCTGGGGAAGTTGCCCTCAGCTACAAGATTGCCCTCAATCCCGACATCACGCCGGTTATCCGTCCTCCACACCGTGTATCCTTCACCATGAGGGGCAAGGTCGAGTCTACTCTTCGCAAGATGGTGGCCACGGGCATCCTGAAGCCAGTAACGGGCCCCTCCCAGTGGGTCTCTACCATGGTTGTCGCTGCGAAGAAGGATAAGAGTGAACTACGGATCTGCATCAACCCTAAGGACTTGAACTTGGCCATCAAGCGCCCGTATTATCCTATGCGGACGGTGGAGGATGTTGCTGCACAGGTCGGCCCTGCCACTGTGTTCTCGGTTCTCGATGTCAAGAGTTCGTTCTGGCAGATACCTCTGGACAAGCGACCCTCTCACCTGACGACCTTCAGCACGCCTTTCGGCAGGTATCGCTTCCTCCACATGCCGTTTGGGATCAACTCTGCCAGCGAGGTGTTCCAAAGGACCATGGAACAACTGTTTGCTGGGCTTCCGTGTGCCATCATTGTCGACGACATCCTGGTTTACGGGAAGAATGTCGCTGAGCACGACCACCACCTTCGCCAGGTGCTGCAGCGGGCCCGAGAAGTCAACCTGAAGCTCAACCCGAAGAATTGCTGATTCCGGGTCCCTGAGGTCACCTACGTGGGGCATGTCTTCACAGCATCGGGGCTGAAGCCCGACCCGCAGAAGACGGCCGCAATATCCGGGATGCCTGCACCTGCTGACGTGCCTGGCCTACAGTGCTTCCTGGGCATGGTCAACTACCTGGGAAAGTTCATCCCCGACCTGAGTCAACTGAGCGCCCCTCTGAGGGACCTGGTGAAAAAGGACACTGCCTGGGCCTGGTTCCCGCAACACCAGAAAGCATTCTGCACCCTCAAATCCAAGCTGATCAGCATGCCAACGCTGAAGTACTTTGACCTCCAGCGCCCCATCGTTCTCACATGCGATGCATCTAAGTTTGGCCTTGGTGCCGCCTGCCTGCAGATCCATGCCGGGGTGCAACTGCCTGTGTCCTACGCATCCCGCACAATGACGACCGCTGAACAACGCTATGCCCAGATTGAAAAGGAGCTGCTGGCGGTCGTCTTTGCCTGCTCTAAATTCAGGACTATATCCTGGGCACCTGCGTCACTATTGAAACGGACCACCAGCCTCTGGTCACCATCCTCAACAAGCCGATACACGCGGCCTCCTCCCGGCTCCAGCGCATGATGCTCCAGCTACAACGCTTCACTTTCACAGTGGTTTACCGCAAGGGCAAGGACATGTTTGTTGCTGACACGCTGTCTCGGGCGCCTCTCTCATCCACAACCCGACATCCATACAAGGCGTCCGATCTGATAGTCCTAAACGTTAACTTCATGCCCTCCAGTCAGTTGAAGTCCCAGGCCAAGCACACGGCGGCTGACGCTTCGCTACAACAGCTGGCTGCGATTATGAAGCAGGGCTGGCCAGACCGCCGTTCTTCCCTGCCGGCCGCAGCGGTGCCTTACTTCTTGGTTCGTGACGGGTTGGTGCTGCGTGATGGTGTGATTGTGAAGGGGCACAAGGTGGTGGTGCCCGCAGCACTACGAGAACAATACTTCGAAACCGCTCATCGTGGCCATCCCGGGGCCGAAGCGACCCTCTCCATCGCTCAGAGTCAGTTGTTCTGGCCTGACATGCCTCGCTACTTCCGCGTGCCCTACCTGCAACAGCCTCGCTCCGCAGCAACAGCGGCAGCCGCTCCTGCAGCAGCCAGCTCCTTACCTACCCTGGTCTGCGCTGGCAACCAACATCTTCGAATGGCACGGAAAGCACTTCCTGGTGCTTGTCGACTCTTACTCCAGCTGGTGTGAAGTTGACCAGCTCCACTCCCTCTCTTCCTCCGCGGTCATCGAGAAGTTGCGCCGCCACTTTGCCACCTTCGGGTCCCCGGTCAGCCTGCAGTCGGACAACGGCAGCCAGTTCACCAGCGCCGAGTTCCGCGCTTTTGCAGAACGATGGAACTTTCGTCACTACACCAACAGCCCGGAATACCCGCAGAGCAACGGACTGGCCGAGCGCGCGGTCCGCAGTGCAAAAGGACTGTTGGAACGTTGCCGCCTATTCCGCTCCAACATCTACCTGGCCCTGCTGAACCTCCGCAACATCTCCCGCGACCATGCCCTGGGCTCCTCGGCTCAGCGCCTCATGTCCCGTGTCACGCGGCCAACGGTCCCGGTGTCTCAACAGTCCCTGTCTCCCTCTGTCCTTAAACCTGCCTTGGTCCAGAAACGCATTGCTCATAAACACGGTATACAGAAACGTTCCCACGACAGGTCCTGCCGTGTCCTCCGCCCTCTTCTCCCCGGCCAGGTCGTCCGTATGAGGTCCATTTCTGGCTGCTCCAAGCTGGCCGTTGTCGTCGGTTCTGCCGGCTCCCCTCGTTCGTACCATGTCAACCACGTCAGCAAGGTTTACCGCCGGTCCTGCCAGCATCTCCGGCTTGTGAACGAGCCGCTCCCTCCCCCGGCGGCTCCGTATGCCCCCCCGCTGCCACTTTCGCGGCTTGGTGCCTTGCCCGTTCCCCTGGGGCCCCCCCCCTCGTTCTTCTCCTGTCCGTCTCCCGGCTGCGGTCCTGCTTTCACCGGCTTCTTCGCCCTCCTCTTCGCCGCCCCCCCCCCCCCCCCGGTGCCTTCATCGCCCAGGGGTTCTCCTGCCCACAGCCCCCACCATGCCCCGCTTGTTCCCGTCGGGGAAGGAGGCGATGGCGTGTAATTGTAACCCACACGCCCCTAGCTCTCTCTCTGGTGATCGTGACAGACCACGTACAGCTAGGGCAATAATGTATGATTAATAAAGTAGTAAAGATCCAATGGCATCCGAGTATCTTCTTTACACTGTACCTGCATGCTTACTTTATCATTATCATATTAACATTATCCTACATACTAGGGACAATTTACATATACACCAAGCCAATTAACCCACATACCTGTACGTCTTTGGAGCACGTGGGAAGAAACCGAAAATCTCGGAGAAAACCAACGCAGTCACAGGGAGAACAGACAAACTGCGTACAGACAGCACCCGTAGTCGGGATCGAACCCTGGTCTCCCGTGCTGCAAGCACTAAGGCAGCAACACTACTGCTTCGCCACCATGCCACCCTCACCAACTAGAGGGCGGTCCTGTCCTATCTCCCATTACAGATGTGCAATCTTCCATTGGAGACCCTTGAACTATCGTTAATCAGACTTTACTGGACTTGATCTTGCACTAAATATTATTTCATTTATCATGTATCTGTGCACTGTGGATGGCTGGATTGTAATCATGCCTTTCCTCTGACTGGTTAGCACGCAACAAAAGTTTTTCACTGTACCTCGATGCACGTGACAATGAACTTAAAACTCAACTTAACAAACCCCCATCGCCCTTCACATACACCCCCCTGCCCCCACCAGCGATACCCCAATATCCCCACCCCGTACACACCTCCCCTGCCCCCACCTGTAGAGGCCCCCAGTGCCAGGGCCTTGGCGATGTGTCCCACGGTCTGGATGCCGCCGTCGGCAATGACGGGAACGCTGAACCTGCGGGCGTATTCTGCCACCTTGTAGACGGCCGTGGCCTGGGGCCGGCCCACCGCCAGCACTGTGGAGAGAGCAGAGGTCAGCGAGGGCATGCAGTCAGCGGGAAGCAGCTGCCAGGACAGGGGGCAGGGGGCAGAGGACAGTTGTGGGGAAGGGTCAATAGTCAAGGGGGGATTAGCAGACTGGCATCACTGCGGGGGATGGAGGGGCAGCGGTCAGCACAGTGCAATCCCACCACCCAGTCCCGGTTCAATCGCGGGGATGTAGGTGGCGGGCAGACAGTGGATTCCGTAATCGGATACTGAGAGGGGCAGTGGGGGTCCATGGGCGGGGGGAGAGGCCACTCAAGCAGGACCCACACGGCCTCAACAGCTCCGTGATCTCAGTGACACGCGTGTCCGTGTCATACCCACACATGTGTAAGCCCTAGTTATTAACAAGCACGCCTGCAGGAGCTGCAGCAACAACGCATGCTTCCCGATTGCTGTCATGCCGAGAGCACGTTAGTGGAAACTGGGGGCAGGGGCTGCACACACCCACAAAGCCAGGGTCAGACAGTGAAGCTCCCTCTACACCATCCCATCACACACATGCCTGGGGCATGGATCAGGTATGAAATTAAAAAAGGGAATATTAGATTAGATGAAAAGGAAAGTTCCGCCTGCTTTAAACAAGCACTGTTGGTCTGATCAGAAGCCCCTTCTACAGGGATCCATCTCTCGGCCCGCTGCCTCTCTGCTCGTCCTGTTGCTCAATGTTTGCCAGTCTCTCTGCCTCCCCCACCTCCCTCAGGCACTGCCTCCCTGAGAGATTTTAGAGATACATTGTGGAAACAGGCCCTTCAGCTCACTGAGACCATGCTGGCCATCAAGCCCCATACACTAGTTCTATGCTATCCCATCCTACACATTTTACTGCAGCCAATTAACCTACAAACACCGCACGTCTTTGGGATGTGGGAGGAAACCGGAGCACCCGGAGGAAACCCACGCTGTCAGAGGGAGAATGTGCAAGTCCACCCAGACAGTACCAGAGGTCAGGATTAAACCCGAGTCTCTGGTGCTGTGAGGCAATGGCTCTACCCACTGTGCCAACATGATCCCTGCCCATCCATCCATTCTCAGCTCCCTTCAAAACCTCTTACCCCAAACACACACCCCTCAGTGTAGACCCCCCCCCCCCTGCTGTGGGGTGAAGTTTCTCCCTCTCACCTCGTGCTACCCCTCATTCACTCACTGACCTCCGCTAGCCCCCGTCATCCAACCTCCCGTCCCAGCAAGACCAGACCCACACCCCGTCTCTCCTCATCACTGAACCACACCAGCAATTGTCACGGTGACCCCCCTGCTCTCCTTCCCTGTGGTATGGTGACCACAAATGCCTGCACTCATCTGGCTGCACTCTGACCCTCGTGACATGCCTGCTCCCTGTCCATCCCGTCACTGAATGTCAGCGTCCGTCCCCCAGTGAGGGTCAGTGTGTGTGGGACCCATCCCCTAATGCCCCTCACTCTGAGCGTCAGACACACTTGAGTTGCAGACATTGTTAGTCATTCTCCAGACTGGTGGTGCTGGGGGGGGGGGGCACACACAGAATGCAGGGAGCCACAACCCCCCCCCCCCCCCCCCTCACGGAACAGGTGAGTGACACTTACTAAAGGATCCCGAGACAGTTGATGGGAGTTTGGGACTGAGGGACTTTATATCTGGAGGAATCCTGGGCGCAGCTGAATGAGAAAATGGAGAGAAAGAGAGAGAGAGAGAGAGAGAGAGAGAGAGAGAGAGAGAGAGAGAGAGGGGGGAGAATGGGAGGGAGGGGAATAGGAGAGATGAGGGAGAGGGGGAGAGTGGGTAAGGAGATGAGGGAGGTGGAAAGGGGGAGGAGTTACATCAAAGTGTGAGAGAATGGGGGTGGAGCTGCCTCAACAACCAGTTGACTGAGCTGCTCTGACCCTGTGCCTGTTGCCCTGTGACCCTGACACCCCCCTCCGGCCTGGCACAGTCTGTGGGAGTGGGGGGGGATGCAGCCACTCCAGTGGTACACTCACTGCCTCCCTCCCCTCTACAGCTTGCCGCCTCCCAACCTTGGTCTATTCTCCAAACAAGCCAGCACCCACCCGATGACAAACCACGCCTCACCCACAGCCCCATCCCGACCCACACCCTCCTCTCCATCCGACCCCTCACGTTACCGGCCTGAGCCAGAGGAGGTGGGGGGGCAACAATATTTGGACAGGCAGGGGGTGGAGAAATGGGCCGTGTTTCAACTGGGACCACGACCAGCATGGACACTGTGGGCCGAAGGGCCTGTCCCCCGTACTGTCCTGTGGTCCAACATCGAGCTGACAAACACAGCCCCAGCTCCGACCCTGCATTAACAGCTAGTTACCAAGCTAGTTACTGATCACTGACCAGTTATTAGACACCTGCTAGTCACCAATCACCCAGTCATCGATCTCTCACTGGTCACCAGTCTGCAGTGACCGTGTCCTGTGGGTCAGCCCCTGCCCCAACCCCGGGCAGTGATATCGGACTGAACCCAGGGATACGGTGTCTGCCCCCTCCCCCATCCCGGGGGGAGGTGGCAACGGGGAGACGGGGAGAGAGGGGCAAATGCAAATGGTCCAGAGAACAAACAGCGGCAGCGGGGGAGTGGAGGGAAACGGAGGGGAGGAGGGCGGTGGAGGAGGTCCCTGGAGGGGAAGGCTCGGTGCCAGTGAGGGAGGGCGAGAGGACTTGGGCAGTGGAGTTGATCTCGTGCCAGAGCAGAGCTGAGACCTGGAGTCCGGTCGGAGCGGACCCAGAGCGGAGACCCACCTTCCTGGGTGATGCAGATGGAGCCGCTGCCCATTCCGACCCGCAGCCCGTCCACCCCGGCATCGATCAGGTTCTTGGCCTGTGCTGCCGTCACCACTGGGGAGAGACATTACGTTATTCACCGGGACGTGGACCGCGCTCCGGGATGGTCAGTCCACGGGACAGACAGGGAAGGGGATACTTAATGGCAAAGGTCCCTGTCAGTCAGCTCTCATCAGTTTTGAGATCCAGCACGGAAACACCGAGCAACACTGACCATCGATCACCCGTTCACACTTGTTCTATTGTCTCCCTCTTTCACAGCCACACCCTGCACACAAGGGGCAAGGGGCAAGGGGCAATTTACAGAGGGCCAATTAACCACACGTCTTTGGGATGTGGGAGGAAACCGGGGCACCCGGAGAAAACCCACGAGGTCACAGGGAGAACGTTGGTCTCATAGCAGAAGCGAAGTATCCTGAACTAGTTCTGCTGCCTCCATCATCTATTGCAACAAGTGATGGCTCCCACTGATTGTCGCCGGGAGCTTGCGTCCTTTTCAGGACAGATGGTGACAGCGAGGTCAACATTTGAAACATGGAAGATGGACACGGAAGAAGAAGAGGGAGAACGTTCAAACTCCACACAGACAGCATCCAAGGTCAGGATTGAACCCAGGTCTGTGCCACCCCTCTCAGATGTCGAAGGTTTGGAGACTGGCTCACAGGCGATGGGCAGAGTGGTCCCTGGGCTCCCACATCGGACTCGGGACAGGGTGTGCAGATCCCACGAACGCTGACGGATTCACTCACCGTTGCCGCCGATGACCTGCAGATCGGGAAACTTCTCCTTGATGTGTTGGATCATCTCTATCTGGAAGATGGAATTCCCCTGAGAGGAGTCCTAGAGAGACAGGGGGAAGGGGGTCACACACTGACCCTCACTGGGGGACGGTCCCGGGGGGGGGGGGGGGGGGGGGGGAGAGGAGGGAGAGGTCCCGAGGAATGTGTTGAAGTCACTCACCAGGACCAGGGCGTCCACCCCCGCCTGTACCAGCAGCTCGAGTCTGTAGCGGTCATCAGGGTGGGTGCCGATGGCAGCTCCACACAGCAGTTGCTTCTTGCTGTCCTTGGAGGCGAGCGGGTAGTCGCGGTTCTTCTTCAGGTCCGTACGGGCGATGATGGCAACCAGCTGGTCCTGTTCGTTCACAATCGGCAGCTTCCCTGTGGGGGATGGGCAGAGGTCAGCCCAGGGGCATGGGTCCGACAGGCTCAAACTGGAGGGCGGGTGTCAGTCCGGGGGGAGTGGGACGGGACAGGAGTCGACCAGGGGGTAAGACCAGACTTGGGGGGGGGGGGGGGATCAGTGGTGGGTGTCCACGCAGGGATGTGGGGTGGGGGGCACCTTTCTTGCTGCGTTGCAGGATCTCATTGGCCTCCTTCAGCCTCACGCCCGCCGGGGCCACCACCAGCTCCTCCCTCCGGGTCATGACCTGGACACGAGGGCAAATGTTAGCACGGCACCACCCATCTCCAACGCCAACACCCGCGGTTACCCCCCCACCCCCTGTACCCCACTCCCCCCCACACCGAACCAGCCCCGGCCCACACCCCCCTCCCCCGTACCTGCTCCAGGGGCAGCTCCTGCTCGCTCTCCCCCAGGAAGTCGATGTCCCGGGAGGAGATGATCCCGGCCAGTCGCCCGCCCAGCGTTCCCGTGTCTGTGATGGGGATCCCACAGAACCCGTGCCGTGCCTTCGCCTCAAACACGTCTCGCACACGGTGCCGGGGGCTCAGCACCACCGGGTCCGTGATGAAGCCCTGCTCGTACTTCTGAGGGCCAGAGAGCAATGGTCAGCCTCAAATCCCAGCCCCGCCCCGCCCGACCTAGCCCCTAACCCGACCCTTCACCCTGCCAGACGTCACCCCTGCTATCACTGACTTCCCCACTGATCAATCTTCCCCCCAAAACATTGCACCCCCATGAGTACCCCCCCACCCTGTGCCCCTCCACCCAACCCCCATCCCCTGCGCTCTCCCCTGGTCTCCCCACCCCCCTGCACCCCTCACCCGTTTATCCGCAGCCCTCCACGCTCCCGCCTCCTGCCCCCGCCACCATCTCCCCATTGCCCTCTCCTCTACTCTCACCATCCCCCCCCCCCACCGCACCCCACCCCCCCCATCAGTGTCCGTACCTTGACCCGCCGCACCTGGTTGGCCTGGAACTCAGGTGTGCAGTTGTGGTGGATGATCCCGATTCCCCCCATCAGCTGTGGGGGGAGGGGGTGGGAAAACGGGAAGGGAAGAGATGGGGATATGAAGGGGGAGAGTTAGGCACATTTCCAGCCACTGTACATCATCCCGTCTCCCCCACCCTCTCCCCATGCATCCTAGAAAGCATTTTATCATGGTGCATCACAGCAGAGTTTGGGAACAGCTCCATCCGAGACCACAAGAAATTGCGGAGAGTTGTGGATGCAGCTCAGACCATCGCACAAACCACCCTCCCTCCCATTGATTCCATCTACACCTCACGCTGCCACCAGCATAATCAAGGACCAATCTCATCCCAGACCCGCCCTCTCCCATCAGGCAAGAGGCACAAAAGTGTGAAAACGCACACCTCCAGATTGAGGGGCAGTTTCTTCCCAGCCGTTATCGGGCAACTGAACCCACTAGAGAGCGGTCCTGACCTCCCATCTACCTCATTGGAGACCCTCGGACTATCTTTGGTGGACTTTACTGGAATTTATCTTGCACTAAACATTATTCCCTTTGACTGGTAATTATGCCTGATTGTAACCACGTGTGCCGACTGGACAGCTCGCAATAAACACTGTTCACTGTACCTCGGTACACGTGACGATAACCTAAACTAAACTCCCCGTGCACTGCTGACCGGGGAGATGGTGGTGTCGGATCTTGGCTGCGGAGGGAGGGGTACCTTAAGCAGGAACCCCCCCCCCCTCGGCCCTGGGTGTGACAGTGGGCAGTGACGGGCTCTGATGTGCTGGCCCTAGGGTGGGGAACATGGGGAAGATGTTCACTCACTGCCATGGCGATCGCCATGTTGGCCTCGGTAACTGTATCCATCGGCGACGAGACCAACGGCGTCTTCAGCGTGATCTTCTTGGTGAGGGCAGAGGTCAGGTCCTGAGAGGAAAGAAGGGGGTGGGTGCGGGGAGGAGTTGGTGGAAAAGATGGAGAAAATTCAGTTTCCAGTCACAGGCTGGACAAGTCACACTCCTTCCCTCCTCTGACCCCTCTCCCGAAGCCTTCCACCCCTACCCCTCCCACCCCCTCCCTTAGCACCGATTCGTTGCACAGAAATAAATCCCGGAGATGTAACGTGACCGTGGCCCCTCCCTCCACAACTGTCAGCGTCAGTGCACGAGGGAGGTGCAGGCTGCTGCCTTCACACCCCACCCAACACAGCTCAGGGACAGGAGGGTGGCACAGTAACACAGCTAAAGAGCAGCTGCCTCACAGCGCCTGACACCCGCTTCCATCCTCATCTTGGGTGCTGTTGTGTGGAGTTTGCACGTTCCCCCTGTGACCATGTGGGTTTCCTCCCACACCCAAAAGACGTGCGGGTTTGTATGTTCATTGGCCTCTGTAAATTGCCCCAGTGTGTAGGGAGTGGATGAGAATGTGGGACGACGTGGAGCTAGCATGACTGGGTGATCGATGGTCGTCGCAAACTCGGTGGGCCCTGTTTCCGTGCTGGATCCCAGGTTCAGGGTACGCGCTGGACCGTGTGAAAGCACCTGTGGAAACAGCTGCAGAAAGGGCAGGGCACTGGAGAACCATCAACCACTCCCCACAGAGCTGCGATGGGCAGGGGGGAGATAAGACAAGAGGCCAGTCATGAGGGACGATGGCAGACAGATCCTCCTGTCCCACATCCCTTGCCCAACAACTCCCGCAGAACGCACTGTCACAACTCACCACTTGATCAGAGGTGAAATCTATGTATCCAGGCAAGATGAGGAAATCACTGGAATGGACAGGAGAGGGAGAGAAAGAGAGCGTGTGAGAGAGATCACAGACTGCTTCCGTCCACACATCCCCTCCAACAAACCTCAAACTCCCTCTATCTTGCACACTCCGACACAAACACCAAGCCCACGCCAGCGGCTCCAGTCACTGACTAACAGGGAGGTTTCTCCAGGGATTAAAAACCATAGAGAGTTTCAGGAAGGGAATTCCAGATACTGAAGGTTCGTCCAACAATGGTGTACGATGTAGGGACCTGAGGGGCAGCTTTTCCACACGGAGGGTGGTGGGTTTATGGAACGGGCTGCCACAGGAGGTAGTTGAGGCAGGTACTATAACAACATTTACAAGACACTTGGACGGCTACATGCATAGGAAAGGTTTAATGGGATATGGGCCAAACATGGGCAGGTGAGACTATTGTAGATGGACATCTCGGGGATGGGCAGGAAGAGGAGAGCAGGGATGAAGGGAGTGCGTGGGGAGGATGGGAGCACGAGGAAGGAGTGCACTTAAGGGTGAGGGAGGGAGGGAGGGAAGGAGTGGGCGTGGGGGTTTTTCTGCTTCACTCTGTGCTCTGGGTCTGGGGCTCCCTCTCCTGACACTCTGAGTGAATTGTCTGTTCGCAGCCCAGAGTCCAGTGTAATCTAATCGCCCATCCTCGTGACCATCTCCCCCTGCTCCACGAGGACCTCATTAACCATCAATGTCTCCATTCAACCCTCTGCAGCCAGTTACTAAACCGGGCGACCTCCTCCCTCCCTCTCCCCTCACCTCCACCTTACTTCCCTCACTCCTCCCAATCCACCCTCTCTGACCCCAAACCCCTAATTTGACCTTCACCCCCCCTCTTGACCTTGACCTCCGACCCGCATCCCGCTCCCTAACCCCCACCAGCCCAAAAACCCCACTCCCCTCCATGTCCCCCCTCCCCCCTCTCACGTGCACCCCTCTTCCCTGCATTTACCCCCCTCCCTACCCTTCCCCCTCTATCCCCTCTCGTTCGTCCCCCCTCCCCTCACTTGTAGGTCAGCCCCGCTCCGGAGCCGAGCAGCTGCGGGCCGCTCATCCCGTCCTCGGGGACGTAGCCGGTGCCGCCGCTGATCAGGTATTCGGCCCGCGCGGGATCCAGGGGGTCGCCGCCCCGTGGCCCGGTGCCGCTGCCGCTGCTCCCGGTGCCGCTCCCGGTGCCGCTGCCGCTCCCGGTGCTGCTGCCGGTGCCGCTCCCGGTCGCTTTGCCGCCGCCGCTGCTCCCGGTCCCGGTCCCGGTCTCCGCCGCCGCCGCGGGGACTCCACGCTCCGCCATGGCGTAACAATGTGACATCCCCGGATATCCGGCGCCACAATGTATCCAATAGGCAGCAATAGGGGGAGAGATGGGGGGGAGAGATGGGGAGGGAGGGAGGGAGGGAGGGGGGAGGGATGGGGAGGCGAGGGGGAGGGGGGAGAGATGGGGAGGGGGGGGAGGGGGAGAGATGGGGAGGGGGGGATGGGAGGAGGGAGGAGAGATGGGGAGGGAGGGGGGAGAGATGGGGAGGGGGGGAGGGGGGGAGGGATGGGAGAGATGGGGAGGGGGGGAGGGGGGGAGGGAGGGGGGAGAGATGGGAGGGAGGGAGGGGGAGAGATGGGGAGGGAGGGGGAGAGATGGAGGGGGAGAGGGGGGGAGGGGAGGGGGAGAGATGGGGAGGGAGGGAGGGGGGGGAGGGGGAGAGATGGGGGGGAGGGAGGGAGGGGGAGAGATGGAGGGGGGAGGATGGGGAGGGAGGGAGGGGGAGAGATGGGAGGGAGGGAGGGAGGGGGAGAGATGGGGAGGGAGGGAGGGGGAGAGATGAGGGAGGAGGGGGAGAGATGGGGAGGGAGGGAGGGGGAGGATGGGGAGGGAGGGAGGGGGAGAGATGGGGAGGGAGGGAGGGGGAGAGATGGGGGAGGGAGGGAGGGGGAGAGATGGGGAGGGAGGGAGGGGGAGAGATGGGGAGGGAGAGGGGGAGAGATGGGGAGGGAGGGAGGGGGAGAGATGAGGGAGGGAGGGAGGGGGAGAGATGGGGAGGGAGGGAGGGAGGGGGAGAGATGGGGAGGGAGGGAGGGGGAGAGATGGGGAGGGAGGGAGGGGGAGAGATGGGGAGGGGAGGGAGGGGGGAGAGATGGGGAGGGAGGGAGGGGGAGAGATGGGGAGGGGGAGGGAGGGGGAGAGATGGGGAGGGAGGGAGGGGGAGAGATGGGGAGGGAGGGAGGGGGGAGAGATGGGAGAGGGAGGGAGGGGGAGAGATGGGGAGGGGGAGGGAGGGAGGGGGAGAGATGGGGAGGGAGGGAGGGGGGAGAGATGGGGAGGGAGGGAGGGGGAGAGATGGGGAGGGAGGGATGGGGGGAGGGAGGGGGGAGAGATGGGGGGGAGGGAGGGAGGGGGAGAGATGGGGGGAGGGAGGGAGGGGGAGAGATGGGGAGGGAGGGAGGGGGAGAGATGGGGAGGGAGGGGGAGAGATGGGAGGGAGGGGGAGAGATGGGAGGGAGGGGGAGAGATGAGGGAGGGGGGGGGAGAGATGGGGGGGGAGGGAGGGGGAGAGATGGGGAGGGAGGGAGGGGGAGAGATGGGGGGAGGGGAGGGAGGGGGAGAGAGGAGGGAGGGGAGAGGGGGAGGGAGGGGGAGAGATGGAGATGGGGGGGAGGGGGAGAGATGGGGGGGAGGGGAGAGATGGGGAGGGGGGGAGGGGAGAGATGGGGAGGGGAGAGAGAGGGACGGGGGAGAGATGGGGAGAGAGGGAGGGAGGGGGAGAGATGGGGAGGGAGGGGGGAGGGGGGAGAGAGGGGGAGGGGGAGGGGGAGAGATGGGGAGGGAGGGGAGAGATGGGGGAGGGGGAGAGATGGGGGGGAGGGGGGAGATGGGGGGGGGGGAGATGGGGGGGAGGGGGGAGATGGGGGGGGGGGGATGGGGAGAGATGGGGGGAGGGGGAGGGATGGGGGGAGGGGGAGATGGAGAGGGGAGAGATGGGGGAGGGGGAGGAGAGATGGGGGGAGGGGGGAGACGAGGGAGGGGGGAGGTTCCCCGGGTTTAAGTGCAGAGTCTGTTTCCCAGAGTGAGATAAACCTCAGTTCTGGTTCTTGATTTAAGGTGAGAGGGAGAAGATTTCATAGGAACCTGAGGGACAACTGTTTCCACAGAGAGTGTGGTGGGTGTATGGAACAAGCTGCCAGAGCGAGTAGTTGAGGCAGGTACTGTAACAACATTTAAAATTGTCATTTAGAGAGGTACATGAATAGGAAAGGTTTAGAGGGATATGCGCCCAATGCGGGCAGGTGGGTCTAGTGTAGATGGGGTATCTTGGTGGGCTGATTAGCCTGTTTCTGTGCTGTATGACTGTGCCGAGAATTATATTCTGCACTCTGTATCTTCCCCTTTTCTCTACACATTTACCTTGATTATATTTAGTATGTATGATTGGATAGCATGCAACACACAGCTTTTCAGTGTACCACGTGACAATAACAAACCTAAACGCGGGATGAAGGAGTGTGTTCCCTCAGCAGGGCAAAGGCAGGTTACAGAGGTACCAACTAACGTCACATCACAAGGGCTCAGGTACACGTCTCCTAGAGTGGGAACATACACCCACTAGAAGCTCCCCACTGTATTCTGACGGTTGGGGAGATGTAGAAGAATGAATCTAGATCTAAATGACACCTGCAACCCTTCCTCCCTCTCCGCCCGCAGGGTTGGATTGAGTTGACACAGGGAGGTGCTCCCCAGGCTGTGGCTGCTGAACTCAGTCTCACACTATGCACCGACTGCCAGGGACTGAGATGAGGTGCAATTTCTTCCAGCAGAGGCAGTGAATCTGTGGAAAATCTTCAGGCTGGAGTCTGTCACAGATTGGTGCAACGGTAGTGGGGTGAGTGCAGTGAGATAAAAGAGCAGCCAGGATCACACTGAACAGCAGACGGGCTCATGGCCTGCTCCCGATACTCCCTTTGATGTCCTGCAAAACTCGAGGGGAGATGGGGAAAGGTTTTACATAAATGCAGAGCTGTGATTTGAAGGAATGCGTGAGCT
The DNA here is from genome assembly GCA_035221665.1 of Okamejei kenojei. Lineage (NCBI taxonomy): Eukaryota > Metazoa > Chordata > Chondrichthyes > Rajiformes > Rajidae > Okamejei > Okamejei kenojei. The sequence goes on along the minus strand of CM069146.1, from coordinate 27,184,158 downwards.
GACTTTATGGGATGGTGGGAGAAGCCGCCAGCACGGACGGATCCCCGGCAGCACCGTATTCAGCCATCGATGACCACCACGGACACTGGTCCCTGCGGCCATTTACCGTGACCAAGCTCTAACATCCTCCATCGGCCGGACGGCACAGGCAACCACTGCAGCAGTGCAGCTTGTGACAAAAACACTAGCTCTTTATTTCGCTCCCCCACCGAGCCTCGCTGAAGGTCGTCGCCGACCCGCTTGACCCTTGGACCTTTGCCAGTTCAGTGTTCAGGTTAGCCACGGCGCCACCAATGCTGTCTCTGCACCTTGCTGTCGGGATTCATCGCTTCACAAGAGGATGGGACCAGGTTAAAAACTCACAGGGTTTCCCCAAACAAAAGGTCTTTGTAAAGGGCGGGCGGGAGAGATAAGACCCGGGGGGGGGGGGGGGGGGGGGGGGGTGGGGAGAGAGAGATATAGGACAGGGCCGGTCAGCTTCAGCGAGGCTGACTCTTCCCTGACCCTTGCCCGTCACCTCAGTACAGAGACTGCTGCCTTCATCAGCCGCTGAGCAGTCCCCTCACTACCCAGCCCCAGCGGGCTTGTAAAGGCTGCCAGGGATTTTCCCCGTGACACGGGCAGTCTGTGGGAGGCAAGGATGCGAACCCTCCGTGAGCAAGTGTGCGTGGCCCTTTGTTGCTGCAGCCTGTTCAGTGTTGTGGTGTTGCTACTCAGCCTGTCAAAACGTTTCCATTGTTATCTCGCCTTTTGCGTGAACGAGGTGCAGCGCTGGATGGAGGACGAGTGCGCTCTACGGTGACGGAAACAAAATGCGGGAAAGCTGCAATCACCGGCTCCGAGGAGATAAAACTCAAAGCCTGGCGTTGGTCAGCGGGTGAGCTGCTGAAAGTTGTGGCGAGCTTCACTAGCAAACGCGCAGCGGCACTGGGGGAATATTCACACCGGGGACTGGCGGCACTGGACAGGGCTGAGGAGCAGGGACCCTGTGGCCTGGGAGGCTGAAGGGAGGGAGGGAGGGAGGGAAGGAGAAGCACCCAGACATCTTTGGGGAGGACACACACACACACTCCCAGAGTACATAACTTTCTACAAATGGATTGTTAAAAAAACACAATTTAATCTTATTTAACTTTTATTTAAAATACTTGAAACGGTATCACGAGTAAAGTAAGCAAAATAACATTGTACATGTTTGAATTTTTCCCTTTTCATTTGGTTAAAAAAAAATGTAACTATTGAAGTGCAGCCCAATATCGACAGCGTCTCAAACCGAGCGTTCCTGGTGGCGGGTGCCAAAGGCTGGGAGTGGAAGAGGAGGGGGAGTTGGGAGAGAGGAGGGAGGGAGAGGGGGAGGGGGAGGGGGAGGGAGGGAGGGAGGGGGGGGAGGGGGGGGGGGGAGGGGGAGGAGGGAGGGGAGGGGGGGGGGAGGGGGGGAGGGGGGGGGGGGGGGGGGGGATGGGGGGGGGGGGGGAAGGCGGGGGGGGGGGGGAGGCGGGAGGGGGAGGGGGGGCACTGAATGTGAATCAGCGCAGGGAGCAGCTCACAGTATGTAGTGCTGGGGAGGATCCATGGGCTGCACCTTTTATTCTGCACTTACCCCTACAACTACCGGGACGTGTGGGACAGGCTGTGGGGTGCATCAGCGGTGGGAGGGGAGAGAAACTAATGCTGTGGTGTCACGATCTCCCAGCCACAAATGGCCACTGCAGAAACTCCTCGTCAATGAAGTAAGTTAGGGGGAAGCAAGAATGGTGGGGGATGTGTGACCCGAGGGGTGGCCTGTAGAGAGATGGGGATGGGGTGCGGTGGGTGATCAGTGATGGTCTGTCCACAACCCCAGTACCCAGTAGAGTGTGCTGGGTTAATGCCCCAGCACCCTCGCATGCGTGCGTGTGTGCGTGTGCGTGTGTGTGTGTGCGTGTGTGTGTGTGTGTGTGTGTGCGTGTGTGTGTGTGCTGCGGTGACTCGATGTGCATCAGGGTCCAGGAGGGGCAGGCTGGCTGTGACCAGAGGTGTTACAATTCACGGGACCCTGGGGGTTCACAGGGAGGAGGGAGAGGGGTCAGGGGCTCTGGTCCCACGTCCACAGTGGGGCAAATGGGGTCAACAGGATCAGAAGTTGGCTGTACGGGACGGAAATGCCACTCCTTACACAAGGTTAACTCACCCCCACCACCAACCAAGAGCCGGTTGAGGACACTGCAGATGTGAGCAGTGAGTGAGGTGTGTAGGGGAGTGAGCCATGAACCGTCAGTGTCCACCCCAGCGCTGCCTCCTGTGGTGGGTCAGGGACCACGGGCCTCCTGTCGTGGAGCGGTCGGTGCACGGAGGAGGCTGCTCCTGTGGTGTGGTACCTCCTTGTGAATGCTCGCTCTGCAGCTGGACAGGAGGGGAAATCGTTCGAGGAATGTTGAGTTTACGCTGCCCGTGCTAACCGCAGCATCTGTTACAAGAACACAAACAATTTATGGGCGACTTGGGTCCATAAATCCCACAGTCAAACTAAAACTGCGGTCAGAACATTTAAATTAAGGCAGGAAGGTGGAGGTGTGGACACAAGCAGTCAGTGGCTCCGAGGCAGGGGGCTCGAGGAAGCTGCCTCATTCTCTCAACGCAACACAAGTTAGTAAAACCAAAACAACTCTTACAAACTTAACGTTTCCTGATTCTTTGTGATTCTTTTAAACAGCATTTTAACAACTACAGTGGCCACCCCTGTGAACAGCAGTGAGAAGAGGGGGGAGAGTGTGTGTGGGGTCGGTGCAGCATGGAGTTTAGTATCAGCTGCACTTTATACACTGTGAATATTTGTCCAATGCATCCTCATGCAAAGCTCCAAGGCCCAATGAACACAGTGCCCAGCGGCCTGTCTATCACAGAGTCAGTGTCTGGTCACCAAGCCAACCTCACGACAAGCAGCAATACTCTGACTCCATGCAATGACGAGCTAGCCTCGCCACACATACATAATGTAGCTCAAGGAAGGAAATGGCCGGCAGAGCAACCAGCTGTACAGGTGGGGTCATCCATTCCCTGCTGACTGCTCAGGGAGCACCATCACCAGAGCAGTGCCTAAGCAATTTGGAAATCAGTTTAGGATTGTCACCATCCAGAATGAACATGCAGGTCATAATTAAAGAGTAGTTCTGGGACGGACTATTTGATTTGAAAGTAAAACCAGACGCCACCAACGTGACTGGGCTGCCTGAGGGCACCAGAGAATAGCTGCAGAGTTAGTCAGCTGTTGTTCACGGCTCCATATCAGCGCACACACTTTACTTTAGAGATACAGCATGGAAACGGGCAGCTCGGCCCACCGAGTCCGCGATCAGCACCACACCGTACACTAACACTATCCTACACAACAGCTAGGTATTCAGCACAGGCTGTGTGGAGTCAGTTGCCTGTTGCTGGGGGTACACCAAGCGGGTGCTAGTGGCACCCACTATCCCCGTGAACACTGGGTACCCACTGCCCAAGTACAGGAGGCACTGATCCGGGGCACTTGGCCAAACCCACCGAGAGGTGACCACGAACACAGATTACTGCAGCTGATGCCGGCAAGAAAATCTCCCTTGGATGAAAATTAAACTAGAGTCTCAGCATATAGTAGTACCAAGAGAAAAAAAATCCAAAAAAGAGACTTCAACCTTACCAACGCATCTGGTCCAAGTGTGCTTCTGAACAAACTCAACACACCGATCACAGTATTGTGCATCGACCACTCCCTGCCTACAGGGAGCAGCTCACAGTATGTAGTGCTACTGCCTGTTCATCCAGCTGTCGTGTAGTTGTGGACGCCAGTACCCTGCATGGAGATCCACGGACTGAGACCTCTTCCAGGGTGGATACAGGCCATGATGCAACCATACAAGCCTGGCCTGGCCAACACTGGGAAATACTACACACTATGGACTGCCCAACACTCCACTTAGCCCAATATAATAATTACAAATATCTCCTTTCTAGCAAAAAGTATAAAACAGAATTCCTCCAAAATAAAGCTACTGTATCTTTACATCAGTATCACAATAAATACAGTTCTGTATTTATATTGTATTGTCAAATCATTGCCACAATATTAGAGCCACCCTGCTGCGGATGGCAGAGCCACAGCCCGACTGTGACACCTGTGCAGACGCTGCAACCAGAGGCTGGGACCGGCGGCCGGGGATAAACTAAGTGATTCAACCTGTGGGTGACCAACGATGAACAGACACTGCCCACACGGGGTGGAGCAGGGCAGGACATCCCCTGCCTCCCTCCTTCCCTTCCTCTGACGTGCACTTCATTGTACTGCAACCAAAACTCCTTGCATCATTGCAGGCTGAGAAAAGCTTGCTGCGTTGCACAAACTATTAGAACAGAATACAGAAAAACAAAGGTCTCTTTATAATGGTATACGAGTATATTACAATAATTTTTCTCTGCCTGGAGTCAAAGCCTCGCACGTGGCCGGCATGTGAAAAGTCTTCAGTTCTAGTCAGTCTAAAAAAACATCATTTTTGTTTTAAGTATTGAAAAACTTTTAATTATATAAACCTTCATCAGCGTTCCATTCTCTCTTCCAGGTTAAATTCTCTTCAGTGGAGGTCAGGTTAAGCCAGCAACGGGCAGAAAGATTACTGATACATCCGTCTCACACCAATGACATGATGAGTTCACCCCGTGGGTGCCGGAGTTTGTGACACGAGTCTCCAAAGCCAGCAGGGCTTCCTGCTGCTCAAATCTGCCACGCATCAAAAAATAAAGTCGAAATCAAATCTGCCACTTGAGAAAGGCAACTGCCAGACTCCCTGTATCTGGGAGCCAACCCGATTATGCTAAATTATCCAGATATACACCAGGCGACACTCTCCCCAGGCCTCCGCAGTGATACACCGGGGAAGGAAGGCCCTGCTGTCCGTGTAGTGCCTAGGCGTCTGCTCCTGCCTCTCTGCCCAGGCTCTAGTGCAGGTTGGCAGCCGCCATGGCAAAGGCTTCCTGGATTTCTCGCACTGTCAGAATCCGAGTCAGCATCTGCTCCATGTGCTCCTTGCTGATGGGCTGGGTGGAGTACCAGATGGGGCTGTTGGGAGCCACCACCGGCTCAGGCGTCAGGTAGAAGGTGTCGTTCCTTCCCTTCACACTCTGGGGACTGAACAACACCACTCACGTTAGTGCCAACGCCAGCTCTCGCCTGCACAGCTTTTCCGCCCGCTCCCGCATCCTCAGTTCCAGGAAACCACGTTGAACATGACAGTCACTGAGCTCCAGGCGTGGGAGGGACCAGCTCTGATGTGCTGCCAACATCTGTGGCAGGGAGACTATGTGCCAACACCAGATTGGGTTCGGGGGTGGTGTTAAGTGTTCGTTAGGGGCTCGATGTCTCAGGGTCACCAAGGGCAGGCCTTGGCAAAGTGCTACCTTGGTGCAAGCCAGAGAAGGGGAGAGAGAAGCCAGTCTCCAGATCACCATCTACAGGAAGGATCTCTGCCGCACCACCCTCACTTGATCTCATGGATACGATTATTACAAACTGCTATCTTGGAGTACTGTGTGCAGTTCCTGCTACAGGAAAGATGCTAAGAAGCTGGAAAGAGTGCAGAGGATATTGCCAGGATTCGAGGACCAGGGGTATAGGGAGAGGTTGTGTAGACTAGGGGTTTATTCCTTGGAGCACAGGAGGCTGAGGGGTGATCATATAGAGGTGTATAAAATCATGAAGGGAATTGATAGGGTGAATGCACAGTCTTTTTCCCAGAATAGAGGAATCAAGGACCTATGTTTAAGATGAGAGGCGAAAGATTTAATATGAACCCGAGGGGCAGCTTTATCCACACAGAGGATGGTGGGTGTATGGAACAAACTGCCAGGAGGTGGTAGTTGAGGCGGGTATTATAACAGCATTAAGACATTTGGACAGGTACATGGATAGGAAAGGTTTAGAGGGATATGGGCCAAACATAGGCAGATGGGACCAACGTAGATAGGGCATGTTGGCTGGCAGACCAGTGTCCGTACTGTGTGACTCTATGGTGTCAAACTCTGGGGAACGCTGCACTGTACAAATAATTAGCAAGTAGATGAGCACGATTCCAGCTAAATACAAAAGATTGAGCAAGTTGTGCCTTCAAGACTTGAGAGAGTGGGCTGACACAGGCTAGAACCGACCAACCCGTGAAACACTCAGCAGAAACCAAAATGGCAACCTGCCACTGACATCCTCCACCTGGTCCCAGCACTGCACCCCGACCCTCCAGGATGGTGAAAAACAACGGACATTTTCCTTCATTCTTTTAATAATTCTAGATAATTTTTCTGCACTTTCACCTCCACGTTTTTGTTACCTTCCCAGTTACCCTTTGACATTTAACCTTTCTTATTTATACCCCAATTCTCTTCCCCCCCTTTCACTGCACATTAAAACACTCACATCGGCATTAGGCCAATTCTGATGAAAAGCCCCTTTCACACGATGTTATGTTTATCTGGCAAATGTTTGGCAGATGCTGAGGTTATCCACTTTGGTGGCAAAAAACAGGAAAGCAGACTATTATTTAAAATGGCGATTTGCGGCGAGACCTGTGTGTCATGGTACACCAGTCATTGAAAGTAGGCATGCAGGTGCAGCAGGCAGTGAAAAAAGCGAATGGTATGTTAGCTTTCATAGCAAAAGGATTTGAGTACAGGAGCAGGGAGGTTCTACTTCAGTTGTACAGGGTCTTGGTGAGACCACATTAAGTTTTGGTCTCCCTGAGGAAGGACATTATTGCCATAGAGGGAGTGCAGAGAAGGTTCACCAGACTGATTCCTGGGATGTCAGGACTATCTTATAGACTCGGTTTTACTCTCTGGAATTTAGGAGATTAAGAGGGGATCTTTATAGAAACTTACAACATTCTTAATGGACAGGCTAGATGCAGGAAGATTGTTCCCGATGTTGGGGAAGTCCAGGACAGGGGTCACAGCTTAAGGATAAGGGGGAAAATCCACTTTTTTCACACGTCTTGGAACTCTCTGCCACAGAGGGTAGTTGAGGCCAGTTCATTGGCTATATTTAAGAGTGAGTTGGATGTGGCCCTTGTGGCTAAGGGGATCAGAGGGTATGGAGAGAAGGCAGGTACGGGATACTGAGTTGGATGATCAGCCATGATCATATTGAATGGCGGTGCAGGCTCGAAGGGCTGAATGGCCTACTCCTGCACCTAATTTCTATGTTTCTATGTTTCTATTTTCCAAAATTCCACTAAATCAAGACTATCAACACTAAAACTATACGCTGTGGAAGAAGTAATGAACAGACTCGAGGATGGAAGTGGTGACACAACTCATCTCTCACTTGCAGCTACATCCTCACCATTTGAAGAGGTAGAAGTCGTAGAGTTTGATGGGGCAGCGCAAAGGATTCTCCGGGTTTTCCGACTGCTCTGCATACATGTCATCTGTAACTGAAACAAGGGGAGATCTCAGGCTTCAGATCATCATTCTACTGTCACACCTGAACAGTCCACAAAACCAGCAAGAGGCAAGGTTGCCCCTCAAGCAAAGACCGCTGACACAGTTCCAAGGTGCCAGCAGATCCGCCCAGTGGCAGACCTGACGTTGAGCGCTGGAGGCCAGCGGCCAGGAGAAGGGATGAGCTTGAGGTTTAGGTGCAGAGGCCGAGTGTAACAAGGATGGTCCGGGATAGGAGAGGGGAGAAGACGCGAGTGACGGCACATGCTGGAATCTGCAGCTAAAAGTAACCCGCTGATGGAAAGCAGCATTTGTGGGGACAAAGGATGGTCGACATTTGCAGGCGAGATCCTGTCATATGCTGAGAGAATGGAGCAGCTGGGCTTATACACTCTGGCATTAAGAAGGACGAGAGGGGATCTCATTGAAACATATAAGATTGTTAAGGGCTTGGACACGCTAGAGGCAGGAAACATGTTCCAGATGTTGGGGGAGTCCAGAACCAGGGGCCACAGTTTAAGAATAAGCCATTTAGAACAGAGAGGAGAAAACACTTTTTCTCACAGAGGGCGGTGGAGGCAGGTTCTCTGGATGCTTTCTAGAGAGAGCTAGATAGGGCTCTTAAAAATAGCAGAGTCAGGGGATATGGGGAGAAGGTAGGAACGGGGTACTGATTGGGGATGATCAGCAATGATCACATTGAATGGCGGCGCTGGCTCGAAGGGCCGAATGGCCTACTCCTGCACCTATTGTCACTCAGTACTGATGTTTTTATATGACATGTTTAAGTCATGGTAAGGGCTTTCCTTTTGTATTAAACCCACCAGTCACAAGAAGGTAGGGCAGTGAGTGGATGATTAAGCTCCTCCTGTGGGAGGTGGGAGATCAGGTCGCGGTTGGGAGGCGCTTGGGGCAGAACGGGCCGGGGGGAGGGCAGATCCAGTGGCAGCTCCTCTCTGACCACATGCGTCAGCTGGGCCAGTAGCTGAACTCTGAGCGTATCGGAGGCAGAGGTGGTCACACTGCAGGTTTAGCAAGAGGCAAAGCAGCAGCAGCCAGTGGCACTACACCTGGATGTGCTGTGCAGGTCAATGTCTAGACATGCAATAGTGATGCTCTGAATGTCAGGCACGCAGTTCTGTGGTTGTAAACGAGACTTCAAGATGGCGCCTCATCTTCCTGTTGCCAGGGTCTCAGAAAAGGTTCAGAACCCTCTGAAAGGGAAGGGTTAGCAGCCAGAGGTTGTGATCCATATTGGTGCTAAGTATGTAGGTTTCTAGAGAGACAAGGTCTTGCAAAATGAACATGGGGAATAAGGCTGGAAACTGACAAACAAGGGCTGTAATCTCTGAATTACTCCCTGTGCTAGTGAGCATAGGAACAGGAAGATAGGTTGGCGGAAGGAAGGGGATGAGGAGTTGGTGCAGGAGGGAGGGCTTCATTGGGATCTCTCCAAGGGCAGGGAGAACTGTACAACGACAGATGCACCTGACTGAAGGGGCAACGTCTTGGAAAAGATGTGGACAGGACCTTTCTCCAGAGTCTGTCACTGGACCCCTTGTGGCAAACACATTCAGAAATCTCTGGTGTGGAACGGACCAGAAACAAAGTAAAAACAAGAGTAGTGAATATACAAATGTTATTAGGTTATGTTTCAAATGTCCTTATCGAGTTCAATGCTCATGACATTTAATGTTCAGTTTTTGCTGAGATTTCAGTTCATCCATGGGAAGACTGGCTTGCCATTGTTACACAGGGCTGGAGTCTGTGCTGAACAACGTTACACACAGTTTGGAGTGGGAAGCCGCTGACCTTTCTGGCCGGTTTGATGCAGACCCAGTGCTTTCAGGTAACGAATGCTTGTGCTTTTGTCCTTGGGATTCACTGGGTTCTTCTTGGTTTGCCGGACTACTTTAGTGAATGCCAGTTTCATGTGTTGCTCCACACTTTTCAATAGGAAGTACCTGAATGGAGAGAGCATGTCCAAGAGTTGTCAAAAATAACATTCAGAAAATCTACAAGATCTGTATCCAAGCTTTAGAGTTTTCATCTCTGGGGAAAAATCTGCCTTATCTCAATCTTGTACGGACAAACATTATCTTTAAGCTGTTTGTGCCACATGAAGAAACATCCTCACCCGTCTCGACACCTGAAGGATCTTTGCCTTCATCAACACTAACCAGTATAGGCCCAGCCTGTCCAACCTTCATAAGTCATCCTCTCTAGATGTTGATCTAGTAAACCCTCTCTGTACTGCACTCACCATAGTCGCACAGAAGAGAAACAGTCCCTTCAGCCCACCAGCTCCACGCTGAAATAAGGAACCCATTACACTGCTCCAGAAGTGGTCTCACCTTCAGAACCCAAGCATCACCTCCCTCCCCCCACATTCAATTTCAATCACCATAACCGACACTGATAGTTGACCTGATTACTTGCTGGACTTGTCCTTTGTGAACCTTGCTTTAGGACCCGGTCCTTCTGCATCTCTCACCATTTAGATGACTTGTCAATTTTCCCTGACAGGTACAGTGCCCCAGTTCCTCTTCATCAACAGCATGCTACCTCTTCACAGAACCCCAGCATGATTCCACCTTCATGCTGATTACCTGGACCTTTTCACAGTGCCCTGCTATTAGGTCTTTAGAAATAACTTTAACATTTCCTGAAGAAGGATCTCAACCCGAAACGTTGCCCATTTCCTTTGCTCCATAGATGCTGCCTCACCCGCTGAGTTTCTCCAGCATTTTTGTCTACCTTCAATTTTCCAGCATCTGCAGTTCCTTCTTAAAAACTCTTTAACATTTTCTCTATGATGTAGATGCATGCATTATCCTGCCTCATCACCCTCTCTTTGGGCAGACAACTGAAGTGTGATGAATTGTAAACTGAGAGCCTGGGGTGGACAGATTGATAACAATGTTTTATTCATTTTAAGCTTTCCATCTCCTTCCTTTTTAAAATTAAGGTGCTACTTTTTGCTATTACCAATCGAATGAGTCTTCCCCATATCTAGAGAATGTCGTAACTGAGGTACATTGACAAAGATGAGAATTATTTTAGCTCATCACCCAAAAGAGGAGAGAGAAAAAAAATGGAAGTGAGGAAGGAAATGCATTTTTCTTTTAATTTGTTGGAGGGATTATCTCAGGATTACTTGTGAGATTTCTAATAACTGCAAAGACTGCTGCAGTTATTAGAAATTACAAAGACTTCATTCTCCTTCCTACTACGCCCTTATAAAGGAAATAACCATATAACCATATAACATATAACAATTACAGCACGGAAACAGGCCCTCTCGGCCCTTCCAGTCCGTGCCGACCATTTGTTTTCCCCTAGTCCCATCTACCTGCACTCAGACCATACCCCTCCATTCCCTTCACGTCCATATACCTATCCACTTTACTCTTAAATGTTAAAATCGATCCTGCCTCCACCACTTCTGCTGGAAGCCGATTCCACACAGCCACCAGTACCAAATAGTAACAGTAAACAAGTCTGCAAATGATCTGATCAGAATAATAACAGGAAATAAGCTAAAATACCCAAAGTAAATGAAACATCCAACAGGAGACCCAATGGGAACCAGAAAGGTCATGATGCACATAGATTCACTGTGCCACCAGCAACTATTTGCACATGAAGATTGTTCATAACCTACAAGTTTGTTGTATAACAAAAATGCTTGTGACAACTGTAGTAAAGTAAGCAACTATACAATAAGGAGGAGTTTGGGTTAGGAGGGTTGCTGGCACTCACTTGGTGTTGAAGAACATGAGCGTTGTAAGGAGGGTGGAAGGTGAGTGAGCTCCGAGCTGCTTGCATTCCCACAACATCTCCTCCGTGATGTGACTGGGGATCATGTAACCTATGAAACAACACATTGTTTTACTTCCCTCTGCATGCCTTGACAGTACCTATTGAATAAGTAGTCAGCCCTAACTCTAATGCACAGACGGCTGTGAAGACCAAGACAATGGATACCTTTAAGGCAGAGATTGACAGATCATAGGGTTGAGAGGGAAAGATATACAAGCCATGATTGAATGGCTGAGTAGACTTGATTGGCCAAATGACCAAATTTTGCTTCTATAATTTATGAACATGATGATCCTAAACCTACCCGTCTCTACAATCTAGAAAGATGACAGATGTTCTTATTGAGGCAGACAAAATTCTTCTGGGGCTTAACAATGTAGTTGCAGAGCTGACGTAATATGGATCATTTGTACCCAAGCTTACCCGTGGCACAACAAGAACATTTCCAAGGTATAAATTGTATATTTTTTTAATCTTGTGACCCAAGGTGGATTGAACAAAGTTCTAAATGGTGTAAAGGCAAGAGGTTACACAGGTCCAGAGACCTCAGCGTGCATGTACAGCGATTAAAATGCCCTGCATAAATGTGCAGAGGTTAATGAATTGTTACTTGAAGAGCAGTGTACAGCAACTGAGATTGTGCTACAGCCAAACAAAATGCCAGTGGCTCCACACTTGTAGTATGGCTCTGGGACCACACCTGGAGTACCGCTCTGGCAGCACAGTATTAGACTGGCCTTAGGGAGTGCCATGCAGAATGACTGGAATGATTACACAGTAACAACGCTGCCTCATTTTAAGGCCCAGAATCTGATCCCAACCCTGGCTGCTGGTGGTACAGTTTCATGCTCTCTCCGTGACTCCGTTTCTCTCCGGTGCTCTGGTTTCCTCTCATCCTCAAATATGTATCAGGAGGTTAACCTTTCTATAAATTATCTTCAAGCAATGACAAAAAGGATCAAAAGGGTGTTGATGAACATGTGTGAGAACGAGCAAGTTGCAGGGAAAAGAGCAGAGGAATGGAACCAATAGGATCAATAGGGTTCGCGTTTTGGAAAATCATGCTCCAGATGGTTTCTCGGACCAAGCCCCTCATCCCACGGGACACAACGTGTTCTGCAGGGAAAACATCTACCACGTGCAACAGTAACTGTGGCCTTGGCTGGCGCGGGCCTGAAACCCACCACTTACCCAGAGAGCTGACCTGAGGCTGCCAGTCCTTTAATACATCCTGCAGCCTCTCAGTGAACTTTGTATAGTAGATATCTGAAAATATATCATCTACTCGGCCATTTTCAAACAGATACTGAAAAAAAGTTCAAAGAGAAATTCCACTTTCATTGTTTCTTTAATGTCAATCCAGCATTTAATCTAAAGTCAAATGACTGCAGATGTTGGAAATCTGAAATAAAGTCAGGGGAGTGCCTCTCTGCAAACTTAAAACAGGTTTGCCATTCCTACGGATTACCATTTCTCTCTTCATACCCAAGCTAGTTAGACATCTTCTCCTTCAGATTTCCAGCATTGTAGTTTTTACTTACTTCAGTTGGTTGTGTGAAAACTGACTGCACACACACCCCTACACAGATAAGCACAGAGACACAGGTAGAGACGCACATAGACACACACACAGGCAGAATACACACATTGACAGAGATACACACACACCCAGAGACACCCAAGACAGGTGCAGAGACACATACACACAGGCAGCGTCACATACATAGACAGAGACACAAACACCCACAGGGACAACCAAGACATGTGCAGATAGACACACACAAGCAGAGTAACACACAGAGACAGTCACATAAACACAAGCAGAGAGACACACACAAATACAGGCAGTCACACATACAGACAGACATATGCGCACACACACACACACGCAGACAATGCCTGGAGAGTTGCTTGGAAACTCTAGACTACTGGTTGGTACATTTAACTCAGTCATCAGCTGCTGTACCTTTTGAATGCAGAGACATACGTAGTAGAGCATATCTGGATTGTAGGCTTCCCCCTCGGGTGTGCGAGCCTCCTTCAGCATTAGACACAGTCCATAGTTCAATTCTGCCACCGCTGATGAGAGGAGATTCTCCTGGAAGCGCAGTGGCTGTCGGCCTTGCCAGAGAGAAGAGACAACATCACCGTGTGCTGTACAGCTCTGGCCCCTCCCCATTCACCTTGCAACACTGACTGAACTACCTTGCCCCATTAGCAATGTTCAGTCAGCAATGTTCAGACAAATGGCAGCAATGTTTAGACAAGTTGTATCGAGGACAACATTATATTATTCCTCTTTTTGGAAATGAACATTTTCCAAAATCACCAACCAGTGGCATTGCCTTAAATAAAGTAGATACCAACACAGTGCTGTCACCTCCTGCAATGGAACGTGAAGAGGAATGTTTTGACAGAAATGTTGCCGCTTAAAGCATCACCATATATCAAAAGCCCAAACTTCCTGCAGCTACAGTGCAACATACTCATTGTTACACCTACACCTGTAACGGTCCCTATTTAGTTCCTTTTAATCTCAATCGACTCTAATCACAGTAATACAACCACTGAAGTAACAACCGTGCACTTGAAAGCCACTGCTAAGCTGGGCTTGTGTGCAAGATACAGTAACTGCAATTGTTAAACGGTAGCGTGATTTAGGACTGAGCCTGTGAGCTCCCAAGCAAAGCCAAACACCCCATGAAACAGGTGAAACAATAGGCAGAGGGTTCAAGGGAAGCAACTGTGATGTTTTCACCTCTTCAGAAAAAGGTCAAATTGCCCAGGGTTACTGACACACACACACCTGGAGACTTTGGCAGCGATCCACATCAGGTCTATTTGCCCATTGTGCACAGTCAATATTAATTTTGTACTTGTCTTTATTTCGGGAGCTTTATTTTTCCATTTGATGTTTCCTTCCTTTGAAGAAATGCTTTAAAGATTGAACCCTGTTACAACTGCCCCACTGGTATAACAGACTGAACTCTGGTACGCCACACCCAATAACTTGTTGGTCTATGTACAAAGCCACACACCATCAACCAATGGTATGTACAATTACGTAGATAGCTGTCACTGATCCCAGAAAATTGGGTCCCAAACAGAAAGCACAAGTGTAGAGTGGATACAAAACCAGATACAGTAGATTTACAAGTATATCTTTTTGGATACTATCATGTTATAGCTTTATAAACCTTTGGTTAGGCCACATTTGGAATATTATATACAAAAAAGCGAGCTGGACGAACTCAGTGGGTTCGGAAGCATCTGTGCTGGGAAATGGCAGAGGAAGGGTCCTGACCCGAAACATCACCAGATCCCTCCACAGATGCTGCCCGACCCCGAGTCCCTCCAGCACTTTTGTTTTTTGCTCAAGATTATTAGCGCGTGTCCTTTGGAAGATTGAGAGCAGTTCTGGTCACCCCAGTACTGAAGGATGATGCAGAAGTTTACCGGGACACTCCCTGGATTACTGGGTATTAGCTGTAAGGAGAGGTTGGACAAACTTGGATCATTTCCTCTGGAATGTTAGAGGCTGAGGGGAGTATATAAAATGATGAGAGGCATAGATAAGGTAGACAGTCAGAACCTTTTCTCCAGGGTGGAAGTGTCAAATGTGAATATCAGACAATTATAAAGTAAAATAGAATATTAACATTATAAATGCTGCACACATCATACCGAGGTCCGAATCTGATGGCATACTCCTGGCCACATTGCCTTACCAGGGCAAGGGAATTGTGGAGGTGTTCTTTTGCATCTCTGTGCAACCATGCACCTGAAGCAGGTAGGCATAATCCCCGATGTTGACCTACTAACACACAGCTAAACCAATTGCACTGTGCAATGGTTCTGAGATCAAATTACTCAAATTTGTCCCTTCCCCAAATTTTGGAATTGAAGTTAACGAAATTCCATAACCCAAGATATGGGCATTTATGCCCAGACCAACATTTGCAACAGGTTGTTTCAGGTGTAACAGCACTTACGACCAATGGGGGCTGGCCTGTTCTCAGAGTCCTTGTCAAACTCGGCGTTCTTGGTCTCTGCCCAGCTTTTCCAGACCCCAAGGCCTTCCTCTGGTTTCAGGGTGTTTGGCAAAAGCATCTCGGAAGCTGACATCGGCTGAGGCTCCACTTCGGCCACCTGCACTGCTTGGCCCTAGCGTCCAACAAAAATACGCAGTTTTCAGGACGATTACAATGCTCTGGCACAGTGAAAACCCACAGAAAACAGAGGCTCGCACTCAGATGCATCTGGCGCACTTCACATTCATTTATGCTGGAAACCGTAGAACATATCACGGCCTGTGGCCACACATCTTGGACAGCTTGTTTTGAAATTTATTGTTTTACGGAACAATTTTATCTCAGTTTCCATAAACATAATTTTGAAGCAAACTTGGTCTTCAGAAGCATGATATACAATAATTAACGGGCAGCTGATTTACGGTTAATGCATTGAATTAGTTTTGTGCAGATCTTGCGCTCTTCAGATTAGGATTAAACTTCGTAGACAATAACCAAGTGAAGGTATGGTATATCAGAATACATAAAACAAATGGGAAGTGTTAATAATGCTCTGCAAGGCCTGTTTTTTTAAAATATATATAAGCCTTTGATTTTGTAAAAGGTCTAAATTACTGACAAGATTGAGTCAGAAATTGGTGTCCTGTTTTGCAACTCACAATAATCAATTTATCTACTTATTTCCCTGAAGTCCTGCAATTTGATGGCATCCAACTCAAACTGCCCCCAAATAAAGGAGGTTGTAAGGCCATTTCTGAGGGAGATGAGAAAGTGGTTAAAGTACATATGAATACATAGAGTGGCTTAGACTACACAGCAAGGTTGTGTTGAACTTAAACACTGGTTAGAAACATAGAAACACAGAGATGCAGGAGTAGGCCATTTGGTCCTTCGAGCCAGCACTGCCATTCAATATGATCCTGGCTGATCATCTAAAATCAGTACCCCATATCCCTTGATTCCTTTAGCCCTAAGAGCTAAATCCAACTCTTGAAAACATCCAGTGAATTGGCCTCCATTGCCTTCTGTGGCAGAGAATTCCACAGATTCACAACGCTCTGGGTGAAAAAAAATGTCCTCATCTCAGTCCTAATTGGCCTACCTGTTATTCTGAAACTGTGACCCCCGGTTCTGGACTGCAACGTCGGGAACAGTTTTCCTGCATCTAGCCTGTCCAATCCCTTAAGAATTTTACATGTTTCTATAAGACCCCCTCTCTTCCTTCTAAATTCCAGTGAATGCAAGCCCAGTCGACCCATTCTTTCATATGTCAGTCCCGCCATCCCAGGAATTAACCTGGTGAACCAGTTAGACTGTATCCAATTCTAACCACAATACTTCAGGAAAATATGAATATCCCATATGTTCTTGATTCTATATTCTTGATATAGCTTCTATAATAACACCATCACACTGCTGAACTCGGAGTCCCGCCGATAGATTTCCACATCTGTATTTATTTATCTGTATTTATCTATATATTACTATCACTACGTACTGACACTAAACTGCATTTTGTTGTCCCCATGTATCTGTGCCATGACATTAAAGTTGAATTGAATTGAATTCCCCTACCCTGGGTAAAAGACTGTGCGTTCACCCTACCTATTCCCCTCTTGATTTTATACACAATAAGATCACCCCTTAACTTCCTGCGCTCCAGTGTAAAGTCCCAGCCTGCCCAACCTCTCACTGTACCTCAGGCCGAGTCCTGTCAACATCCTTGTAAATCTCTCTGCCCTCTCTCAAGCCTGATAGCTTCTCGCCTATAGCAGGCTGACCAAAACTGAACACAATACTCCAAGTGTAACATCACCAATGCCTTGTACAACTGTAAATAATGTCCCAACTTCCATATGCAATGCCCCAACTGATGAATGTCAAAGCCTCCACTGTCTACCTGTGATGCCACTATTAGGAAACTATGTACTTGCACTACGAGGCACCTCTGCTCTACCACACTCCCCCCAGCCCCTTTCACTGTGATGGTCCTGCCCTGGTTAAATTTCCAAAAATGCACCTCTTTATGTGAATTGTACGCAATCAGCCATTCCTGAGCCCACTTATGTAGCTGATCAAGGTTCTGCAGTATTTGTTGATAGCCTTCTTCACTGTCAACTATTTTATATCACATATTTCAGAATCATCTGCAAACTTGTTAACCATCTCTTGTACATTTGCATCCAAATAGTTTAAATAAACGAGCAGCCAACACCGATCCATGTCACACCACTAATCACATGTCTCCAGTTTGAGAAACAACCCGTCATCAGCCTCTGCTCCTCTCCTCTGCCCCCGCCCCCACCCCCCTCAAAACACATGCACAAATCAGTGTCATTTGTTTTTTCATGACTAATATCTCCTTTCACTGGTCAGGCGCATTATCAAATGGCATCTGATGCAGGTGCATTACAAGTTCAAGTAGGTGCTGCTGATTGAAGCCCACACAGACCAGGATAGACCCTGTGACCACGCCGAGTACAGGCTCGACAGGATGCTACTGAATTACTACCACAGTTAGATGTTTCCCAGCAAACAGTCGGTCACTCCTGCCTTACCTGTAGTTGTTGCTGCTGCTGCTGCGGATCCCACAGCTGCACGGACTGCGCCTGTGCCTGGTACGAGCCTCCTACTGCCTGCACGGCCACTGGGATGTGGATGTTGCCATTCATGAACTGTGCTGGGAAGATGGTGTTGGCCAGCGTGTGAACCACCTCCTCGTGAGAGTTCTTCATTACAGACGATACCAATTTATCTTTGTCCTCCTCCAGCTTCACGGCTGCCACACCGCTGGGCGAGCTGCTGACGTGGACCACATTGTAGGCCTCCTGAGGGATGGCGACATGCGTGGCTGTTTGCTGCTGCATGTCTGTACGAGGCTGTGTGGAGTACACGGGGATGGCCCAGGTCTCCCCACTGGGGCTTGTGATTGTGCCAGCTGTGGTCGTATACAGGTGGGCACTGTCCACTGTCAGGAGGTCGGGCCTCAGGGACACGTACCCTTGCTGCTGCCCCTGTGGAATGGCCAGCACGGTGGCCACAGGCTGCCCGGTGATAGTGTACGAAACAGTGATTGGCATGTCCACCTTGCGCTTCTTGACGGGCTGGAGGACATTCGAAGTACTGGAGCGCCGGTCCCCCTCACGAGGGGAGCCCTGTGGCTGAGATGGAGAGAGGGTGCCCACGGTCTGGATCTGGATCTGCTGCGTCTGGCCGGAGATGAGCTGGGCCTGGATCTGCTGGTGCTGGATGTGTTCGTCAGAGATCTCCGATGCCTGGATCTGCTGTGAGGACTGAATGTGCTGCACCGAGATTTGAGCCGCTTGCAGCTGCTGAGCCGTGCTGGGACTGTGCATGCTCTGCATCTGCTGAGAAGACTGCTGTTGCTGGGCTACAACTTGCTGCGGCTGCACCTGCACCTGAATCTGGTCGGGCGATGGGTGGAGCTGGGGAGACAGCTGCGTCGACATGTTCTGCGGAGATTGCTGCACCTGAACCTGCACCTGCAGAGAGCAGAGAAACACGGCCCGTTCACAGACAGAGCACTGACCTTCCTTCAGCTTCACGACCATATCCATGTCTGTTTACAACAGCTCGGGCAAGACTGGAGAGCGATTGTACGGTTGGGACAAACGCAAACATTTAAACAGAATTCGACAATGTTGTAATTTCAAAAGGTTTTGTTTAACGATTACTTCTTTTGGGCCACTCTCCCACTTTCAATACAGAATTGATTTGTGTGAATGAATGGCATTGCCTGAGAGATGACAATGAGGTTCAATATAATCATAGCCAGTCCAATACACACAGCCAAACTCTGTGAAAAAGTGACTCCTCAGGATCCTGTTAAATCTTTCCCCTCTCACCTTAAACCTCAGCCCTATGGTTCTTGATTCCCCTACCATGGGAAAAATACTCTGTGCATTCACCCTATTCATCCTCTTCATGATTTAATACTCATCTAAAAGATCACCCCTCATCCTCCTGTGCTCCAAGAAATAAAATCCTAGTCTGTCCAACCTCTCCCTATAGCTCAGGCACTCAAGTCCTGGCAATGTCCTTATTAAACGTCCCTACACTTTCCAGCATAATGGCATACTTCCTATAGCAGGGTGATCAAAACAACACATTACTCCAAGTGCAGCCTCACCAATGTCTTGAATATTTTTGCCAGTTGCATAAACACTGGTTAAGCCAAGATTCACTGCTTTACTCCTTTCATTCCCAAACTACTGCCACAAGACTTCAATCTGTTGGCACAGATTTACTGCACTGACAGCTTTTGCTGTCAGAGGCAAGGCAACGTCTCATCCAGTTTAATGTGTGTAGTTCTGGTCATCCCATTACAGGAAGGATATGAAGACTTGAGAGGGTGCAGAAGAGCTTCACCAAGTTGCTGCTGGATTAGAGGGTATTAGCAATCAGGTTGGACAAATTGGCTGTTTTCCCTGGAGTATCGGAGGCTGAAGGGAGGCCTGATAGATGTATATAAAATTATGAGAGGCATCGATAGGGTAGACAGAACCTTTTTCCCCCCCATGGTGGAAGTCTGAAGGCATAGCTCTAATGTGAGAGGCAAAGTTTAAAGGAGATGTGCGAGGCAAGTTTTTTTTTTCCCACACAGAGAGTGGTGGGTGCCTGAAATTCACTGTCAAGATATATTAGTGGTGTTTGAGAGGTTTTAGATGGGCACATGGATAAACAGGGAATGGTGGAATATGGACCATGTGCAGGCAGAGGAGATTAGCTAAACTTGCTATCATGCTATCAACAGACATTGTGGGCTGAAGGTTCTTTTCCTGTGCTAGACTGTTCTATGTTCTAACTGCAAGTGGAAGCCACAGCAATTACACTGCAGACAGCAATAATGCCCCGTTCAACCAACTCACAGGGAAGGCAACTCAAGCAAAATTGTAACCTCATTTTCACTAAACATGAAACGGGCTCCATGGTAATTTATGCAGATATTTCCAGGGCAGGAGAGAGATTCACTGTTCAGAGAAGGTCCTGGCTAGACCTGAGGTGCCTGGAAAATAAATTATATATAAAATTATGATGGTCCTAGATTGAATGAAGAAAGGTTCAATGTTCCTTGTTAGACAGATTGGTGGCACAGATTGGAGAAAGGATTATACGGGAGTGGAGAACAATTATTTCACTCAATGAGTAGTGGGGACTGAATGGGTGATGAAAACAGAAACTAAGACGATGGTTAAAAAGTCCCCAGTGACCACATAAATGGCCCAATGTGCAGGGCTATGGACCAAGGAATAGGGTTAACCCATACTGGGCTGAATGGCCTTCTTCCATGTCAGCAGTTTCTATAACTTGAATACATGTCATGGACAAGGACACCACAGTCTTTACGACTGTAACAACGTCACAAAAACATATCAGCAGCACATCTTACTCTGACTATTGATCTGAGGGAATCATCTCCTTATTGCTCTCATTGATATTTAAAACCTTTTTTTCAGTTGCAACTTCGCAATAACAACGAACATAAATTCCCAAATATTCCTCTTTATCGGTGATTGTAGAACTATAACCATTGCCCGTGGCCCATTGTGCAAGCCGTGGACCAGAGCCAGCAGCTAATGAGTTTAACGGCCAGTGTCCATCGACAATGAGATGGAGATTGGCCGCTGGGATTAGAAGCATTCTAATGTGGACAGCTGTCACTAGTTGTAATAATTCCTCCCTTTCCAATCCTAAGGAAGGAAAACATTCACTCTCGTCTGATACTAACATGTGAAAAGATCAGGCATGAACTATTGAAACCCTGCTGCCAATAAATTATTGGTGTATCATTATTCCTGGAAAGGCGTGCTGAGGTAGCAGGCAGTATGTTAAGTGGCAGAAATACAAACTGACAGGATGTGGCAAGGGGGGCTCAACAGGATGTATGCTGGAGTCACAAAACGGCCCATGAACCCACTGCCGACAATACAGAGAAAGAAAGCATTAAAAGTGATGCAGATAGAAATATTAAATAGTAAATTAAGATTACGAGAATGGGCAAAAGTAAAGTAATTGGATCATCAAATAGAGAATAATTCTGAAAACTGGATGGAACTGAGAACTTACCAAATGGAGAGAAGCTAAGTGTGTGGACACCGTCCGTTGAATGGTAGGGTAAGTGTAGGTTCATGTACATCGTGGAGAGTTACACAACAGAGACGACTATAATGTGAATCAGAGACTGGTGTACAAGTGTTATCGTGATGTCAGCTAGAAACCTGCCTCCTCTACCAACCTCCACATCTGTAGCAAGGACCATGTTCATGGGAGACTTGCAGTTGGACACCCCAACCGTATCTGCAGATGCTCTGATCTTCCAGCTATTTCTATCCTTGCATCTCCAATCAATGTTCTCCTGCCCAACCCCTTTGCTTTACTCCAATATTTTCCCTCCACCTTTTTCCACACCCAGCCTTCCCCCATTAATATCCAGAGCAGCTCCAAGGTTCTCCTCCCACTTCCTGATTAGATTCACATTAAAATAGACACAAAGTGCTGGAGTAACTCAGCGGTGTCAGGCAGTATTCTGGTGATGTTTTGGGTTGGGACCCTTCTTGAGACTCAGTTATGCCTATTTTTTAAAAAGTTTTCCTCACTATGAAGTGAGTTCCGTGAGACCCTCTGTCACTACTCCCCTCAGTGACCCAGTCAGAAAAAGAGTCCTGACCACAAAATGTAACCTATACATGTTCTGCAGAGATGCTGCCTGACCCGTTGACTTACTCCAGCACATCGTGTTTTTTTTTGGAAACCAGCATCAACAGTTCTCTGTTTCTTCAGATTCACACTAAACTGTGTTCACTCTACATGACCACTGCTCATTTTCCTCTAATAGTATTTCCTCCAATTTTCCTCCCTCTCACCAAGTCCAAATTCCACTTTCTACATGAAGCAGCTGTGAAAATATTCTCTCCTCACAGACTTACATTGGGTTTTTGGGGAACTACATGTTTGAATTGCTCTCCGATTAATTTAATACAAGGCATGGAAAAGGAAAGCCTAAGTAAGGTCACTGGTGCATTCCTTTGGTCGTGACTTCCGCAATCTTCTACTCTGACATTTTTAACCTGACTTGGAAATAAAGTTGGAGGAGACTGTTGAAGCCATACCTGGATCTGCTGAGCCTGCTGCTGAATCTGGTGCTCCTGCTGCTGGACAGTGGATGTGACGGGACAGGCGAGCTCCAGCAAGGAACCTGCCACCTCGGTGCTGTCCGTGTAGATGCAGTTACCGCCCTGCTGGTACACGGTCATGGTGGTCTGCTGGAACTCCTGCAAAGCCTCCGGTCCCTTTGCAGCCAATGACTCCAAGAACTCCTTCATTCTGTGTTGGGGGATAGTGCGTGCTTTCAACCGAATGTACTCCTCATATGACATAGCGTTATCCAATGAGTTATTCATGGTTACAGTTACCTGTATTCCTAAACAAAGGTTTAGCAAAAATTAAAAAGTAAAAATAAATGTGCTATTATCTATCAATTCCACCTCATTCAACCCGCATCTGTTCCAGAAGATCAAGATGCTTCCAGGACCCCACCAGTCAGCAAGATGCCACAACCGAGGCGGTTGGTCTCCTGGCCTTTCACAGACAACATTTCACAGCAGACTTCTACCAACTCAATTTAAAAACCACCATTAGAAGTGAGCAGAAAAGGAGGCATGGGTCAAGTAGGTCATGGGCAGCTAGGAAGGTCAATCCCTAGAGGAGTACATGCGATACAGGACTGCACTCAAGAAGGAAATCAAGACAAAAAGGGAGCATGAGATAGCTCTGGCAGATAAGAAAGAGAATCAAAAGAGATTTTACAAGGGAAAAAGAAACTAGGGAGAAAAAGGGCTCCACAGACACCAAAGTGGACATCTATATGTGAAGCCACAGGAGATGGACAAGGTTTCTCCTTGGCTTTTACTGCATAGAAGGACGGGAATATAAAGGAACATGGTAAAGTTAATGGGGATGTTTTGGGGTTAGCCCACATCACAGTAGAGATTATATGATACGATAAAACTTTAGTTATCCCCGGAGAGAAATTGGTCTGCCAACAGGCATAAAATACAAGATACATGAAATATGAAATTAAAGTTCAATTGAAGTGATGAGTGGAAAGTCCAGGATTTGGGATGTGCAAAGTGTGAGGGGAAAGGGGGATGGGAGTCAGTCTACCCCACGATAGAAGTGGGAGCAGTTGTGCAGCTCTGGGTGTCTTAAAACATATGAAGATAAATCTCTATGGCCTGATCAGATATATCAGAGGACACTGCATGAAGTAGAGCAGAAATTGCAGAAGCTCTGGCTGCGATATGTGAATCAGCGTTCGTCATGGGCGAGGTGACCGGAAGGGTGGCTAATGTTGTGCCTTGATTTAAGAAGGACTGCAAAGAAACACCTGTGAACTATAGACCAATCTTCCCAACAACAATGGTAGGTAGGTTACTGGAGAGGATTCTGAGGGATAAAATATGTATTATTTGAACAGGGGCTGATTCGGAATAGTCAGCATGGTTTTATGTGTTTGGGTGATAGTGTCTCACGAATGTGATTATGTTTTTTGAGGAAGTAACCAAGAGGATGGAAAAGCGCATGGACTATATGGACTTGCGTGAGCCTTTAACCGGCTGCTCTGGAAGGTTTGATTGCATGGGATCCAGGAATAATTGGATACAGGTGTCAGGGGTTATGGGGAGAAGCCAGCAGAATGGGGTTAAGAGGGAAATAGATCAGGCATAATTGAATGGCAGAGTAGACTTTATAGGTTGAATGGCCTAATTCTGCTCCTATCATGTGAACTTACATAATTGACGGGTGGAAGCAGAGGGTGATGGTGGAAGGATGGGTTTTTTTTAAATAGAGGCCTGTGAAGAGTGGTGTGCCTCAGGGATCGATGATTGGCTTTTTGTTTGTCATCTATATCAACTATTTGGATACAAATGTACAAGGTATGATTAGTAAGTTTGTTAATGATATAAAACTAGGTGTTATCATAGTTAACCTTTATTGAACTGCTGCAAGTAAGCATTTAATTGTACCACTGTCGATACATATAACACTTAAATACTCTTGACACAGTGAAGATGGTTATCAAGAATTTTAGTGGGATCTTGATCTAGTGTTCTGAGGAATAGAAAATTAATTCAGATAAGTGGGAGGGGTTACATTTTGAGAAGTCAAGACCTTCACAGTGAACAATAGGGCTGTGTGAAGTGTTGTCGAACAAAGGGATCTCGGAGTGAAGGTAGATAGTTCTCTGAAAGAGGTGTCAGAGGTAAATAGGGTGAAGAAGGCTTTAGGCACACTGGCCATCAATTGGGCAGTGTGTAAACATTGGGATGTTATGTTGCAGTTGTACATGATGTTGGCAAGGCCACACTTGGGAGGATTGTGTTAGGTTTGATCATTTGGAGCAAGTTCAATTTTGAAAGGATTGAATTGAATTCTTTACTGTTACATGTGACAAGTCACAGTGAATTTCTTTGGGTGCATACCCAAGCAGAGATGCCAACCCTAAATTTAGTTCACAGTAACATTCAACCCATTTGTCCGTAACAAATGGGGGTAAATGCATTTCTCTCAGTAACATACTACTCACTTGGGGTTGTTGCCGGCGGCTATGCGCCTGCGCACTGGTGCAGATCAGCGGGCTGCCGGCGGGCGGGTGCGGCACATGCGCACTTGGCAAGGTTGCCGGCGGGTCTGCGCCTGCGCACTGGGTGGGGGTGGGGGGGAGGCCCGGTGATGGGGCTGCCGTGAGCGGCCGGCTGGCGGCAAGAAACGTCGCCGTGTCGCTGATCGCGCGGGCCGGCGCCGCCCGGGCTCTGGGCCGGGCGTGGCTGCGAGCTGCCGGGCTGGCAAACCGGGGGCACAAGGCGCCGGCGTTCACCACGGGAGGAACACCGGCGCGGCGGTGTTCCGTAACAACATGTTTGGCTGCCGGAACACCGTAATATGGTTATTTCGCCGGGACAAAATACGGCGAATCCGGGACACTTGGCACCTCTGCCCAAGGTATGCAAATAGTCACCGTGTAAAGTGCCACGATGAGGAACAGAACTGGCCTGGGTAGGAATAGGTCGAGGAAAACTGCCAAACAAAACTGTAATCGAACACTGGAAAACCTTTAAACTGGCTTCATCTTTTTCCAGTTCCCTATCGTGTCAATTCCCTCAACTTTCTAAAAATTACGTACTCATTAAATTCCCCTGATGATCTACACCCCACAACACACTGGGATAGAAAACACCAGGGATTTACAACTCTGCAAGAAGTTCCTGACTTCTCCATTTTAAATGATTGCCTCTCATTGTATAATTGTCAGATGGCCACAGGAGCCGTTGGAAGAGAAGGAGGGGGAGGAGCGACACCTGACCAGTAAGCTTTAAAATCAAGCGCGGGGCTTGTTTTTCTCAGGGGCCCACAGGAGCCGTTGGAAGAGAAGGAGGGGGAGGAGCGACACCCGACCGGTAAGCTTTAAAATCAAGCGTGGGGCTTGTTTTTGCCTAAATCCATAACGTTCCATTTGGAGAAGTGGTTTTTTGAGGAAGCAGCTGATTGGTGGGAGGTGGACCAGGGTAAGCAGCTGATTGGCGATCAGATTTCAGCAGTTTGTAGTGATTTTGTATTGTTGATATTGTATCCTGTGTAAGGGGGGAGTATGAAGGCAAGGGAAGTGTACTGTTCTGGATGTCAGATGTGGGAGGTCAGGGAATCTGATAGCCCTCCAGATGTCCACATCTGCGCCAGGTGTGTCGAGATGGGGCTCCTAAAGGACTGTGTTAGGAACCTGGAGCAGCAGCTTGATGACCTCCGTCTGGCCAGGGAGAGCGAGGAGGTCATAGAGAGGAGCTACAGGGAGGTAGTCACTCCCAGACCACAGGAGGCAGACAAGTGGGTCACGGTTAGGAAGGGCAAGGGGCAGAGGCAGGGGCTAGAGAGTACCCCTGTGACTGTACACCTGGAAAATAGGTACTCGGGTTTGAGTGCGATTGGAGGGGACAGCCTACCTGGGGGCAGCAACAGCGGCCGGGTCTCCGGCACAGAGACCGGCCCTGATGCTCAGAAGGGTAGCAAAAAGAGGAGGGCAATTGTAATAGGGGACTCTATAGTTAGGGGGTCGGATGGGCGATTCTGTGGACGCAGTCGGGAGACCCGGATGGTAGTTAGCCTCCCTGGTGCCAGGGTCTCGGATGTGTCGGAACGTGTCCAAAAGATTCTGAAAAGGGAGGGAGAGGAGCCTGATGTTGTGGTACACATAGGTACCAATGACATAGGCAGAAAAAGAGACGAGGTCCTGAAGGAAGAATTTAGGGAGTTAGGGGGAAAGTTAAGGAGAAGGACCAAAAGGGTAACGATTTCAGGATTACTGCCTGTGCCACGTGACAGTGAGAGTAGGAATGGAATGAGGTGGAGGATAAATGCATGGCTGAGGGACTGGTGCAGTGGGCAGGGATTCATGTTTCTTGATCACTGGGACCTCGTTTGGGGAAGGCATGATCTTTTCCAAAAGGACGGGTTGCACTTGAACCCGAGGGGGACCAATATCCTGGTAGGGAGATTTGCAAAGGCTACTGGGGAGACTTTAAACTAGAAAGGCTGGGGGAAGGGACTCGGGTAGTGGGGGCTAAGGGACAGGGTGTGGGGCAAGAGGCAGAGAAGGGAAGCACTCGGACCCAAAATGTAGGCGAGAAAGAGGAAAAAGATAATAGACAGAGAATAAGGGATGGTGGGTTTCTAAAATGTGTATATTTTAATGCTAGGAGCATTGTAAGAAAGGTGGATGAACTTAGAGCCTGGATTGACACCTGGAAATATGATGTTGTGGCAATCAGTGAAACATGGTTGCAGGAGGGCTGTGATTGGAAACTAAATATTCCAGGATTTCATTGCTTCAGGTGTGATAGAATTGGAGGGACCAGAGGTGGAGGTGTTGCATTGCTTGTCAGAGAGGATATTACAGCAGTGCTTTGGCAGGATAGATTAGAGGGCTCGTCTGGGGAGGCTATTTGGGTGGAACTGGGAAGTGGGAACGGTGTAGCAACACTTTTAGGGGTGTATTATAGACCGCCAAATGGGGAGCGAGAATTGGAAGAGCAAATATGTACGGAGATAGCAGATATTAGCAGTAAGCACAAGGTAGAGATTGTGGGAGATTTCAATTTTCCAAAAATAGACTGGGAAACACATTCTGTAAATGGGCTGGATGGTTTGGAGTTTGTAAAATGTGCGCAGGATAGTTTTTTTGCAGCAGTACATAGAGGTATCGACAAGAGAAGGGGCAGTGCTGGACCTCCTGTTAGGAAATGAGGCAGGTCAGGTGACGGAGGTATGCGTTGGTAAGCACTTCGGGACCAGTGATCACAATACCATTAGTTTCAATATAATTATGGAGAGAGTCAGAACTGGACCTAGGGTGGAGATTTTTGAATGGAGAAAGGCTAACTTTGAGGGAATGCGCAAGGATTTAAAACGAGTGAATTGTGATACTTTGTTTTATGGGAAGGATGTAGAAGAGAAATGGAGGACATTTAAAGGGGAAATTGTAAGAGTACAGAATCTTTATGTCCCTATTAGGTTGAAAGGAAATAGTAAAAGTTGGAAAGAGCCATGGTTTAAGGGAAATTGGACACTTGTTTCGAAAAAAGAGAGATATCTACAATAATTATAGGAGGAATGGAGTAAATGAGGTGCTAGAGGAGAATAAAGAATGTAAAAAGAATCTTAAGAAAAATTAGGAAGGCTAAAAGAAGATGAGGTTGCTTTGGCAAGAAAGGTGAAAGTAAATCCAAAGGGTTTCTACAGCTATATTAATAGCAAAAGGATAACGAGGGATAAAATTGGACCATTAGAGAGCCAGAATGGACAGCTATCTGCAGAGCCAAAAGAGATGGGGGAAATAGTGAACAATTTATTTTCTTCGGTATTCACCAAGGAGAAGGATATTGAACTCTGTGAGGTAAGGGAAAAAAGTAGAGTAGCTATGGAAACTATGAGATTCAAAGAGGAGGTACTGACACTTTTGAAAAATATGAAAGTGGATAAGTCTCCAGGTCCTGACAGGATATTCCCTGGGACATTGAGGGACGTTAGTGTAGAAATAGCAGGAGCTATGACAAAAATATTTCAAATGTCATTAGAAACGGGCGTACTGCTCATGTTGTTCCATTGTTTAAAAAGGGTTCAAAGAATAAACCTAGCAATTATAGACCTGTTAGTTTGACGTCAGTGGTGGGCAAATTAATGGAAAGGATACTTAGAGATAATATATATAAGCATCTGGATAAACAGGGTCTGATCAGGAACAGTCAACATGGATTTGTGCCTGGAAGGTCATGTTTGACAAACCTTCTTGAATTTTTTGAAGCGGTTACTAGGGAAATTAATGAGGGTAAAGCAGTGGACGTTGTCTATATGGATTTCAGTAAGGCCTTTGACAAGGTTCCCCATGGAAGATTGGTTAAGAAGGTTCAATCTTTGGGTGTTAATGGCAGAGTAGCAAGATGGATTCAACAGTGGCTGAATGGGAGATGTCAGAGAGTAATGGTGGATGGCTGTTTTTCAGTTTGGAAGCCGGTGACTGTGGGGTGCCTCAGGGATCTGTGTTGGGTCCACTGTTGTTTGTCATGTACATCAATGATCTGGATGATGAGGTGGAAAATTGGATAAGTAAGTATGCAGATGATACCAAGATAGGTGGTGTTGTGGATAATGAAGTAGATTTTCAAAGTCTACAGAGAGATTTGGGCCATTTGGAAAAGTGGGCTGAAAGATGGCAGATGGAGTTTAATGCTGATAAGTGTGAAGTGCTACATCTTGGCAGGACAAATCAAAATGGGATGTACATGGTAAATGGTAGGGAATTGAGGAATGCTGTGGAACAGAGATCTAGGAATAACTGTGCATGGTTCCCTGAAGGTGGAATCGCATGTAGATAGGGTGGTAAAGAAAGGCTTTGGTGTGCTAGCCTTTATAAATCAGAGCATTGAATATAGGAGTAGGGAAGTAATGTTAAAATTGTACAAAGCATTGGTAAGACCAATTCTGGAGTATGGTGTGTACAATTTTGGTCGCCTAATTATAGGAAGGATGTCAACAAAATAGAGCATACAGAGGAGATTTACTAGAATGTTGCCAGGGTTCCAGCAACTATGTTACAGAGAAAGGTTGAACAAGTTAGGTCTTTATTCTTTGGAGCGCAGAAGGTTAAGGGGGGGACTTGATTGAGGT
The DNA here is from genome assembly GCA_035221665.1 of Okamejei kenojei. Classification (NCBI taxonomy): domain Eukaryota; kingdom Metazoa; phylum Chordata; class Chondrichthyes; order Rajiformes; family Rajidae; genus Okamejei; species Okamejei kenojei. The sequence goes on along the minus strand of CM069146.1, from coordinate 27,154,627 downwards.
TTTTAAAGGGATAGACAGAGTTGACGTGGATACATTTTTCCCATTGAGGGTAGGGAAGATTCAAACAAGAGGGCATGACATGAGAATTAAGGGACAGAAGTTTTAGGGGTAACTTGAGGGGGAACTTCTTTACTCAGAGAGTGGTGGCTGTGTGGAATGAGCTTCCAGCAGAAGTGGTGGAGGCAGGATCGATTTTAACATTTAAAAGTAAAGTGGATAGGTATATGGACGGGAAGGGAATGGAGGGGTATGGTCTGAGTGCAGGTAGATGGGTCTAGAGGAAAACAAATGGTCGGCACGGACTGGAAGGGCCGAGAGGGCCTGTTTCCGTGCTGTAATTGTTATATGGTTATATAAGACCATAAGACATAGGAGCAGAATTAAGCCATTCAGCCTATTGAGTCTGCTCCACCATTCAATCATGGCTGATCTATATTCCCCTCTTAACCCCATTCTCCTGCCTTCTCCTCGTAACCTATGACACCCTTACTAATCAAGAACCCATCAGTCTCCACTTTAAAAATACCCAATGACTTGGCCTCCGCAGCTGTCTGTGGGAATAAATTCCACGGATTCACCATCCTCTGACTAAAGACATTCCTCCTCATCTCCGTTCTAAAGGTACATCCTTTTATTCTGAGGTTGTGATCCTTGATCCTAGACTCTCCCACTGGTGGAAACATCCACTCCACATCCACTCTATCTAGACCTTTCATTATTTGGAAGGTTTTCATGAAGTCCATCCCTCATTCTTCAAAACTCTAGCGAGTAAAGAACCAGTGCCATCAAATACCCTCATACGTTAACCCACTCAGCCCCAGGAACATTCTCGTAAATCTTGTCTGGACCCTCTCCAACGCTTGTACAGCCTTCCTCAGATATGGGGCTCAAAACTGCTCACTCCATGCTAACCAACTCGTCTATGCTAACCAAGATGCCCATTTATGATAATCCAACTTGATTTCTAAACCCATCCTAATGTATTTTAAATGTTCTAATTGTACGTACCTATACCAGCCCCTCTGGCAGCTCGTTCCATAAACATACCACTGTTGGCATGAAAATCGCCCTTTAAATCTCTCGCCTTACACTGGCCTCTGTTTAGAATCCTATACCCCTGGGGAAGAAGACCATCTCCAACTCTGAGTTAGATAGAGCTCTAGGGGCTAGTGGAGTCAAGGGATATGGGGAGAAGGCAGGCACGGGTTATTGATAGGGGACGATCAGCCATGATCACAATGAAAGTGCTGGCTCGAAGGGCCGAATGGCTTCCTCCTGCATCTATTTTCTATGTTAACTCTATCTATGTCCCTTAGAACTTTATACACCTCCATAAGGTGGGCCGAAAGGCCTTTTCTGTTCTGTACTGTTCTAAGTTCACCTTCAGTCTCCTTTGCTCGAGGGAAAACAGTACCGCTAATCCAGACTCTCCTTACAAGTCAAGCCTTCCAGTCCAGGCAACTTCCCCATGCATTTTTCCTGCACCTTCTTGGCTGAGTCACAGCCTTCCAGTTGGTTAGGCTGCAGTTAGTGTTTGGTCACAACCAGAAGTGCACCTAACACTAATTGCAGCCTAACCAACAATTTGTATAACCCCTATACTACAATGGCTGGCACAGATTCCATGGCCAAATGGCCTTGTTCTGTGCAGTCATAATTCCATCATTCTATCCACCTACAATCAAATCAGTCCCTTTCCTCTATAGAATCACTTTTAGTGGTTTATATCTGCTCTAGATTGCTGACCCTGCACATAATTAATGATTCCAATAGTTGTGATGTTTCTCTGCTAACATCAGAGAAATAGGCAGTAATTTAAAAAAAAATGATTTTCTATTTAAAAGCTTACAATAAGAGTTCTTATCTGCTGAAATCTAACAGAAAGGATGCAAGGATGAATTAACTGAAGACTGTCAGAACTGCCAGCCTATGGGATACTGTGCATGGATTAGGCTATCGACTGTCGAATACACCGAGGACCAACAGGAAACAGTTCACCTTAATCTGCCTCTTGTTAAGCTATGTTCCAGGGTGAACATTTTGTCTCCCACCATTCAGGTCATTAAACTGACTCTACATCATCAAATGGCAACATCCACATCGAACTGTAAAATATATGTGGCTGCTCTGTTTGGTATGACTGAGTGATGCTGACCATTCTACCCTGAAGGTGTGAACTGTGAAGATGTGGACGAAGCCAGCATTGCTACCCAGCTCCAACCTCTACCTTTAGCTCCTTGAACATGAGCAAAAGATGCTCCCGACACTGTGAGGAATTTTGCACTCATTTGTACTAACCATGATGGAGCAGTGAGGTTTCCAAATCAGAACAGAGGATTAATTGCAGGTGATGGTTCTTCTATACACCCAATTCCTGTTCTGTGGTTGAGATGACTGGCCCCTGACAAGTATTTTCCAAGTAACGCTTTCCACTATATTTAATTTCATCAGGTCACTCAATCAAATACTGATGATAGAGGACACTCCATTTCACCTCACCTTTGGGATTCAGCTGGGTGCAGGCTAATACCACAGCCTCTCCACAATCTTGGTTGTGCAAACTGAACGGAGGGAAACATTGGTAGAAACTCATCATGAGGATATCAAAGCTAAACATAGGCCTTTAGGGAGAAAGGGAACAGATCACTGAATAGTACGAATCTTCAAGGTCCTGAATGCACAGTACTTTCCATATGAGTTAGTGCATCGATTGACTGATTTGATGAGTTGTTCAAATCTGAGGCTAACCTGTTCTTCCGAGTGCATGACATGTGCAGCAGTTCTGTATACATAAATGGGGAGTCTAATAAGATGGCTCGTACAATGATTCTAGAGTCACACAGCATAGAAAGAGGCCCTTCGGCCCCAACTTGTCCATGCCAAGCAAAACGCCTCGTCTAAACTAGCCACATTTGCCCATTTTTAGCCCATATCCCTCTAACTCTTTCCTATCCATGTAGGCCCCTCTATCCATTTCCTATCTATGTACCTGTCCAAGTGTCTTTTACTTGCTTTTATAGTACCTGCCTCAACGACCTCCTCTGGCAGCTCATTCCATATGCCCACCAATATTTGTGTAATCTGCAAACTTACTCATCTATATTTTCATCCAATTCAGTCACAAGCCAAGGAGAGGAAGGCAAGGTATAGGGGGGGGGGAGGGGTGGGGGGGGGGGGGGGGGGGGGGGGGGGGGGGGAGTGGCAATTATACAGCTGTAAGGTGTAGGTAGGGGGACAGGAAGCACCAATAGGAAAGTCAAAATACATCTGCAGTTATTCACGATCTGAAAGAAAAACAGAAAATATTGGAAACGGTCAGCAGCTCATGCAGCGTCTGTGGACAGGAGAGAGAGTTAATGCTTCAAGCTGGAGAACCTTTCAATTTTGAAAGAGAAGAACAAATAATTCCCAGTCCTGACACTATCTTTCAACGTGCACAAAGTGTGCTGGGGAAAGAGAGTCACTAAGGGAGGGTGGAGAGTGGGTCGTTGTGTATGGAGTGGGGGGTCATTGGGTGTCAAGTGGGGGCTATAGAGGAGGGTGGGGAAGGAGGGGGCGAGAGAGTTAAGGGGACGGGGAAGGAGGGGGGTGATAGGGTTAACTGGGAGAGAGGGGGTTAATTGTAGGTAAATTGGCTGCAAAGAGAGGAGCAAAGGGGGGAAAGCAGGAAGGGTTGAATATCGGCCGCCTCCGCCCCTCCGAGGGCCCCTGGGCTTTAGGCCCGGCGTCTCTCCTCGAACCCTGCGTTGATAAGGCCCCCGGGCCCGCTTGGACGAGACGCCGCCACTTACCCCGGCCGCGGCCTAGCGCCGGCCCGCCGCTCCTCGGGCTCGCTGCCTCCCGCCCGCCCGCCGGTCCGCGTCGCATCGCCGGGGACGCGCACGCAGCCGGCGACCCTGGGTGTGGGACGTGCGCGCCCGGGAGCGGGAGCGGCCGAGGCCCCGAGGCCCCGCTCCGACCGTCCGTCCGTCCGTGCCAAAGATCCTACAGCGGAGCTGGAGGCCTCGGCGCCCGCGGCCTGGGCACAGCCCGAGGTTCAGGGCTCGGCCGCGCCGCCCTCCGGCACCGCCCTGGATTAGACTGTCGCGCCCGAGCTAGCGCTCACCTGAGGCCGCCGTCGCGCTGCTGCTGCCCGCCGGGCCTCCCGCTCCCGCCGCCGCCCGGACTTATTGTGTTGCGCCTCCCTAATCCTCACACGGCGCCATCTTGCCGCCGCCAATCAGCGCCGCAGCGCAGCGCGCCCGCCCGCCGCAACCCTCGCGAGACCCCGCCCGCCCGCTTAAAGGGGCCGCGCCACCCCTGCGGCCGCTCGGCCCCTCACCCCCTGCGGCCCCTCCACTCCCTGCGGCCACGCCGCCCCCAGTGGCCGCTCGGCCCCTCACCCCCTGCGGCCCCTCGGCCCCTCACCACCTGCGGCCCCTCCACCCCCTGCGGCCGCTCGGCCCCTCACCCCCTGCGGCCCCTCCACCCCCTGCGGCCCCTCCACCCCCTGCGGCCGCTCGGCCCCTCCAACCCCTGCGGCCCCTCCGGCCCCTCCACCCGCTGCGGCCACGCCACCCCCTGCGGCCCCTCCACCCCCTCCGGCCCCTCCACCCTTTGCGGCCACGCCGCGCCCTGCGGCCCCTCGGCCCGCTCGGCCCCTCCACCCCCTGCGGCCCCTCCAACTACAGGACTGTTTGGAGTCTGTAGACTGGGCAATGTTCAAGGACTCGGCAACGGACTTGAATGAATACACCACAGTCATTACAAACTTCATTAAGAAATGTGTGGAGGACTGCATCCCTACAAAAACCTTCCGAGTGTTTCCCAATCCGAAACCTTGGATGAACTGTGAGATCCGCACTCTTCTGAAGACCAGACACCGGGCATTCATATCTGATGATACAGTGGTCTACACGAAGTCCAGATACGACCTTGGTAAGGCCATCAAAAAGGCCAAAAGGGACTTCTGCTCCAAACTGGAGGATGAGACAGATGTTCGGCAGCTGTGGCGGGGACTGAATGCAATCACCTCCTACAAGGCGAAATCAGGAGGCAGCTCGGATGTCAGCGAAACATCACTCCCTGATGAGCTCAATGCATCTTACGCACGCTTTGATAGGGAGAACACAGATGTGCCTTCCCGAGCCCCCATTCGCTGTGATGGTATTTCAGTCTCAGTCACAGAGGCCGATGTCAGGAAATCCTCAGAGGGGTGAACCCTCGAAAAGCATCTGGACCTGATGGCATACCTGGTCGTGTTCTAAAAACCTGTGCGGACCAACTGGCTGGGGTTTTTACGGACATTTACAACCTGTCACTTCTGAGGTCTGAGGTTCCCACCTGCTTCAAAAGGGCATCAATAATACCGGTGCCCAAGAAGAGCAAGGTGACGTACCTCAATGACTATCGACCTGTGGCACTAACGCCTGTGGTGATGAAGTGCTTCGAGAGGTTGATCATGGCGCAAATCAACTCTTACCTTGACAAAAGGCTGGACCCACTGCAGTTTGCTTACCGCCACAACAGATCAATGGTGGATGCGATCTCACTGGCCCTCCACTCCGCTCTGGACCACTTGGACAACAAAAACTCATGTAAGGCTGTTATTCATTGACTACAGCTCAGCATTTAACACAATCATCCCCTCAAGCTGGTTACCAAACTCGCAGAACTGGGTCTCTGCGCATCCCTCTACAATTGGATCCTCGACTTCCTCATTCACAGACCACAGTCTATTCGTACTGGTGGAAATGTGTCAGACTCGATAACAATTAGCACGGGAGCACCTCAAGGCTGTGTACTCAGCCCCCTGCTGTACTCACTCTATACTCATGACTGCGTAGCCGGTCATAGTGCGAACTCCATCATCAGGTTCGCTGACGACACCACTGTTGTGGGACGTATCACTGATACGTCCAGTGATACGTCAGAGTGGATGAGTCAGAGTATAGACGAGAGATCGAGCAACTGTCCATATGGTGCCAGCACAACAACCTGGCCCTCAACACCAGCAAAACCAAGGAACTGATTGTGGACTTTGGAAGGAGTGGGATGGGGACCCACAGTCCTGTTTATATCAACGGGTTGAATATGGTTGAAAGGATCAAGAGCTTCAAATTCCAGGGCGTGCACATCTCTGAAGATCTTTCCTGGTCCGAGAACACAGATGCAATTATTAAGAAAGCTCATCAGCGCCTCTACTTCCTGAGAAGATTACGGAGAGTCGGTCCGTCAAGGAGGACTCTCTCTAACTTCTACAGGTGCACAGTAGAGAGCTTGCTGACCGGTTGCATCCTGGCTTGGTTTGGCAACTTGAGTGCCCTGGAGAGGAAAATACTCCAAACAGTAGTAAACACTGCCCAGTCCATCATCGGCTCTGACCTTCCTTTCATCGAGGGGATCTACCACAGTCGCTGCCTCAAAATGGCTGGCAGCATCATCAAGAACCCACACCACCCTGGCCACACACTCATCTCCCTGCTACCTTCGGGTAGAAGGTACAGGAGCCTGAGAACTGCAACGACCCCGTTTCAGGAATAGCTACTTCCCCACAGCCATCAGGCTATTAAACCTGGCTCGGACAAAACTCTGAACATTAATACCCCTCCACCTGTTATTTGCACTTTATTAATTTATTAATTAATGTGTGTATTTACGTATATAATTGTAGTCAATGCCTACTATGTTCTGTTGTGCAAAGAAAGAATTTCATTGTCCTGTCAGGGACACATGACAATAAACTCTTTTGACACTTTGACACACCCTGTGGCCCGCTCGGCCCCTCCACCCCCTGCGGCCCCTCCGCCCCGAGCTGCCCGCTCAGCCCGCCACCCCCTGTGGCCCGCTCGGCCCATCCACCCCGTTCGGCCCCCTCCACCCCCTTCGGCCCCTCCGCCCCCAAGCTGCCCGCTCGGCCCCTCACCCCCTCCGTCCCCTCCACCCCCTACGTCCCCTCCACCCCCTGCGGCCCACTCGGCCCCTCCGCTCCATGCACGCCCATTCAATCTCTCCAATCCCTGCCACTCCACGGGATCACCCAGCCCTTCCATAACCAGAGAATTATCCAAACCTCAAATCCCTTTTTGTTCTGCCGTTAATTTACTACCTAAAAGAAGGTCAGAGCTGTACACTATGGAAGTAGGCCCTTCGGCCCAACTTGTGCATGTCGACCACGTCCACATTCCAGTCGTCGCATTTGCTCTATATCCCACTAATCCCATTCTATCCATATATCTGTTCCAATGTCTTATATAAGCCGTAATTGTATCTGCTGCAATAGCTTCCTCTAATATGGACTACGTCTGTAGTGAAAAATTTGCCCCCTAAGGTCCCTCTGTAATGTCTGTGCCCTTTTCGTGGTGAGAGTATTAGAGGCAGGAGGTGGAGAGCAGAATTCTGAAGATTCACCACACTCTGGGTGAAAAATAAATTATCTTATTTGCAGACTCCTTACTTTCAGATTGTGGCCCCTGGTTTAGATACCCTGGCCTGGGAAATCATCCAGCTTCTGGAACAAGAAAAAAGGTGCCCGAGGTACTCAGCATGTCGGGCAGCGCCTATGGAGGGAATGGACAGACGGCGCCTATCCACTCCCTCCGTAGATGCCGTCCCATCCGTTGAGTTCTTCCAGCACTGTGTTTCGCACCAGATTCCAGCATCTGCGGTTCCTTGTGTCTCCATCCCTGCTATCTTGTTCAACCCAATAAAGATTCCTTAAGTTCCAATGAGATCACTGCTCATTCTTCCAAACTGAGTGAAAAAGCCTTTGACAAGGTCCCACACAAGAGATTAGTGCGCAAAATTAGAGCACATGGTATTGGGGGATAGGGTATTGAAATGGTTCTTCTTGGTACTTGATTTCCTGGTCCTCCAAAAATATTCCAAGTGGAATTTAAACTGGAAGTGGCAGAGGGTGGACCTTAGCAAAAAAGGGTTCTTGGAGAAAAAGAGCTGTCTTAAATTTAGTTGCATCTGGTTGGGTAACTATAGTAGGGTGAAGACTATTCCATGCTTTAATTGTGCGGGGAAAGAATGAATTGCTGTACACATCTGTCTTAAATTGGATCGAATGCCCTTGTCTGCTCCTCGTTTGGGTATTGTGTAGGTTTGGTAATCTATGTCGAGCTGACCATTTAATATTTTGTAAAAACAGATCAAACGGTGAGCTTTACATCTGTCTTGGAAAGAGTTTCACCCCAGTGAATTCAGAAGTTTGGTAACACTTGCTGCTCTCTCATAGGTATTAGTAGCAAATCGGGCTGCCTGTTTTTGGACACGTTCAATGGATGAAATGTTTTTATTTGTGTATGGGTCCCATGCTGCAACTGCGTAGTCCAAATTTGGTTTAACGAGAGTGAAGTATAACTTCTCCTTGATAGAAGTTGAACAATGATGAAAGTTGCGTCTCAGGAAGAGTTGTTGTCAGGAAAGTTGTCTCAGGAAAGTTGTTGTCAGGATAAGCTGAGACTCGCATGATCTATGCCTCCTAAATGCATGTTGGTTGTCAGCAAGAATGTTATGTTTGCTAAGGTGTCTCATCAGATTACTATCGATTAAATGCTCCAGCAGTTTGCAGCAAGTGCTTGTTAATGAAACAGGACGATAATTCGCCGGGTTGGTGTTTGAACCTTCTGAGAGGAGTGATGTTGGCCTTCCTCCAATCCAGCGGAACATCACCTGAGTCAAGCGACTGTTGGAAAATGAACTACAAAACTAGAGCCAGTTCTTCGGCCGCGATCTTGAGGGCTTGATTCTGTATCGGATCTGGTCCAATAACTTTTGTTGTATTGATGTTGAGCAATAACTTCTTGACACCTTCAACCTCAATTTTAATAGCAGGCATATCAGCATACGGGCTGGGAGGTAGATCTGGAAATTATGCAGGCTCCGTATCTTCCCGGGTGAAAACGTGTTGAAATTGTTCTGCAAGAGCTTCTGCTTTCGCCTGGTCCTCAGTGATCAAACAGTTGTTCACTTTAAGCATCTGGACACCAGTGTTTTCTGTCTGTCTGGATTTCACATATCTCCAAAAAGCCTTGGGTTGCTCTCCCCCAAGAATAGAAGAAACATGTTGCCTATGAGCACTCCTAATAGCACGATCAACTTGCTTTCGCACTCTAGTAAAATTGTCCCAATCCAGTTTTGTACCCCTTTTTTTTGGCACGTATATAAAACTTCTCTTTGTTACTGCAGAGACGTTTCAGTTAATGAGTTTTTGAGGAACATGATTTGTAACAATGTTATTTAAAGAGTCTCTCAGCCACACCCAGTTGTCTTTTATAGCAGGTTGAAGAAATCTTTCCCCAGTTTTTTTGCCAAGTCTTTAAAATTCTCACTGTTCATTTTTCTCTAGAGGGAAATTTTAAGTGGTTGTTTTGAAGGAACTGTAATCTTTGTGTGCTGTTTTGCTTGGATAATATAATGATCACTGATTCCAGCACACGATGAAACTTCTGAAATTAAATATGGATGCGAACTTAACAATAAATCTGTGAGATATACGATGTGCTCACAATCACTACTCAGAGACTAAATCGTGGAAGCAAGAGATTCTTTATTTTCGAGTCTGCAGAGTCGGGTGCCTCTCCAAGTTGAGAGACACCGGACAGAAGGGTAAACCCCCTTTATACACACAATTCTACATCCAACCTCCCCTTCTTTGACCCCCTCCAATCAGATACTGAGGTGCACAATCTATAGGTACGTCCCCCCCAGTACCTCCCACATCACACATCGCATGTCCAGACATGTGCATGGTAATGAGCAGTTTCTTGACCAGGAGTGTGTTGTAATATTCATTTATTTTATTAAGCATGCTCAGTTGTCTATGACCTGCCCTAGTTTTACTCACCTCCAACTGAACTCTCTCAGTTCTCCTATATCAGCACTAAAGCTAAGCTATAGTGACAAGGGTCCCATCTATCACTCCCATCTACTGATAGGGGTCCATCTACATCATTCCCTTCTACCGCTATACAATGTTATCACTTCTTACTCAAGGATGACTCTGGTAACTTTTATACACAGCTGTGTCAGAATCCTCTCCCTGGCCTCTATCGGTTTGAATCCTCTTTAAAGCCCCTTACAATAGTGGGGTTTTATCACTTTATCCCTCACAATCCTCCCTTTTTCTTTTGCTACGCATCTATTGATTAAACCTCAATTTCAAGCTCCTTCAGTTCGAATTGACGTAACATTGTCCTAATCTCCTTTTCCTGTGGATCCTGGACCTTCCCTGGTCGCATTATCATTATTTTCTGTATTGCCCCTTTCTCTCCCATAGGCACAACTACAGCCTGCATCTGACTTATACTCCTTGTAATAAGTCCCCTAAAACAAGGGATGCAACAGGGGATAAAGATCAGTCCAGCCATGCACATAGAAACACGAGTCCCACCGTTCTCCACCATGTTCCTCCGAGGATGGAATCCCACCATCGGGTACCCATAATCGAATTCCACTTTTGTATTGGAACATGTGCCAACTTACGGATTCCTTCTGATATGCCCATCACTGCCTGTCCATTGTCATCGATGTTTAGACAGCAATTAGAGAGGTTGAATTTCCCGCATACCCCTCCTTCTTCTGCCAGGAGGTAATCTAGGGCCAACCGGTTCTGGTATATTGCTGCTCTCATCTGTGTCTGCTGCTTTGCCAGCATCTCCAGTGCCCCCGCAGTTTGGTTGGTAATTACCTCCAGTACTGCCTGAAGTCTTATGATCCGGTTTAACATGTATACCGGGGTTCGGTAGCCCCAGGATCCATCCTGTGCCCAAGTGGCTGGTACATAGTATGAGATGATTCTTGCTGGTGGCCATTCATCATCTTCCCATTCTCCAATGTCTATTTTCCTCTTCTTCCGATATAGGTCGTCAAATACAGGTGTTCCTAGCGACCGCCCTTCTTCGGTGTTTAACAGGAAAAATCCCGGTTGTACCAGTCAAATAAAGCAAGTCCCACTCCAATTTGTTGGTAACACTGAGTATGCCTTGTGTCCGCATATCCATAACAGTCCTTCAGAGGTAACCTTGTTCCATATGTCTCGCAACACCGGGATTCCTTGATAAGGGTTGTTCCCGGTGCATTTCCATAGTCCAGTCAATTCCATTCCATCGGTCTTCATCCAGATAGTGCAGTTTCTCCCGTCTTTCTTAGTTGGATACCATTTAGGCTCCTCTGGCCACCACATTCGGGACTGATTTGGCCACTGGGTGACGATGTGCTGGCAGGGGCTGCTGCCTACTAGGACGGCATCCTTTGCCCAGGGCCTAGCGATACACTCAGTCCCAACCGGAGCGTCTGTCAGGACCCATGCCTGGGGATCTCGGTCTTGTCCAACTGTCAGGTTCCACTCCATCAAGTCCCATACTTCAACAATGGATCCTCTCCATGGCCAACGTGAGCTCATCAGTGGTCCGCCACAGACCCAACAGTTAGTCACATTCAGGATTCCAGCTATCCGGAGGGCCAAGTCCACAAACAGATTTTTCCCTCCTTCAGGGATCTCAATCTGCTTCTTTATTTCTTCGTACAGTGTCTGGTGCAATTGAGGCTGAGTAGGTGGGGGAGGGGGAGGCTTGGTGACTACTACTTTCGTTAACCTTGTTATTACTTCCTCCTTCATTTTGTCTAATGTCCATCCAAAGGCCTGGAAAGGGAGACCTACCTGTCCTGTCCTAGTCATACAAACCCATCTCTCCCCCTTTGGGCAGGTAACGTACCCAAACCTCCCTACATATCCTCTATTCTCTACCCTATAATACTTCTTTCCCCCGTCCTCACAAATAGTTTTAGTCCTCAGGTTATAGCAAGCATCGTTCACATGGGAATGATAGGTAAATGATCTGGTTGTCCGCCCTCCGTATCTGATAGGATGATAACATTTATCACAGTTATTAATACTTTTTACCATAATTACATGCAGAGCAAGCAATACCACGATTGCTCCTTTCATACTGTTAGTTATGTATTTATTTTTTTCTAAAAGTTAATGTTAGGGGCTTATTTCCTGGCTTCACCATCCACTGTTCCTCCTTATCAAGAGCGGGTCCTTTAACCCGGATTGCGTGGGTCCACCCTTTTTCTTTTGTTCGTACTGCTGTCTCGGTTGTCAGTAATACTAGGTATGGGCCGGTCCACCTGGGCTGGATTTCTCCTCCTTCCAATTCCTGACCAGTACCCAGTCACCGGCCTTTACAGATGTATTGGAAAGTCGAGTGGTGGGCTTTGAGCCAATAATCCTTCAGCTTTTAATTCTGTAAAGAAACGAGGTACTGCCAGTAAATAGTTCCTTAAGAATACATCACTGCCCTCTATGGTGGGTATTCCTTCTATCTTTCCCAAATAAGGTAACCCAAACAACATTTCATAGGGGGATACTGCTAACTTTGCATGGGGTCTCCGTTGCTTTTCTCAAAGCCTTTCTGTTTCCCTACTGCTCCAAACATGTGCCAGACTCTATGTACATATGCTGCTCTTAAAGCCTTAATTTCTGCCAATTTAGCTAAGCAAGATTGCAGGCAAGCTTCCAATTTGATTACCTTAAAGTCTAATTCATCCTGATGCATCACTTCAAACCCTGCATACTTGCTATTATGATCCCTTTAACAAGAAACATCCACAAGCAAAACCTTTTGTCCCCTTGATTCAAAGGCTCTGTCTGTAAAACATTTCTCAGACTTGTGTGTCCTTCTTCCTTCATTATTTTTCTTAATGGCATCACAATTTCAACATACTTCTCAATCTAGTTTGAACTATATCCTGCCATTCCCAAGATCATCATCATCTGTTCTACTGTCTGAGGTTTGGGAACTTCAATTATCGCTTCAATTTGATCCTGCGCTATAGCTTTTACTTCTTTTGATATTACTCATCCAAAATATTCTACCTGCTGCTGACAAAACAACAACATCTTCCTTGATACATTATGACCTCCTATGCCATCTTTTCCAAGATAATTACAATGTCTCTCACATTGCTTCTCACTTGTGGAACAAACCAACAAATCATCCACATACGATATCAACACCTTCCAAATCTGCCTACAACATCTGATTAAAAACATGGCGCTAGTATTTAAAACCCTGCCGCATCCTAGCCTAGGTGTATTTAATACCTCTTTTTAATGTTCTTACCATAGCTATGTTCACCATTATCTTAATATTATTATTATTATTTCCTGATTACCGTATCTGTTCACATCCCCAACACACCTTATCCATTACCTATCTCCTTACTAGCCTTCCTTGACCTCTTCCTTGAGATCCCTCCCTCCCTTGGGGACCCCAGTCCTGTCTGGGCTTATATCCAGATTTATTTCACTCCTGATAGGAAACACTCTCCCAAATACATTTATTTTTGGCATGGAATCTCTGGCCCCTGTTTGGCTCTGTCATAGGACGCACTGTGTGTCGGTGCATCACTTATTTCAGACTTTTCAACCAGGTCTGTTGTTACTGACAACATTGTCTTTCCTTTTTCATGCTCTTTCTTTTTGAGCTCTTCAAGTTACATTTGCATCATTTTTCTCTGCACCTCTTCTGTTTTTCCTCATCCCATCGTACATATACTTTCTGAGCCTCTGTTAACAATTGATTTAATGGTTTGTCATTCCAATCCTCCAATTTTTCCAGTTTCTTTCTAATATCTGGCCATGACTTGGTTACAAAATTAACCTTTAGTAACTGCTGACCTGCGTCTGCTGCTACCCCCGAAGCCTGCAACCCCTTTTCCCAGATCTTTATTCCTGCTTGTCTGACCATCTGTCTTTCTTCTGAAGTAAATAAACTTCCCATTATTGACATCATTGTCTGCCAACTCCTTTTTTTTTCCCTCTGGGCCCATTAATTTATTACCCTTCTCCAACCAGAATGTTTATCTAAACAAACCATAAAAGCTGCTTGTTGTTCAGCAATTAACTTATTTCTAATTTTGTTCAAACCATTTTCCCTACAATTCCCAAATTCCAATTCCTAGTTTAAATACATACGACTAACAATTTTCCAAATTAACTTTACTGAAAGGAAATCTTTCGAAGCCAAGCAACCTACATTTTCCAACTTTCCCCTTTTAAGTTGCGATGATACAAAGCGTTGTCCATTAACTTACAGCTGTTCGTAACCTCCCCATTGCTTACAATTTCTTAAAGGAACACACACACCTACCCTTACAGCATGTGGCTTACAGCAAACGAACCTATCACATATATAAACTTCCTCATTCATACAAAACCGGTTTTTACACACAAATCACATTAGTTCCATTCTTACTTCAATGAAATTATACAATTTCCTACACAGATTAAAGTTTCAAAATTAACATATTTTGCACTAACTCCTCAAGTACTTGACCAATCTGTATATAACCATATAACCATATAACAATTACAGCACGGAGACAGGCCCTCTCGGCCCTTCCAGTCCGTGCCGACCATTTGTTTTCCCCTAGTCCCATCTACCTGCACTCAGACCATACCCCTCCATTCCCTTCACGTCCATATACCTATCCACTTTACTTTTAAATGTAAAAATCGATCCTGCCTCCACCACCTCTGCTGGAAGCTGATTCCACACAGCCACCACCCTCTGAGTAAAGAAGTTCTCCCTCACGTTACCCCTAAACTTCTGTCCCTTAATTCTCATGTCATGCCCTCTTGTTTGAATCTTCCCTACCCTCAATGGGAAAAGCTTATCCACGTCAACTCTGTCTATCCCTTTCATCATTTTAAAGACCTCAATCAAGTCCCCCCTTAACCTTCTGCGCTCCAAAGAATAAAGACCTAACTTGTTCAACCTTTCTCTGTAACATAGTTGCTGGAACCCTGGCAACATTCTAGTAAATCTCCTCTGTACTCTCTCTATTTTGTTGACATCCTTCCTATAACTAGGCGACCAAAATTGTACACCATACTCCAGAATTGGTCTTACCAATGCCTTGTACAATTTTAACATTACTTCCCTACTCCTATATTCAATGCTCTGATTTATAAAGGCCAGCACACCAAAGGCTTTCTTTACCACCCTATCTACATGCAATTCCACCTTCAGGGAACTATGCACAGTTATTCCTAGATCCCTCTGTTCCACAGCATTCCTCAATTCCCTACCATTTACCATGTATATGAGTTTCTTCTATAGATTGTGTGAAACAACTAAATATTTCTTTCATGTGCTGCTCCTTCCTTTTTTAACTTTTCGTACTCAAAACATTTGGCACTGTGATTTTCCTTAGATTTTTGCAGTCTGAGTGATACTCTGAATATTCTGTACAGCCCAGTGCCACCAGACTGAACTCCCCCTTATTGGTTCCTTTGGTTAATCAAAATAACAGAACTTAATGATAGTCTCTTTATCTTTACCCCCGGGGCTTCCTTCTCCCCAAGATTGCCACATTCGCCCCAATGGACTATCAGGCGGAATGTGCGGCTCTTCACCAGTGTGAGCCTTGTCCTGTTCCCCCCCCGAACTCTTACTTTTCCCGTTCCGGTTATCTTTATCTTATCGGACTATTCCCGTCCGAAAGACCCTCGGTCGCCCAGGCAATACTTAATAGTCAGTTTTCTTACCCGGGTCTTGTGCACAAGAATCGCTCGACTAGCCCTTGTTTATTTATCTTACACTCCCTCTTGCTTCCTGAGTCTCTTGTCCGAATATCACTCGCTCAAACCGCTGATGGCAAGCAAGGAGATCAGAGACTGCTGAAATCAGCAGGGTGCACCTTCCCTTCCTTTTGTGCTTCCACCGAGCAACCAGAGTGGCGATCGCAGACGAGCCCCCACTTTGTGAGATATGCAATGTGTTCACAATCACTACTCAGAGACTAAATCGTGGAAGCAAGAGATTCTTTATTTGCGAGTCTGCAGAGTCGGGTGCCTCTCCAAGTTGAGACACACCAAAGTCAGAAGGGTAAACCCCCTTTATACACACAATTCTACATCCAACCTCCCTTTCTTTGACCCCCTCCAATCAGACACTGAGGTGCACAATCTGTAGGTACGTCCCCCCCCCCCCCCCCCAGTATCTCCCACATCATACATCGCATGTCCAGACATGTGCATGGTAATGAACAGTTTCTTGACCAGGGGTGTGTTGTAATATTCATTTATTTTATTAAGCATGCTCAGTTGTCTATGACCTGCCCTAGTTTTACTCACCTCCAACTGAACTCTCTCAGTTCTCCTATATCAGCACTAAAGCTAAGCTATAGTGACAAGGGTCCCATCTATCACTCCCTTCTACTGATAGGGGTCCATCTACATCACTCCCTTCTACCGCTATACAATGCTATCACTTCTTACTCAAGGATGGCTCTGGTAACTTTTATACACAGCTGTGTCAGAATCCTCTCCCTGGCCTCTATCGGTTTGAATCCTCTTTAAAGCCCCTTACAATAGTGGGGTTTAATCACTTTATCCCTCACAAATCTAAAGTATTTTCGGTGCACTTGTGCATTTTGGGGCTCTTGACCAATCTACACCTCATTGAAATCATGCCAAAACTAAAAGAGGGCTGATTGTCAGGGAAGTAACGGACATTTCCCGTGGGGCATCAGACCATACCCCTCCATTCCCTTGACAGCTCCACCATGGAAGGTCAGAAGTTCTTCCCTACCCTCCAATGGGAAAAGCTTATCCACGTCAACTCTGAGCTTTGCGCTGAGTTTTGCTTTCCTTTTGGCAACCTTCTAGTTCGTACTCTCTCTGTTGTGTCAATGCTCGTCAGCACCAATCTACCACCTATCCATGCGACATTGAACTATCACACCTTCTGTTCCCAGGATGAGTTTCTTCTATAGATGTGGTACACAGTGTTGATGAGTTAAGTTATGGTAGGCGATTTAGCTAGAGCTGAGTGTTTGACCCATCCATGAAACGCTTTTACTGCAGATAAGTAAGAGAAATTATATATGGAGAAACAGGTCTGTTTGGTGCAATAAAAAAATGAGGCGAGGAAGGAATCAAGGAATGGTACAATCCTACCGTACGTCTTCTGGGCACTGAATTTTGGCGAACCAGAGTCACATTCATGGAAAATCCTCAATCCAAGTTGGGAGAAGGCAATCGTCAGAAGCAAGTAGAACACCAGTGTTGATGTGTTTCGTAGTCTTCCGGATCCAAGCATGGTACTGATTCAACCATCAATATTAGAAATTCAATATGGAGCGGGTGAAGTTACAGTATTTTACAGTGTATATTGCAGCTGGGCCGGGTGGCGGGAAAATCTTCAAGGTTAAAAATAGCTAAAAAGCAGTAAATTTCCACCGGAAATCACAAAATTGGTCTCGGCTGGTAGCACGAAAAGCACGATAAAAGGTTAATAAAAACGCTGCTTTACTAGTTTAAAAAAAGTTGAGATAAATTTGGTCTCGGTTGGTAGCACGAAGATTTCCTTGCACGATAAAATATTAAAAACGCTGTTTTACTATAACAAAAAAAAAGTCGCAATAGAGAACTGGTTGGCAGACAGGAAGCAAAGTGTAGGAATTAACGGGTCCTTTTCAGAATGGCAGGCAGTAACTAGTGGGGTGCCGCAAGGCTCGGTGCTGGGACCCCAGTTATTTACAATATATATATAAACTATTTAGTCGAGGGAATTAAACGTGACATCTCCAAGTTTGCGGATGACACAAAGCTGGGTGGCAGTGTAATCTGCGATGAGGATGCTATGAGGCTGCAGGGTGATTTGGATAGGTTGGGTAAGTGGGCAGATGTAAGGCAGATGCAGTATAATGTGGATACATTTGGTGGCAAGAACTGGAAGGCAGATTATTATCTGAATGCTTTCACATTAGGTAAAGGAGAAGTGCAACGAGATCATGTACATCAGTCACTGAAAGTAAGCATGCAAATAATCATAATAATAATAATCATACTTTATTAATCAAGTATGTTTTGCAAATTTTGAGGAATTTGATTTGCCATACAGTCATACCAATAAAAAGCAACAGAACACACAAAATACATTTTAACATAAACATCCACCACAATGACCCCTCCACATTCCTCACTGTGATGGAAGGCAAAACAAATTTCAATCCCTTCTTTGTTCTCCCACGGTCGGGGGCCTCGAATCTTCCGTTGACAGGACGATCTTGGCTCCCATAGTCAGGTCCTCCGGGGGCCTGGTAAAATATAGCAGGCAGTGAAGAAACCTAATGTCATGTTGACCTTCATTGTGAGAAGATTTAAGTTCAGGAGCAAGGAGGTGCTACTGCAGTTGTACAGGGCCCTGGTAAGACCACACTTGGAGCATCGTGTGCAATTTTGGTCTAATTTGAGGAAGGACATTATTCTTATTGTGAGAGTGCAGCGTAGATTCACCAGGTTAATTCCCGGGATGGCGGGACTGACATATGATGAAAGAATGGGTCAACTCGGCTTGTATTCTCTGGAATTTAGAAGGATGAGAGGGGATCTTATAGAAACATATAAAACTCTTAAAGGATTGGGCAGGCGAGATGCAGTAAAAATATTTCTGATGTTGGGGGAGTCCAGCATTAGGGAATCACAGTTTAAGAATAAGGGGTAGGCCATTTAGGACTGAGATGAGAAAAAAAAATGTTCACCCAGAGACTTGTGAATCTGTGGAATTCTCTGCCATCGAAGGCAGTAGAGGCCAATTCACTGGATGTTCTCAAGTTAGATTTAGCTCTTAGGGCTAAAGAAATCAAGGGATATGGGGAAAAAGCAGGAACGGGGACTGATATTAGGTGATCAGCCATGATCATATTGAATGGCGATGCTGGCTCGAAGGGCCGAATGGCCTACTCCTGCACCAATTTTCTGTTTCTATGTAACAGTTCCAATCGGCAAAATATCTCTCTTCCTGGGAGCCTGACCAAACTCTACCTTCACTCTCTCCCATAGGGAAAAATATTCCGCCAAACTTCAAAATATAGGTCCAACCTGCACCATCATTTGTCAGACACTAATACACTCTTTCCAGGAGTCAGTCTGGGTAGATGTTATGGCAAATATGTCCTTCCTTATTGCTCAAGAGCAACAACTGGGCAGCCTCCTTCCCCCTTGTGACAAGTACAACCGAGCCATCGGCCTTCCGAACCAGCTGAACTAGTGCTCACTTGTTTCATGGATGAGGACCCCAGATCCTTGTGCATGCTTTGCATTACCTGGCCTGAGAATAGTTAACCTTTTCATTCTACAAAGTGCACAACCTCAGTTTCCCACACCACGTTCCAGCTGTCCACATGCTGCCAGCTCAACTCACCTATCTACATCCCTTTTTGTATCCTTTTCCTAATTTGGTAATTCCCATAGGATAGACGCAAAGTGCTGGAGTAACTCAGCGGGTCAGGCAGCATCTCTGGAGGAAAAGAATGGGTGACGTTTCGGGTCGGAACTGAAGAAGGGTCCCGACCCAAAACATCACCCCTCCTTTTTTTCCAGAGATACTACCTGATCCGCTGAGTTACTCCAGCACTTTGTGTCTATCTTTTGTATAAACCAATCTGCAGTTCTTTGTATCTACTTCTTGGTAACTGACCTATATCTGTATCAAGGAACTGGCCACTATACATAGAAACATAGAAAATAGGTGCAGGAGGAGGCCATTCGGCCCTTCGAGCCAGCACCGTCATTCATTGTGATCATGTCTGATCGTCCGCTATCAATAACCCGTGCCTGCCTTCTCCCCATATCCCTTGACTCCACTAGCCCCTAGAGCTCTATCCAATTCTCTCTTAAATCCATCCAGTGATTTGGCTTCCACTGCCCTCTGTGGCAGGGAATTCCATAAATTCACAACTCTCTGGGTAAAAAAAGTTTTTTCTCACCTCAGTCTTAAATGACCTCCCCTTTATTCTAAGACTGTGGCCCCTGGTTCTGGACTCACCCAACATTGGGAACATTTTTTCTGCACTATACACTAAGTTACTTCATGACATCGACGTAGACAGTGGATGTATGGGGAAGCTATCAGTACCAATCCCGAGGCATCCCGCTCGTTGTTGACAGCCAGCCCAACGATGAGCCATATCCCAGTGCTGTTTTCTGTTAGTTCCCACACCCCGACCAATACATTCCTCCCCCAAACCCTTGTGCATAAAGTTTTGTGTGGCTTCTTACCAAATCCTTCTGGACATCCAAATTCTCCACATCTGTCATTCTAGATGCACCGGTTTGTAATGTCTTTAAAGAATTCGAGCGGGTTTGTTAAACACTACCTCCCCGTTTTAAATCCACGTTCTTTGTTTAGTTTAGGCATACAGCATGGAAACAGGCCCTTCGGCCCACGAAGTCCATGCCAACCATTGATCACCCATTCACACTAGTTTAGTTATAGTTTACAGGTACAAACAGACCCTTTGGTCCACGCCGACCAGCGATCACCCATACACTAATTATATCCTACACAGTAGGGACAATTTACAGAAGCCAAATAACCTACAAACCTGCAAGTCTTTGGAGTATGGGAGAAATCAGAGCACCTGGAGAAAACCCATGAGGCCACAGGGAGAACGTGCAAAATCCACACAGCAGCATCCGTAGTCAGGATCGAACTCGGGTCTCTGGCGCTGTAAGGCAGCGGCTCTACTGATGTTCTATGTTACCCACTTTCTCCAGAGATACTACCTGAGAGGGGGGGGGGAGAGAGGAGGAGAGGGGGAGAGGAGGAGGGAGGGGGAGAGGAGGGAGGGGTGAGAGAGGATGGAGGGGAGTAGGAGGAGGGAGGGGGGAGGAAGGGGAGCGAGGAGGGAGGGGGAGAGAGGATGAGGGGGGAGGAGGAACGGGGAGGGAGGAGGAGGGGTGGGGGGTACAGATCACGGCTCGCGGGTGGGGGGGGGTGGGTCACTCTCAGCGCGCATATCGAAGACGGCATCACGCAGAGCCAAAGCCGCTCGGTTTTATTTTCAGATTCTTGAACATTTTGATTAATAACTCGAGAAATAATGCATGATATTTTCAGATAAGGCGATTTTTGAGTTCACGGCATAAATCTCTACAGAATATATAAAAAATTTCACCGTCAGCGTGTCGTTTTTTTCGAGATGTAAAATAAATACAAATACACACACACACGCATCCAAGCAGTTTTATAGTTATAAAGGATATACATAAAATATATTTTTATATATCTATATATAACTATTAAAACTCTGATCTTGTGTGTGTGTGTGTGTGTGTGTGTTTATTAGTTTGTGTATAATCACATCTCGAAAAAACGATGCACTAACGTTAACATTTTTACATATTCCGGTGGAGATTTTTCCCGTGCAGTCCAAATCGCCTTATCTGAAAATTTAATGCTTTATTTCTTGAGTTATTAATGAAAATGTTCAAAAGCTAAAAAAACGGAAAAAAACGGCTGTCTTTCGCTGATGACGTCACAAGTGTTGCGAGTGACGTCACCCCACCACCTTTCCCTCCTCCCCCCCTTTATTCCAAAGACAAGCCATCGACTGAAGATCATAGCTGCAGATTCTGGCAGCCCAACTCGCAGTCCTTTGGTCGACGATTGCCCACTCGCGCCCCGGCTCGGGTCCAATTCTCGGCTCGGGTCTGGTCCTCAGCATGACCCGGGCCTCCCTCCCCCCCCTCTCTCTCCATACCCCCACCCCTCTGTCTGTCTGCTCCTCTCTCTACCCCCTCCCTCAAGGCGGGTGGTTTATTGTGCGTGTGGGGGGTGTGGTTAGTGTGTGTGTGTGTTATTTGAGGGGATGGAACCCAACGGGTCCCACTTGGTCTAGTTTCTATAATTATAAAACACTGATGTTGAATGAGTGTGTGTATGTGTAATCATAGCTTCTTGAAAAAACGACGCGCTAACGGTAAATTTTTTACATATTCCGGTAGAGATTTATCCCGTGGAGTCCGAAATCAACTTATCTGAAAAATTAATGCTTTATTTCTCGAGTTATTAATGAAAATGTTCACAAATCTGAAAAACTTTGAAAATAAACAGCGTCTTTTGCTGATGTCACAATGGGTCTGCGTGCCGTGTTCCAAGTGCTGCGATTGAAGAACGAGCTCTCCGGTCAGTCTCGGCTCGGTTCCTCTCTCCCCCCCCCCCCCCCCCCCCCTCTCTCTCAACCCCCTCTCTGCCACCCCGCCCCTCCCTCCTCCTAGTATTTATATAAAACAATGAGACCAGCACCACCTTCTCCGGCCTCCCGCTGACCAAGCTCATCACCATCCGTCTGTATGTGTCCATGGGATGTCTTACACTAATGTCCCTTTATAAATTACCGTGTTGCTGCTGAAGATGAGGTTTCTCATTCCCTTAAGGTAGAGGAGGCAGCCATTTGCCCATCGTGCTCATGCTGGTTCCAGGAGTAGTCCTCTACGTCCTGTTCCCCGCTCCCCTGCAATGTCTTCTCTATCACTTTCCCATTGAACTTCCTGTTTCCTCCACCACCCACCTATGCCAGAGGCAATGTACAGTTAACCCATGACCCGTACATATCTGAAACCTGGAAACATCCGGGGTAACTCCGCACAGCACCTGAGGTCAGAATTGAACCGGGGTATTTGGTACCACGTGGCAGCGGCGCTACCAGCTGCACCACTGGCACCATCGTACTACCAGTTGTGTTTCCGCAGAAACAAGGTGACTTCAGGAATGGTGCTGGTAGCCCAGGGCAGGCCTGTCATGGGGGCTGGGGAATGTGCCAGTTAAAGGCTGGGGCCCCAGAGGCCAGTTCCACACGGCACACTGCGATGACTGCAGGAGTCAGCACAGAGCACCAGGGACCCACGGACCCCAGCCTGGAACCCCCACAGTGAGGGAGCCCAGTTTTCCTCGCGGCCCCCGGTGGGAGGGAGTCCCCCAGCGGGGAGGGAACCCCCCACTGTCACCGGATGGTGAGGGGTACCCGTGGCCCCCGGCACTGGGCGTGGCCCCTTGCCACAGTGTGTCGCAACTGTCATTCCACACACAAGTCAGGGCTCCAAAAAGCATCGCTTTATTCTCAAAACTGACAACAGCTTGCTACATGAACCCTAAGCTTAACAGAGGCAGTGAGGGTGGGGGGTAGAGGTGTGAGGCAGGAGAGGGGCAGGAGGAGGAGGAGGAGTAGAAGGTGACGGAGGTAGGCAGGGCAGGGAGTGCGGGGTGGGAGGCCATGGTGACACAGTGTAGATCTGTCAATAGAACAATGAAATATCATGAGCAAAACACACAGCACACCAGGGACTGCAGTACCAACTCCACTCCTGTTGATCTGCGGCACAGCTGGTCAATGTGTGGGTTAGTTTTCCTGCTGCCTGCTCACGCATTGGGGTGACAGAGTGTGGCCCAGCGTGCCGGGGTTCCAGTTGTATAGAGGCAGGCGCATTGGGATGGTGGGGGAGTGTTCACTGCTCGAGCTCAGATTCTGCAGACCAGTTGTGATTAATGGAGCAAGCACAACCCTCGGTTCATCCACCCCCGTGAGACAATCCAGGCCCGGCGCTGCTCACACCCTCTGCCCTCACATCTTCCCTGGGTCTTCCTTCAGTGTCACTGTTCTGTTAAACACCAGCTGCAGAGGGGAGGGGGGAGGGGAAAGATGAGAGACACACACACACACTGGCACCAAAGTTAGGGAATGGTCTGCCCGGTGTGGGCAAAGAATATCACTGGCACACACACCCTCCAACCCTCCCTCCCTCTCCTGCCATGCACTGCAGCTGCACCCTCTACACAGCACGCCACGCTCACAGGCCCAGTCTACTCCAACAGCCTCTCCCAACCACAGTGCCCCCCACCTGGAGCACAGCACAATCAAGTGCTCCTTAAGGGAGACTGCCCTGGAGGACAGCCTTGCAGAGGTAAGGGGAGGGGACAGGAGAACGGCATTGGGCCAGGGTAGGTAGGTTCTGCCTGGTTACCCTGCCTCGGCCTGTCATAGGAAGATCCCGATCCGAAACGCCACCTATCCATGTACTCCAGAGATGCTGCCTGACCTGCTGAGTTACTCCAGAGATGCTGCCTGACCCACTGAGTTACTCTGTGTCTGTTTTTGGTGAACTCCCCCCAGACTGGGGAAAGGTCCAAACCGACACACACACCACTGATCGCGTGCGTCACCAGCATCTGCCGACACACCGCCTGGTAACGCCACACTCACCCGCTGCTCCGTGCTGTCGGGATCCAGAGAGAAATAACCCACGCGCTCAAACTGGAACTTGTCGAACGGCCGGGCAGCTCGCACAGAAACGTCCACCAGAGCCGCTGGGATCAGCTGCAGGGAGTTCTGGGGAGATACCGGTGGAGTGATTAATGGAGGTGTGGGGGTGGTGGGGAGATGGATGACACTGAGAGCTTCCCCCAGCACTCATGGTGTCTTTCAGGGAGTGTGGGCGGAAGCCATCCTGATGAATCAAGCAATGTACTTTGAGGGGACCAGCAAGGACAGGGCATGCACAGGGGTATCGAGGGACAGATCCAGGGGTCAGTGGACGAGGCAGGACAGGGCGGAGGAGGGTGCAGGGCATTAGATGGCACAGAGAACAGGGAGATGGTGGTACAGCTTCATGAAGCACTGGACTGGGTTCACCGTCACCTCGGGCTGTGCTGAGAACTCACTGGTGCCATGGTGACTAGTGCCCCACCCATCCGTGGCTCAGGACTCACACTCACCGGGTTAATGTCGCTCAGGAAGCCGCCGGGCACCTCGGCCGAGTCCTCGGGGCACTTGTGGAGGAAGCTGCAACACAGAGGGTCATCACGTCTGCTGTGGCACAGAGACCCCATGGTAAACAAGATACCCCCCACCCACCCCTGCCCTCAGCCAGATACCCGGGACTATTGTGGAGGAAGTTGCAATATAGCGGGGTCAATACCTCAACAGGGACAGCCCCTCCCAATAGCACCCCACCCCTCAAGAAAGACAACCGCACTCACCTAGGAAACACAATGGGGCAGATACCTCACCTCCCACAATGGAGACAGCTCCCACTTGGCACACCCCTGCCCCTATCGGAACCGCCCTCCACACCACTCCCCGGAAACATGCCCCCCCCCATCCAGGCCCCGCCATATGCAGCCAACACCCAAGAAACATTCCCCCATCCGCCCGCCCGCCTTCGCTATCCCCACCCTATGAAGCTTCAGCCTTGGCCACGGCCTGTGGCAGTAAGGCTACAGGCCCCCACCCTCAGCCCACAAACCTCCCCTAACCCCACCCCTCCAGAGCCACTCACAGCCTCTCGTACAGCCGAAGCTCACAAGTCACAGGGTTGGACACCCAGTGAATAAAAGCCTTGGGTTTCTCCACTGACTCGGATTTCTTACAGGTTGCCTCCAGTTCAGTCACCTTCCCGTCATTACCCTGCGGGATGAAATCTACAGGTGAGTGGGCTCGTGTCCAGCGACCACATCTCCCACGCTGCTGCCTCCCACACAGGTAGTGTGCCCTCCCCTCACGTCCCCACCCTTCCCCATCCCCTCCTCTGCCACACTGCTGCTTTGCAGACAGGCAGTGTAGACTGAATGAGCTACAGACTTTGGGAGACCTGCACAGGCCCATGACTCTGTGACTGCTGGATTTTGTTCAGAGGGAGGCGGGTGAAGATTCACCAGCCCGGCTCCTGGGGTGGAGGGAGTTACAGCAAGGAATCTGGAGTTTATTCTCTGGAGGTTAGAATGAGGGGAGATCCCCCTGAACTGCGCGCAGACCCTGCAGCAGAGAGCACGGGCCCTGGGCTGAAGGTCACAGTCACGTTTGGGGCCGAGGATAGTAATCTCCTCACAGAGGCTGGGGCATCTCTGCAATCCAATGCCCCGCTGGCCATCGGCAAATCTATCCAAGCGGGGGCCGGTGACCTGGATATTGAAGGAATCAAGGGCGGGGGATAGTACACAGAGATGGGTCAGAGTGGTCGAATGGCCTGGTGCTGCTCCAAGACTATCCCTTACCCTGGAGACAGAGCCGGATCGAGGAGCAGGAGGTCCTACACAGAGCAGGCTGGGGGGGGGGGGGGGGGGGGGGGGGGGGGGGGGGGGGAGGATGGGACCCCCATTCCCAGAATATGCTCCTCTCTTCTCCCCTTTCTACCCCCCCCACCCCCCACGGGAACCCTCATCCTTCCCCACCCCCTAGCCTGGGAACCGTCCCCTTCTCCCAGCCCACCATCCCGGGAATGTTCCCACCCCCACCCCCCTACCTTGGGAACCGTGCCCACCTACCCCACCCTGCAGGGACAGAGACCTACCCGGATCACCCGCTGTACAGACAGGACGTAGCCAGCGTGTCTCAGCCCGACCGGCTGCTCGCAAGTCAATCGCTTGTAACCCTTCTCCATCACCTGCACACAAACACACATCAACGCACACACTTAATGACAGGGCTGAAGCAGAGGGACACACCAGCAGACCGGGCCAGTGGAGGGGCTTCCCAGCAGAGGGACACCAGCAGACTGGGCCGGTGGAGGGTTCCCAGCAGAGGGACACATCAGCAGACCAGGTGAGGGGAACTGCCCAGTGATCCTCAGTGCCAGCCACAGCTGACAACTCATCTTAATCCGAACAGCCAAAGATTGAACAAGGGTCTTGACCCGAAACGTCACCCATTCCCTCCAGAAATGCTGCGTTACTCTTTACTCCTGCATTTTGTGTCTGTCTTCCCTGCTCCTAATGTCCCCACTCATCGCCCGCACCCCCCCACACAACCCCCTCTTTAAAACCCCCCCCCCTCCTTGATTCCCCACACACACACATCATCCCCGCTCCCCCACACACAAGCCCCTCTAAACCCCCCACACACAACCCCATCTCCGCCCTCCACGCACAATCCACTCTTTAACCCCCTGCCTCTTCGCCCCCCCCACACAGCAGACATTCCCAAAGCAGAGTGGTAGCATGTGGCCAAGACCAGGTTGACCCCACCAGCCCCGAGTCCTTACTCCAGATCCTACAGCAAATAACGACCCATGATCCAGATTCCCTGGCCAACCCCGACCCCAATTTGATCCTGAAAAAAAACGGATCTTGACCCTATGACCGATTCTAAACCTGATATTCGTCCAAGCTGAAAGCCCCCCCCCCGATTTGTGTCCGATCGCGAGCAACCACACAATTCCCGCACCTCGACCCGGCACAGGGCAGCTGCCACACTCACCTCCCGGAAGTCCGCCTGCTCAATGTAGATGGTGCGGCTGAACGGAACCACGTGGAAACCTCTGCTCTCATCCGCTGGGAAATTGGGAACAGACACCTGCAGTGGCTGTGAGCGACAGACAACTTCATCAGGGAGATGTAGCACAGTGCACACAAGCACCCTCCCCCCCCCCACACACACACACCACCCACGCCCGTCTGCCCTCCTCCCCCCCAACACCCATGCCCATCTGCCCTCCCCCCCCACACACACCACCTACGCCCGTCTGACCTCCTCCCCATCACCCACACCCGTCTGCCCTCCCCCCCACACACACCACCTACGCTCGTCTGCCCCACCCCATCACCCACACCCGACTGCCCTCCCCCCCCACACACACCACCTACGCTCGTCTGCCCTCCTCCCCCCAACACCCACAGCCGTCTGCCCTCCCCCCCCCCACAATACCCACGCCCGTCTGCCCCCCCCCCCCCCCCCCACACACCACCCGCGCACGTGTGGTGAAATATGGCAGCAACCAGGGCTCAGCAAGGCCCCTCGCTCCGTGCCACCCACCCCGGGCTCCGTGTTGTCCGTAAGCGAGGACTGTGAGCCCAAGGGCAACAGCTCCGTGTAGTCACAGGCTATTCAGCTCTTAGCATCAACACCAGCTGTGGTTCCTTGCAGCACCGTGTACATCGAAGGGCTGCCGTGCGAGGCTTGGTGTTGCCACAGATTACCTGGTCGGATGGGAAATTGGTGATGGTGACTCTCAGTGGCTCCAGGACAGCCATGGCCCGAGGTGCCGTGTCATTGAGAACATCGCGGACGCAGGACTCCAGCAGGTGAGGGGCCATCGTCGTCTGTGCGACCGTCACTCCAACCTGGGCAGCAGAGCAGAGGAGATCAGTGAACCAGGCACTGCAGAGGGGCGCCGGGAGCAGTGGTGGGAGATGGGTCTATGGGCAGAGCTGGGAGGGCAAGGTAGTGGTGGGCACTGCTGCAAGAGGAGCCAGGAGCAGAGGGGGGAGGTCAGAACAGGGCTAGGATAAGGGCTTGAGGGGCAGGGCATCACTGGCAGGGGCAGTAAGGTGGCAGATTAAGGGAGACAGTGACCCGGGTAGGACACAGTGAAGGAGCCTAGAGTGTTGGGAAGGCACACACTGGCTGCACATTTTCAAACCTCACCGAATTCAACTATCAGCACATAAAACCAGCTGTGATCACCACCCTGGAGGTGACTGCGGGTATTTAAAGAGGGGGTGATGGAGACCTGCCAGAGATGGGGGGCAGGGGGCAAGGACGGGGACAAGTCAGCAATGACAGCGAGTGGTGGGGCAGGCGGGAGGGGCAGAGCAGCACACTGACCAGTGTAGCCCCCCCCCCACCCCCACACAGCGGGCAGGGCCATGCAGACCTGGCCATCTCACCTTGGCACAGAAGTTGTTGATGGCCTCCGAAGGGAAGCCTCTCCTGCGCAGCGCAGTCAGTGTGAAGAGGCGCGGGTCATCCCAATCCCTGTGGGAGGCAGAAGGGAAACACCGCGAGTGGCGGGAAACCATCCCTCCCCGCCCCAGGACCACATCCCGTATCCCAGCACCCCCCCCCCCCTACAGACACAAGGCAACCACATTCCCCCCCCCCCCCCAACCCCCTAGACCACTCCCACTATCTCCATCCCCACCCCCCAACCCTGGGCTCCACTACACATCCCCCACTGCCCACCCGCTCCCCCAACACCATGCTCCCTCCTCCCCGGTCAGACCAGGTACATCTCTGGTGCAGGAGTTACAAAGGGTGAGCTGATCATTAAATCCCACTTGGAGATTACATGTCTGGCAATTTAGTATATTTATTACAGGGTTAAGTTTTATTAAAAATTAACCCCATGATTGTGTTAACAAACATTAATGGATGTTGTCCCTTGCATTGGTGGTATGCATGCTGAGAGTAGCCGGCTTGTTGCTAACCCATCGGGGAAACAGCAAGCGGCAGAGCAGGAGACGGGCCTTACCTGACGGCCCCGGCCTCCACCAGTTTGATGATCTTCCTCTTGGACACCACAGTATACTGCAGGTTGAGGCGCCCATACTCCCACTGCACAGGGCAGTACACGTCCAGGGCATTGCACAGCCAGTAGTAGGATGATCGGCTGCAGGAGGCACAGGTCAGGACCTCACCCAGCCCAAAAGCATTCTCCTCCCTCCCCTGCACCTCACTCCCCTGCCCCCCACTCCCTCACCCCGCACCTCACTCCCATCCTCACACATTACTTCCCTGTTCTCGCACCTTACTACCCTGCCCCCGCATCTTGCTCCCGTCCCTGCACCTTACTCCCCTGTCCCCAGCACCTTACTCCCGTCCCCAGCACCTTACTCCCGTCCCCAGCACCTTACTCCCGTCCCCCGCACCTCACTCCCGTCCTCACGTGTGACTTTGCCGTCCTCACACGTTACTTCCCCGTCCCAGGGGCGCTGCCAGCTTATTTAGTAGCTGCTTCACTGACCTCAGCATGTCTCAAAGTGCTCGACAACAAAGATAGCTCTTTTCAAATTATTCAAATGAAGGTGTTGAGGCATCACTGTGCACATGGAAATTGCCCAAAACAGCAACGGAAGATATTGCCATGGAAACAGCCTACTTTTAATGAGTATCAGTGCATCAGATAACCAACTTCACAGAAAGACCAGACATGGGAGAACAGCTAATCAGAGCCCACGTTGGCAGAGGCAAGAATGAAAGGAGATGTGTGTGTGCCTGGCAGGATGTTACCATCAGGGGACTCTGTCCCTGCTATCCCCAACATGTCTAACAAAGTCAACGTAAAAGCAGGACATTATGTTTGAAGATGGAACAAAGCATGAGGGGGAAGGTGAGGTGGAAGGCAAGTGAAGGTTTAATAAATGTGAGCGTTGCGTGGTGTGGAGAGACAGAGGGACCATGGAGTGCATGCCCACAGATCTTTAAATGCAGCAGGATAGCTCAATGTGGAAGTGGTGGGTGGGTCAGTCTACAGCAATCATAACAGATTTGACCTATCCATGATCTCCAGGGCAACTGCCTGACCTGCTGAGTTACACCAGCATTGTTTCTCCTTTGTAAACCAGCACCAGTTCCTTGTGTCCACATGGCAGATTAGTACTGCAGACACTACAAGGTGGACCACAGATTGAGTAATGCACATAGCACTGGTCACCTCCCATACTCCAAATACATGCAGGTTTGAAGGTTAATTGGCTTCAGTAAATTGTCCCCACTGTGCAGAATAGTCTTATCGTACGGGGTGATCTCTGGTCAGCGGGGACTCAGGCAGCCAAAGGCTCCGTTTCCACACTGTATCTCTAAAGTCTAAAGGACACCGGAGATTAGAATAGAGAGCACACTGCGGAGACTGACTAGACCAGTTATGGGGAACGTGGGGGAGATAATGTGGACAAGCTCTCCCGCTTGGCCTAGATTTCCACGCACCGAGGGCTGCTACCAATCAGTGCGTGGAAATCTAGGCCAAGTGGGAGAGCTTGTCCACATTATCAACGCCTCAAAAATTTAGCAACACCTCAAAAATGTTAAAATGCTCATCACACCTTTGCAGCTTGTCATAGGAGCGCAGGCTATTTGTCAGTTTAGTAGATTGCCCTAGTTCTACCACACTAATCCCACTGCCGCGCTCTCTCCCCACAGCCCTGCATCAACCCCACACTAATCCCACTCACTCCCCACAGCCCTGTATCAATCTCGCGGCAAGTCGAGCACCTTCAGCCATGCCCCGTAGGGTCCAGTCATCAATGCTCTGCCTTGACAAGGCAAGGTTGGACTCACCGAGCTTGGAACTCCTTGGTGCAGAGCGAGTGTGTGATGTGTTCGATGGAGTCACACAGGCAGTGGGTGTAGTCGTACGTGGGGTAGATGCACCTGGAACACACACAAGGGCAGTGAGGAGCGGGGGCACCGAGCGCTGGCAGGGGGGGGGGGGGGGGGGGGACCGGTCCAATGGGGTAAGGAGCGGTGAGAGTAGGTATGTTACAAAACTTACCTTGAGCAGCGCTGCAGTTCTGCCGCTCCCCGTGTGCGCGACATTGGCGCCTTTCAGAGGGAGGTGTGTTTAAAGTGCCGTATTTCTGCAGACAGGGCAAATCGATCCATGTCGGGAGATTTAGTTGCTGAAGAAAAATCGCTCCGACATTTGTTTTATGAAGGTATTTTTAAACTACGCTAGATCATTTATTAGCTGGAGTAATTTAAAAATCATCTTCTAAAGCCGTGAGCGCCGACAACGGGAAGGATTTTACGTTGGGGATAAAATAAGGTACAGAGTTTATTTTTACATTAAAACGTGCTTCTTAGGAAGCCTTTAATCACATTTTCATCATGCGAAAAGGGGACAAAAAAAAAACGAAACGGCAGCGTTTTTCCTGCCGACTGTGGGTTAAATTCACCGCAAACCGCAACGTTCCAATCCCTCGCATTCCACTAAAACCCACTCGCAAGTTAATTTAAATGGCCATTAATTTACGGGAATTAAACACTAAATTCCTTCCATTTGGCCTATAAATTCATAAAAATGAGATTTAAAAATCATGTCATGTTATATTGTGAATTATTGTGTCAATGTTATTTGGACACTTAGGCAATTTTAAAATGTTTATCTTTTCTTAAGAAATGGATAAATGTTTAGATCTAGTAATTGAATTTTGTAATTAGCTACAATTAGGTAACTAACTAATTATATGCTTTAATTTCAGGTCATCCAAGTAAGATCGTTTCATATTGGTTTAAGAATGCTTCAATCTGTAATAACTGAATATTGCGTTGTTCTCTTAATTTTTAGAAAGTTATGGGCTTTTGACTGTCCTAGATCACAGTTTTTGAGTTAAGTCAATGCAAAAGCAATGGGGAACAAGATGCTAATTTCCGACTATGAAAATGGCCATAACCTTTTTTAATACTGTAGATATGAAAGTGAATTAGGTGTCAAATTAAACTTATTTTTATGCTTTATCTGATGGGATAAATTGCAGACTTGATTTCGAAAATCTCAAAATGTTGTAACATTGCTAGTGAGAGGCAGCGACGGGACACTTCTGGGGGGGGGGTGGTGGGGGAATATAGACAGGGAGGGGCCAGTGTTGGGGGAAACATGCATAGATGCCAACCCTAAATTTAGTTCACAGTAACATTCAACCCATTTGTCCGTAACAAATGGGGTTAAATGCATTTCTCTCCGTAACATACTCACTTGGAGTTGTTGCCGGCGGCTATGCGCCTGCGCACTGGTGCAGATCAGCGGGCTGCCGGCGGGCGGGTGCGGCACATGCGCACTTGGCAAGGTTGCCGGCGGGTCTGCGCCTGCGCACTGGTGCAGATCAGCGGGCTGCCGGCGGGCGGGTGCGGCACATGCGCACTTGGTAAGGTTGCCGGCGGGTCTGCGCCTGCGCACTGGGTGAGGGTGAGGGTGGGGGGGAGGCCCGGTGATGGGGCTGCCGCGAGCGGCCGGCTGGCGGCAAGAAAGTGCCGCTGATCGCGCGGGCCGGCGCCGCCCGGGCTCTGGGCCGGGCGTGGCTGCGAGCTGCCGGGCTGGCAAACCGGGGGCACATGGCGCCGGCGTTCACCACGGGAGGAACACCGGCGCGGCGGTGTTCCGTAACAGCATGTTTGGCTGCCGGAACACCGTAAAAAGGTTATTTCGCCGGGATAAAATACGGCGAATCCGGGACACTTGGCATCTCTGAACATGGGCAGGGCAGGGCTAGGAGAGTTGGAGACACCGAATGCAAGGGGCTAGGCCAGGGAGAATGGGCAGTGAGGGCCGGAGCCTATGCAGAGGGTACAAGAATCAAGAGTGTTGCATTGTCCTATGTCCCACATAGGACAATGAAATGCTTGCTTGCTGCAGCACAACATGTTCACCAAAATGCTGCCTGAATGAGGGTGTTTACTACAAGGGGAAATTTGACAAACTTCGATTGTTTTTTCTGGAGCAATGGAAGCTAAGGGGTGAGCTGAGAGAATTATATGAAATTATGAGAGGCAGAGACAGCGTAGAGAGTGAGAACCTTTTTCCCCCGGGATGGAAAAGTCAAAGACTAGAGGGCATAGATCTAAGGTTAGCAGGGCAAAGCCTAGCGATGTACAGAGCAAGTTTTGTTTTTACACAGAGGGTGATGGGTGCCTGGAACGTGGTGCCGGAGGTGGTGGTGGTGTTCAAGAAGCTTTTAGATAGGCACATGGATTTGCAGGGAATGGAGGGATATGGATCACGTGCAGGCAGAGGAGATTAGTTTATCTAAGCATCACATTTGGCATGGACGTTGTGGGCTGAAGGGCCTGTGGCTGTGCTGTTCTATGTTCATAAGTAGACACTGAACACAGTGACAGGTGTGATGGGGGAGCAAAGTGCTGCTGGTTACCATTCATCCCCAGTTCGATGGTGAGCTGTGTATTTTATCCTGTAAGCCACTGGGTCCATTTTCCCATCTTCCATGATCAGCTTCATGCGAAGGGTCACCTCTCCTTCCGCAAACATGCCCTTCCTCATTTGCTGCAGGGAAAGACGGAGGGGAGGCTCAGTCACAGCGGGGAAGGGGGGTGTGGGGGAATGGTAACGACGCACGATCCGCATCCCAGGTTGTCCGGTAACAGCCCCCACCCCCACTGGCATCACCCCCATCGCCCCTACCCACCCCACCCGCTAACAGCCCCCACCCCCACTGGCATCACCCCCATCGCCCCTACCCACCCCACCCGCTAACAGCCACCACCCCCCACCCCCACTGGCATCACCCCATCGCCCCTACCCACCCCACTCGCTAACAGCCCCCACCCCCAATGGCATCACCCCCATCGCCCCTACCCACCCAACCCGCTAACAGCCCCCACCCCCACTGGCATCACCCCATCCACTAACATAACAGCCCCAGCCCCACTGGCATCGTCCCTACCCACCCGCTAACAGGCCGCACCCCCCACTGGCATCACCCCCTACCCACCCCACCCCACCCGCTAACAGCCCCCACCCCCACTGGCATCACCCCCATCGCCCCTACCCACTAACATAACACCCCCACCCCCACTGGCATCACCCCCATCGCCCCTACCCACCCCACTCGCTAACAGCCCCCACCCCCAATGGCATCACCCCCATCGCCCCTACCCACCCAACCCGCTAACAGCCCCCACCCCCACTGGCATCACCCCATCCACTAACATAACAGCCCCCAGCCCCACTGGCATCGTCCCTACCCACCCGCTAACAGGCCGCACCCCCACTGGCATCACCCCTACCCACCCCACCCCACCCGCTAACAGCCCCCACCCCCAATGGCATCACCCCATCACTCCTACCCGCTAACAGCCCCCACCCCCAATGAAATCACCTCTATCCACCCTACTCGGTAACAGCCCTCACTATCGCCCCCTGCCCACTGCATCATGTGGCGACTCCACCCCTACTCTGTGCCCTGGCTACAGGCATCCCCACTGGCATTTCCCCCCACCCCCAGTAATCTCTGCCCTGGCAACGCCCACCCCTGCCACCCGGTGCTTTGACCAGTTCCCGTCCCTGATGCCGTGAGAGCCAATGACGGGAACCTCGGTGCAGACTGCAGCAACGTGAACCGGCGGCAAATGGCGACTCTTCCCCAAGACAGGCGTACGCCGTTCCCACACGGTTATACATCCTGACACCGACACACACCCCGTGTAACACACTCACACCCACGCTCCCGGCAATCGCGGGAACACTCCGAGTTTACCAGTGGCCAGTGAGCCGGGAACCCGGTGCTGACGACCCTCTGCCGCTTACCTGGAAGAGCAGGAGCGATTCCTCAACGGGCCGTTCCCTCCATGGGGACGGGGGCGGGTTGTGGCCTTTGATCTCCTCCACCTTCTGGTGACAGGCGTAGGCCTGCCTCCTGTGGGAAGGGGGGACAGGGTGTCAGGGGGCTGAGAGTACACGGCCGCACACGACACCACTGCTCTTCAGAGAAGATGCCAGAGCAGCCAGGGAGCGGCTCCCGACCCCCCCAGCACTGTCACTACAGCCACTGCCCCACAGCATAACCCTAACCCAGTCAATCCCGACCCCACCAGAGCAGCCATTGCCCCCGGCACCAGGGACTACATCTCACCAAACCTCTGGCACATTGACCGTGGCTGGTGCCCGATTAGCCGGGCTGCGCCCATGCCCGTATTGGCTGAGATCACCATCCAATAGGCCGCATCTGGGGATGGGCTAGGATTGGCCGATTCCTGCGATCAGTCTGGGGATGTTCCTGATTGGTCCCGGGGAGCGGCCACAGACAGCGACCGGCGTTATCTGGAGCTGTGAGTGGTGGGTAGCAGCGGCATGGGCTGCCGTCTCCACATACAGGTGATTAATAATCTGAGAGGCAAGGCCTCAGCATGGGCACAGACCCAAGCTGGGATACCACACGTGCCACAATGCAGTGGAGAATCCAGGGGAACGGCCAACAGGCGGTGAGCAGAGGTGGAACACACACCCTCAGCACAACTGGAAACATGTTTCAGGGAAAGCGAGCAAGAGGGGAATATGTAGAGGGGCATGATCAGAGCGCTGTGCGGCAGAGACTGGCACGGTGCAAAGCGACCGAGTGGCGTCACACGTTTCACTGCACCCACCTTTTGATGAGCTCCACTGCCCAATCGTACAGATGATCAAAATAGTCCGAGGCGTGGGTGACTTTGTACGGTGTGTAGCCTGCAGAGAGCGGAGAGGGAGAGAGGGGTGAGAACGGAGAGAGTGTAGAGGGAGAGAGGGGTGGGATCGGAGAGTGGAGAGAGATGGGATCAGAGGGAGTGGAGAGGGAGTGGGTGCCTGGCTCTTCATAACGGCAGCTCCTTTCCAGGGTGGAGGGAGAGAGTAGAAGCGGGCAGAGAAAGTCACACGGCAGAAACTGTGGCCACCGAGCAAGGGGACGCTGATCTCCGATTCAGAGACAAATTCAATGGCACAGCAGTGCAGCGGTAGAGTTGCTGCCTCACAGCGCCAGAGACGCAGGTTCGATCTTGACTACGGGTGCTGTCAGTGTGGAGGTCGTACGTTCTCCTTGCGACCGTGTGGATTCCCTCAGGGTACTCTGGTTTCCTCCCACATCTCAGGCTTCCTCCCACGTACAGGTTTGTCAGTTAATTGGCTCAGGTTAGTTGTGAAAATTGTCCCCAGTGTGTAGGGTCGTGCTAGTGTATGGGGTGCCTTGCTGGTCAGCACGGACCCGGTGGGCTGCGTCTCTACAGACTATAGATGGTTGAGCTGAGCAACTGGGACCTGCAGGAATTTATGATCAGCAAGAGAACGTTGCAGATGCTGGGTGTCATCTACACTCATTCCTCTGGCCGCTTAGTGTTTGGTACCAATACAACGGGCACTGAACAAACTGTGCCATTCTTCCCAGGGCTAAACCGACAGCCAGCACTAACATAGCCGGCCGCTCCACTATCTCTGATACTATCCCCATAACGAGCAGCGAAATACCCGGCCACTCCACAATCTCTCAGATACTATCCCCTCAGCCAGCACCAACATACCCAGCCACTCCACCATCTCCCGGATGCCCTGGAAATACTTCTCCTCCTCCTTCTCCGGGTTGGTGTCGTCATACCGGAGGAAGCAGATTCCGTCGTTTGCCTGCAAGGCACGTTTGTCTCCGTCAGTGACGGTCGGTCAGTAAGCAGCACCCTAACCTGCGGTCCTCGGGGCCAGTGGGAGAGGGGCGGCAGGCGCGCACAGCCAGTGTTCACGGCTCCAGAACCGGAGGAGCAGTGGGCTCCCAGGAGCGGGGACCACCCGCTTAGAAATGAAGCCACACGGAGCCGCCCGCAGCCCACCGCACCGTGGACTCTGGCCACTGGACAGGTGAAAGGCACTGCTCGTAGAGGAACCAGATCATTCAGCTACAAGGGCACAGTGACCCCTGGACATGGGGACTCACACTGATCGAGCGACCCCTGGATGGTCTTGCCCCACCGTCTCCCCTCCTCCACCCATGGGGGCTCACCCAGGCCCAGCAACCCCTGGGTGGGTCCTTCTCCACCGTGTCTCCCCCCCCCCCCCCCCCCCCACACAAGGACACTCACCCTCACTGAGCTGCCCCTGGTCAGGGTCCTTCTCTGAGCACCTCCCTCCCATATGTGGACTCTCCCTGTGCCCTCCCTCCATCTCCCAAGCACATTGACACTCACCCTGGCATAACCAAAGTTGAAGTTGATGGCCTTGGCGTGGCCGATGTGGAGAATCCCATTGGGCTCTGGTGGAAACCGCGTGCGGACCTGACAAACAGCAACGGGGCAATGAGCACATCCCCTTCATATCCGGCATCCGAACACTCCTCCCTCAATCTGTACCTCATCCCAAACTGTTCCTTGCCAATCATTTGGAAAGTCTGCCCAATCTGGGTAGTCTCTCTCTTCACTGGTGGGGTGGCAGGCTGGGGCCAGACTGGGCTGGGGAGCTTATGATGAGGGTAGGAGAACGGCCAGACCCAGCAGCTCATCACCAGCTGTAGACACACCTGACTGCAGTGCAGGAGGATGAGGGGTGACCTTGTAGAGGTGCATAAGATCATGAGGGGGATAGACAGGGTGGCTGCACAGAGACTTCCATCTTTCACATTGTCCCCAAACCCACACCCTCTTCAAACCTCTGATGGAGGAACCTGAACTAAAACCAGCTCCATTTGCCTGTGTTTGGCTCATATCCCTCTAAATCTATCCATGTGCCTGTCCAAGTGTCTCCTAAATGGTGCTATAGTTCCTGCTTCAACTACCTCCTCTGGCAGCTCATTCCATACACCTACCATCCTGTGTGTGACAAAGATGCCCGTCGCGGTCCTATTAAATCTTTCCACTCTCATCTTAAACCTATGTTCTCTGGTTCTTGATTCATGCTCACTGCTGTCAGAAAACCAACAACAGTGACCTTGTCACATCCCTGACCCCAGCAAGGAGGAGGTGATAGCACGACACAATGCCCAGGGCCGCGGGGCCAGGGAAGGGGTGGTGGCAGGGGCATCGTACCTGGCCTCCTGTAATCTCCAGGTGTTTCTGCAAGAGCTCCATGGTGTTGTCCGTCACAACGTAACCTTCCGTCTTAAAGTTTTCACCTTCAGTGAAGAAAGAAAATTAATGACCACCTTCCATGGTCTAAATGACCAGGAGCTGCGGGCCACAGCATCCACGCCCAATGTGACTTCAGCCAATTTCAACTGGCCAACCCCCCTCATCTATAAACCAGCCCTCAAACTGGCACTGAAACATTCATGTCTCTCCTAACTCAGTCCACTGCCGTGCTCTCTCCCCACAGCCCAGTATCAATCCCACTACCCTGCTCTCTCACAGCCCTGTATCCTTCCCCACACTAACCCCACTACCCTGCTCTCTCACAGCCCTGTATCCTTCCCCACACTATCCCCACTACCCTGCTCTCACACCCCGTATCCTTCCCCACACTAACCCCACTACCCTGCTCTCACACCCCGTATCCTTCCTCACACTAACCCCACTACCCTGTTCTCTCACACCCCGTATTCTTCCCCACACTAACCCCACTACCCTGCTCTCACACCCCATATCCTTCCCTACACTAACCCCACTACCCTGTTCTCTTACAGCCCTGTATCCTTCCCCACACTATCCCCACTACCCTGCTCTCACAGCCCTGTATCCTTCCCCACACTAACCCCACTACCCTGTTCTCTCACAGCCCTGTATCCTTCCCCACACTAACCCCACTACCCTGTTCTCTCACAGCCCTGTATCCTTCCCCACACTAACCCCACTACCCTGCTCTCACACCCCATATCCTTCCCTACACTAACCCCACTACCCTGCTCTCTGCCCACAGCCCTGTATCAATCATAAGATAATGTAATAAGTGCAGAATTAGGCCATTTGGCCCATCAAGTCTACTCAGCCATTCAATCATGACTGATCGATCTATCTCTCCCTCCTAACCCCATTTTCCTGCCTACTCCCTATAACCTCTTACGCCTGTACTAATCAAGAGTCTATCTATCTCTGTCTTAAATATAGCCACTGACTTTGCCTCCACAGCCTTCTGTGGCAAAGAATTCCTCAGATTCACCACCCTCCGACTATAGAAATTTCTCAAAGATAGACACAAACTGCTGGATTAACTCAGAGGGACGCATCTCTGGATAGAAGGAATGGGTGACGTTTCGGGTCAAGACCCTTCTTCAGACTGTTGTAAAGAAGGGCCTCAACCCGAAACAGTCACCCATTCCTTCTCTCCAGAGATGCTGCTTGCCCCGCTGAGTTACTCCAACATTTCCTTCCTGAACATCAAAAGAAATTCCTCCTCGTCTCCTTCCTAAAAGAATGTCCTTTAATTCTGTGGCGATGACCTCTAGATCTAGACTCTCGGGCTAGTGGAAACATCCTCGCCACATCCACTCAATCCAAGCCCACTCTAATTCCACAGCTCCTGTATCCGCTCTCTCCCCACAGCCCTGTATCCGTCTCCACACTAATCTCGCTACCTCTCTCTCTGCCCAGTGCATTCCAGGTACTCGCCACTCTCTGGTGAATATTGTCCCCCTAGGATCCTCCCCCTCCTGCAGTGTCATTCGCCTGCCCAAGGACTGTTTCCCAGTTCCTCTGCATCCCCTGACCTCAGCTTCCTCCTCCCACCCCCTACTGTCATGCTCCCTGACGTGGAGGTTTGCACGGGTGGGGTGTGGGCAGTGGGACAGTTGGTGTCCCACTGGGAGGGGGCACAGACACTCACCAGGCCGATGGAACTTTATCGCCTCTCCCCGTAGTTGCTCCAGCACGGATGCAGAGTGCAGCGCCAGCTGATCTGTGGGCGAGAGGAGGATGACAAACCGTTACCCGCTACTCACCCACATGGACAGCAGGATCCCGCCGATCACTGATCGTGACCTGCTGTGGCAGAGTGGTGCTTCTATAAAACAGACATTTGGAGGTACATGGATAGGAAAGGTTTTGAAGGATATGGGCCAATTGTGGGCTAATGGGACATGCTTAGATGAGGTAACTTGATCAGTGTGGATGGGTTGAGACGAATGGCCTGTTTCCGTGCTGTGAAACCAGGACCTGCAGCCTTGGAGACGCTGTTTAGCCAGCCTGGCAGAGTTACTGCAGTACACCTATACACGGTGTACTGACTGGCAATGCACACTAGGATGAGCTGCATGGGTGCTGGGTGAGTGAACTTCGCTATGGTGTTGAAATGCTTTGGTGCTGCTGGAACTGCATCCATTGAGGAAAGCGGAGGTGGATGTGTTGTATTGTCAAGCGAGGCTGCTGGTGAACTACCAGGAGAGTGGGGGTAGGTAGGTGCTTTGTACAGCCCAGCAGCTTGTGGGGGGGGGGGGGGGGGGGGGGGGGGGGGGGGGGGGGGGGGGGGGGGGGGGGGGGTGGTGGTGCTGGTGGCGAACTGTGAGAAGAGTGGAGTTTGGAGGCTCAAGGGGCCAGTGGTGGACTATGAGGAGAGAACTACGAGGAACTATCACTCTTTAGTCACAAGGTAGTTAATCTGTGGAACTCATTGCCACAAGGGCTGTGGAGGCCATAAGGCAGAGATAGACAAATTCTTGATTAGAACGGATGTCAAGGGTTTTGGGGAAAAGGCAGGAATATGGGATTAGGAGGCAGAGATGATTGAATGGCAGAGTAGACTCGATGGACCAAATGGCCTAATTCTACTCCTATAACTTATGAACTTGTGAGAGCGAAGGTTAGCGCGTTGTACCGGCAGTAGCTTGGAGAGGCCGGTGATGAACTATGAGAGTGGGTGTTGGTTCGTTGTATCGGCTGGCTGCTCGGATGGGCAGTGATGAACTATGAGAGTGGGTGTTGGTGCTCGGTACTGGCCGGCTGCTCGGAAGGGCAGGTGGTGAACAACAAAGACAACAAGGAGAGTGGGGGCTAGTGCATTGTACCGGCAGCAGCTCAGAGGGGCCAGTGTTGAAGCCATCACAGTGCACCATCTTCGGCCTGCCTCACACCATTCTTCCGATGAAGCCACTGGATCTTCCGGTTGGGAAGGCCCAAGCGGAGGTGCCCAGTGCCTGTGGGAATAGCTCGCTCGTCAGCAACAGCGGGGCGTCCGTTGCCTTCCAGTGGACAGTGGCCCTGCCAGTGGGAAGGACATTGAAGCCTCTGTACTCTACCACTGCGCACCCCCCTCAATCGCCAATCTTTCTTTGCAACATCGCTCCAGAGGTTAGCCTTACAGAACCGACACTGCTGTCTGCAGCGATACCTCTGTCAGTGTACTGTGTGACCACAGGGGGGCAGACTGACCCTACACTGGGGCTCTGGCCGACTCACTCCGGCCATTAATTCTTGAACCTATAATAAAACTGAGCACGTCTGTAGTATGGTTAACCCAAGAGCCCTACATACAGAAGGATGGATGATGGGAACATTGGTGAACACAGTAAAGGTTATTTAGAAGTCACCTTAGGAGAGGCAGTCATCACAGTAGGGGAGTGTTTGGAATGCAGGGCATAACTCTACACATATGCACAGGATGTCAGGGCAATAAAACTCAGCATGCGATTTTCCTATTTAACTCAAAAACAAGGACAAAGCTCTTTCATGAGGATTTGCAACTCTTGTCTTCAGGATACGTTTACGGCAGAGGTAAACAGATTCTTAAGCAACAGGGTGAAAGGATACTAGGCAGTCAGAGGTTACAATCACATCAGCAATGCTGTCATTAAGTGGCCGAGAGGGCCAAGGGGATGCGCTGCATTGCTGCTGCTGCTGAATTGCACATTTAGTTGCGGGCAGTCGAGCGTCACTGGTTAATTAACCAGGAACTACTTCACAGGATGTTATTTTCACATGCAATGTATTAAGGGCAATTAAATGATTACAGGTCTGGCTGCGGATAATCACAGCTTGTGATTTAAAACTACCACCGCAAACACTCAGTGGGTCAGGCAGCATCTGCAGGAAGAGACCCTTCACAGAATCAGATTTTATTTTCACTTATTTGAGAGCTGTGTTTTGTGCCTCCTGCATCTATTTAAGTGTAGATTTGATATTGTTTCAGAGTGATATACAGTCATGACCTCAACCTCCCCCTCACCCCACAGTCCGAGCAGTGGCCTTCTATCCAAAGCTCACCATTGTTTGATCCGTCTTCCTTGTCTTTGAGGCCACTTTTTGGTGCCTTCTCCTTTGGAGTCTGTAGGGAACAGAATAACAAGAACCTGCTGAGTCAGATCCTACAGATGCTGCTCTGTGGCAGTTGCTGGGAGCTGGAGGATGCACGTGCACTGAGGACTGTGGCCAAAAAATAAAACTGGGAAGGCGGCTCAACCATGAAGGAAGTCAAGGATAGTTTTACAGTCAGAGAGGTATATAAATTGGTCGGAAGAAGCGGCAAAAAAGAGGACTGGGAGAAATTTAGAACTCAACAGAGGAGGACAAAGGGGTTAATTAAGAGAGGAAGAAAAGAGCATGAAAGAAGGCTTGCGGGGAATATAAAACCTGACTAGAAGTTTCTATAGGTATGTAGAAAGGAAAAGATTAGTGAAGACGAATGTAGGTCCCTTACAGTCACAGGTGAATTTATAATGGGGAACAGGGAAATGGCAGAACAGTTAAATGAGTACTTTGTCTTCACTAAGGAAGATACTAACAATCTCCCAGATATACTAGGGTACCGAGGATAGAATCATAGAAAATAGGTGCAGGAGTAGACCATTCGGCCCTTCGAGCCTGCACCGCCATTCAATATGATCATGGCTGATCATCCCAGTATCCTGTACCTGCCTTCTCTCCATACTCCATGATCCATTTAGCCACAAGGGCCACATCTAATGCCCTCTTAAATATAGCCAATGAACTGACCTCAACTACCTACTGTGGCAGAGAATTCCACAGACTCACCACTCTCTGTGTGAAAAAAGATCTTCTCATCTCGGTCCTAAAAGACTTCCCCCTTATCCTTAAAATGTAGTATTATCTAAATGGTGTCAGATTAAGAGAAGGGGAGGTGCAACGGGACCTGGGTGTGCTTGTACATCAGTCATTGAAAGTAAGCAGGCAGTGAAGAAAGCCAATTGCTGTTTGGCCTTCATTGCGAAAGGATTTGATTTTAGGAGCAAGGAGGTCCTACTGCAGTTGTACAGGTCCCTGGTGAGAACTCACCTGGAGTATTGTGTGCAATTTCGGTCTCCTAATTTGAGGAAGGACATTATTGCTATTGAGGGAGTGTAGCGTAGGTTCACCAGGTTAATTCCCGGGAGGGCGGGACTGACATGTGATGAAAGAATGGGTCGACTGGGCTTGTATTTGCTGGAATTTAGAAGGATGAGAGGATATCTTATAGAAACATATACAATTCTTAGAGGGAGGGCAGGGTAGATGCAGGAAAGATGTTCTCAATGTTGGGAAAGTCCAGAACCAGGGTTCACAGTCTAAGGATTAGGGGTAGGCCATTTAGGACTGAGATGAGGAAAAACGTTTTCACCCAGATAGTTGTGTAAGTGTGGAATTCTCTTCCACAGAAGGCAGTGGAGGCCAATTCACTGGATGTTTTTAAGAGAGTTGGATTTAGCTCCTAGGGCTAATGGAATCAAGGGAGAAAAAACCGGTGCGGGGTACTGATTTTGGATGATCAGCCATGATCATATTGAATGGTGGTGCTATCGTGAAGGGCCGACTGGCCTACTCCATCACCTATTTTCTAAGTCTATGACTGCTCAGTGAGGTTAGAGGTTAGCGGGCTGGAGGGGAGCCAACCAGCCACAGAGCTAGACATGTGCACTCAAGGAAGGGGGCACTGGAGAGCAAGTGCGGCTCATAAAGCAAGTTTGGGTTATGCCTCACCACAACTCCTCCCACAGTGCGCCCCTCCCCCAGTGCTGCCCCTTCCACAGTACACCCCTCCCTCAGTACTGCCCCTCCCACAGTGCACACCCCTCCCTCAGTATCGCCCCTCCCACAGCGCACCCCTTCCTCAGTACTGCCCCTTCCACAGCGCGCCCCTCCCTCAATACTGCCCCTCCCACAGTGCCGCCCCTCTCCACCAACCTGTCTAACTGTGTTGTCATCTTTGTAGAACTATGCATCTGCACCCAAAGGTCTCCTTTGTAAAACAGCCCCTAGGGCTCTACCATTTACTGTGCAAGTCCAGCCCTGGTGTGCACTATCAAAATGCAAAACCTCGTATTTATCTGAGTTACTGGCCCATTGACCCAGTCGTTCAAGATGCTGTTGTAATCTTCGATAATCTTCTTCACTGTCCACCAGTCACCAGTTTTGGTGCCGCCTAGATTCACATCCCAATCGTTAATGTCGGATGCTCCCTCAGAAGGGTTTGCATCCAACGAGCACATTCGAAGTTTACACGCTGAGCCGAGGGAGGAAATACCTTGGTCTTCTTTTCCAGGTCAGCTTCAGTCTTTGG
This sequence comes from Okamejei kenojei, assembly GCA_035221665.1. NCBI lineage: Eukaryota > Metazoa > Chordata > Chondrichthyes > Rajiformes > Rajidae > Okamejei > Okamejei kenojei. The sequence continues at coordinate 27,110,190 of CM069146.1, read as the reverse complement.
ACCAAGTAAGTTAAGAACCTGTGAGATGGGAGGGAGGCATTAAAACGGGGAGAGTGCACAAACTGCTCCATCACTATAGTTGCCTTGTTTTTGTCAAGTTACTGAATTACAACAGAGCCAGGAAGTTTACTTGCCTTTATGGACGGACATTCATTTGTGACTGCCTTACCTACGGCGAGCTTCAGCAAAGCAGGGGTGCAAGCATTGATTGGCCAATGATCCCAAGAGAGCAATGCAAGGGCAAGGTCACAAAGGCCGACCTTTAGTCTCCCAGACACAATGCAATCTGACGCAGTGTCTCATTGTCACATTTGTAAAGTAGTGAGCTTTTAAAATTTGATACCGGCTGAATGAAAACGAGCCTGTTAGTGAGTGAGATCCAAAAGGGAATCGTAAAATTATCTCAATTATGTTGCCAAATACAGACCCGCCCCACATTTTAAACAAGGAAACCAGAATGGCTTGTTGTTTGGTAGCAATCTGAATAGAAACTAGGCCGGTAATAAACCCTAGCATTTGTGTCCTCATAAACCCAACACTGAGCCGGTTTCACGAGGCTTCAGGCGTGACCCAGACTGCCTCCCCATGGGGTGGCGCACTGCAGATACACCAAGCAGCACACAAGCAGCTCACACAACTCGTTACACTTGCCTGTAGGTCCACTTCATTCTTGACAATCTTCCCATCTGCCCACTTCAGCTTAGTCCTCACATCACCTGGCGGGGACAACAGTTCACACAGGTTCCATTCCGGACGTGACATTAAAAGCCCTTACATCAGCGCCTCTTCAGAAAACCGAACAGTCACCAACTCCTTCAGAGAGCTGCCTTCTCCACTCAGTGAGAACCACTGAATCCAACAGTGCAGGATGCCATTCAGCCCATCTGCCAGTGCCACGCGCTGGCTCTCTAACCTGAACATTTCCCCCCAATTTATCCAATTGAAAATATCCGAGTCTGCATCCAGTGGCATCAAAATCACAGTAACATTGCAGAAAACGTTCCTCCTCATCTTCCCTGTTCCACTCTGGGCAAGGGAAACAGATGCCCAGTCAGGTTCCTGATCACTACAAAATATTGACAAGCTGTGGACTGTCTGGTTGCATGGAGGACTCTGGGACTTTTTGCACTGTATTGGGGTTATTAATTGAGTTTTTTAGTTCATTATGTTATCTATGGGTATTGTGTTTACAGCACTGTTAAGCTGAGCAAGAAAGAATGTCATTGTTCCATTGTTGTTCCACATGACAATTAAACACAAGAGATTAATTTTAGCGAAACCAAAAGAGGGCATTGTAAATGGCATGGCCCTGTAGAGTGTCGTACAACACAGAGACCCAGGGGTGTAAGTACATAGTTCCATGAAGTGTCGACACATGTAGGCAAGGTGGTGGAGGCACCATCATCAATCAAGATAGAGTCTAGTGGATGAGACGTCATGGTACACAGTAAGGCCTCATTTGAAGTATTGTGTTCAGTTCTGGTCACTTGCTCGAGGAAGGATGTTATTAAACTGGAAGGGGTAAAAAATTTTTGAAGATGCTATTGGTTCTGCATGGATTGCTATGTGGAGAGGCTAGAACAGCTGGTACCTCTCTCCCTAGAGTACCTTTCTCCCTGGAGCATAGAAGGCTGAGGGTTGAACCTAGAGGCTTAAAGTAATCAGTTATAGATAAGCTGAAGAGCCACATTGTGGGGGGGTCTAAAACTAGAACGCATAGCTTTAAGGTGAGACAGGAAATGTTTGAAAGAGACCAGAGGAACAACATTTTCACACAGAGGTTGGTGAGTATATGGAACACGCTGCCAGAGGGGGTAGCTGAGGCAGGTACAATTACAACATATACAAGACACATGGTCAGGTAGTTGGATAGGAAAGGTTTGATGGGACATGAGGTAAGTGGGACAAGCTTATTCAGGCAATGTTTGGCAAGGGTGAGTTGGGGTGAGAGCTGTGCTGCTTAACTCTCCAATGCCTCAATAACATTCCAACACTGAAGGGCACAGACCCGCATCAACTCATCCGGAACTAGTTTGAAACATTCCCACCACCACAAGTCAGGACTGAGACAGGTGTCTCCACCTGACCCCCAGGGAGATGGGTGGGCCACAAGACATCTCACCCCCAGTTCATACTCACCCATAAGCAGCCCCATGTTAAACCTGTATCGTTCCAACATTATGTTGTTCCTGTACTTGCTTACTGCTGCTTCAACCTGGGTGGACACAGAGGCAATGTTCAGAATACACAGAGGAAAACTGCTCTATCTGCATCCTCAATACCGTGCAAAATATGATCAATACTATTATTATGATTAATATCAATACTATTGATAACTAATACCATAAACAGTCTGAAGGAGGGTCTCGACCCAAAACGTCACCCATTCCTTCTCTCCAGAGATGCTGCTTGAGCCGCTGAGTTACTCCAGCATTTTGTGTCTACCTTCAATTTAAACCAGCATCTGCAGTTCCTTCTTACACACTACTCACTTTCTTTCTTTAAAAAGAGGAACAAATCATGGTCAGAGGACACCACCATAAATCTGCAGACCAGAATAGTGAATCTCCACAACTCGGTCTTCAAACTTTGAAGGGAGCGGATCGACCTGAAGTTTTGGTTATTTCTCTCTCTACAGATGCTGCCTGATCTGTTGAGTGTTTCCAGCTATTTCCATTTTTTCCTCAGGTTTAGTACTTGCTCTTGTCTGAGTGTGGTGGCATCAAACAGTTTGGAAAGGAACACTGCTGTATAAATCTCAAATAAGAATGGGGGAACATTTAAGTGTAACTTAGCAGGAGCAGCATAAACAACAATGTAAAGAGGCTGCACCTGAACATCACACTTTCTGCTGTCTGGTCTTGCAACCTCTGGAATTCCCCCCAATCCATGCACAACCGTCTCCCACGTGAAGGTAGTCCTACCACTGTGACTGGGTTATTATTCTGACAGCACATAGGTTGGTTGCTGTTAAGATCTGTTTGCTAATGTTTCTGTGAATCACTTTGAGATTTTTATCAGGGGTGTGGCTGCAGGGAAATACAGGAACGTTTGCCAATTCACAGGGCACGGGGAGACTGATGAAAAGATGAACCCACACCCGAGATGGAGACCTCAGTACTTCCCCCTGCAATTGATCTTGGACCTGTCAGTGTGGACTGGTAACAGCTCCCCCTCACTCACCATCAACATGTACATCTCAGTTAGACACAAAAAGCTAGAGTAACTCAGCGGGACAGGCAGCATCTCTGGACAGAAGGAATGGGTGACATGTCGGGTCCAGACCCTTCAGACCCGAAACTTCACCCATTCCTTCCCTCCAATTACTCCAGCATTTTGTGTCTATCTTCGGTTTAAACCAGCATCTGCAGTTCCTTCTCACACATTTCGTGTACATCTCAGTGTTGTGTGTGTAACCCCCTGCTCTACTCTCCTTACGCCCATGAATGTGCGGCTAAGCACAGCTCCAATGCCATCTACACATTCACCACTGCACCACTGTGGTTGGCTGATTCACGGGTGGTGTCGAGTTGAGTGGTGCCGCAACAACAACTGCTCGCTCAACGCCAGCAAGTAATCGCAGCCTCGGAAAGAGGAAGTAAAGAGAACACACGCCAGGTTGCAGTGGCGGGTCAGCAGTGGAGAGTCGCAGCTTCAGATTCCTGGGTGTTAATGCCCCGGATGATCTGTGCTGGGCTCACCATCTCCATTACTTTCTTATAAGTTTAAAGATATTTGGCCGAATATTCCAAGACTTCTACATTTGCACTGTAGAAAGTATCCTGGCTGGCTGCATCACGGCCTGGTACAGCAATTCCAACACACAGCAATGCAAGAGGCTGCAGAGAGTGGTGGACTCAGCCCGTCACGGGCACAGTCCTCCCCACCATCGAAAGCATCGACACAAGCATCTATCATCAAGGATCCCCACCATCCGGGCCATGTCTTCTTCTCACTGCTACCATCGGGCAGGAGGTGCTGAAGCCTGAACTCCCACACCAGCAGGTTCGGAAACAGCTACTTTCCTGCACCCATCACTGTTTGTATCCTTCTGTGCCTTATTCTTCAAGTGCCTGAAGAATTATTTCTTAAATGTGTGACTGTCTCTGACTCCACCACTTCTTCTGGCAGCAAGTTCCAGATACCAACCACTCTGTAAGCGAAACATTCCCCTCAGATCTCCTTTAAAATTCCCTCTCTCACCTTCAACCTATTCCTTCTTGTTTGCGATTGTTGGTGACATTTACACATGGAAGTTGAAGCTCTCCACCCTCTGCACTGAAGCGGCACAGATATGGACTGGGGTGTGTCCTCCACCCTGAAGCCCATGACCAGCTCCATGGTTTTGCTGACACTGAGTAATCAGGCAGTGCGCTAACGATCTCTGCAGCGACCCGTGGGCCAGTAGATGCAGCAGAGGTACACTCACCGCCTCCTCGATCTGTTCTGGTGTCACCACCACCCCAATGCCACATTCTCTCTCAAAGTCGGTGCTGTCAATCGAATCCAGACGGTGGTTTTTAATGTATTCCACAGCAGCTGAGGGAAGAAACAGAATGATTTCTGATTAACTACGGTGGAGATTTCAGGATGGATGCAGACACTGGTGAGAAAGGTTTGCAATATGGGTGTAATGCCACACAGGTAAAGACAGCACAGCAATGGGGAGGCAAAATGGGCACGGATGCGGATGAACAATAACTGACGCAAAGATTCGGCAAAACAATATAAAAATCACCGGAATCACAGATTAATAAGAGAAATGTCAACAGGTCAGATAAGGAGAGGAGTGTGTGTGGTGGAGGACCGGGGGGGTAAAAGAGGATAGGGGTCCTTGGGGGATGGTAAATGAGCATAGAGGAGGGAAAAGGAGCAGGGTGACCGGGGTGGGTGGGGGAGGTTGGGAGAAATGTGTGCGCACCAGGTGATGGAGGTGGAGTCAGGGGAAGGTGGTGGGTTGAGGTGATGGTATTTGTAATTGGGAAATTCATTGTTCATACCGTTGGGGTGTAAGCATTAGTTGATTGTAGAAATCACCTATTATGGCACGCGCGCTTGGTGCCATTAACCCGTACCGTTTCCCATCACTGTCCCAACTGATGCTCTAGTTTAACCTGATAACACAAGCGACTTCCAGCAGTGCATTTACCGTTGAGCTGCAGGTCGGAGCCGATTCCTTTGGTGGCGATGTACTTGGCGAGGAAGGTCAGGTGCTGCTGATCCTTGAGGCGGGTGGCAGCGTTATACAGCAGTGTGCCGGTACACCTGTCCACAGCACAGCCCAGGATCGCCTCTGCCTGAGGATGGGAGAGACGGGTATGGCCATCGGATTATTACTGTCATCTGTACCGAGATACAGTGAAAAACCTTGTACGCTATCCACTCAAATCTAACTTTGTGTACTATCCAGGCAAATTAGTACAATCCAGCCATGCACAACAGAGAGTACAAAGGGTAAAATACCAGATGTAGTTTTACACTGCTATTCGATATAGATACAGAGAAAATGTGTACGGTCTGCTATGAGGTAGGTTGCAAGTCGGGATGACACTCTAGCTTATGAGGGTCGGTGAAGAGACTAACAGCGGGGTGGAAGCTCTTCCAGAATCTGGTGGTACATGCTTTGAAATGTTTCTATCTCTGCCGAATGGGAGGGGGAAGTACGGGCGGGTTTAAACTAAAAAATGGGCGGGGGTGGAAGTCAACAAGGTGGACGTGTATCTGTGCAGCTAACGGGAAAGAGAGTGTAGGAAAGGTCACGTTTAAACTAACAGGGCAGGGGGATGGGACCCAATGCAAGGAGACAGATGGCCAGAAAAGGAGGACAGAAGCAAAAGGTAGAAGGGAGATAAGAAAAGCAAACGTGAAAGCTTTGTGCCTTAATGCAAAGATCATTCGAAATAAGGTGAATGCGCAGTTAGTAGTTAAGGGATGTGATATAGTTGGAATTACGGAGACATGGCTCCAGGGTGACCAAGGCTGGAGGCTAAAAAAGCTAAAGAGGAATAAGATTAGACTTCATTGCCTTCCATCCGCTGTAGTGGATTGTTATGTTAACTTTTATGTAGTTTCGTGTCGTCTTGTTGCTATTTTTTAGTATGGCTGTATGGTAAACCAAATTTCTCTGTACCTTAATTGGTACATGTGACAATAAACTGACCTTGACAACATGCAGGGGTATTCGATATTTAGGAAGGATAGACAGAAAGGAAGAGGAGGTGGGGTGGCATTGCTGGTTAAAGAGGAGATTAATACAATAGCAAAGGCAGACATTAGCTTGGATGCTGTTGAATCGGTATGGTTAGAACTACAAAATAGCAAAGGGCAGAAAACACTTGTTAGAGTTGTATACAGACCATCAAACAGTAGTAGGGAGGTTGGGGATAGCACCAAGCAAGAAATTAGGAATGCGTGTAGCAAAGCTAAAGCAGTTATCATGGGTTATTTTAATCTACATATAGATTGGGTCAGCCAAATTGGTCACAGTGCTGAGGAGGAGGATTTCCTGGAATGGGTTTTTAAACCAATATGGAGAGGAACAGACCAGAGTTTGCATATTCTGTTGTGCTGCAGCAAGTAAGAATGTCGCTGTTCTGTCTGGGACAGATGACTAAAACACTCTTGACTCTTCCCTTCCCTCCCTCGGCCGGCCCCAGTCTCTCACTCCCTTCCCTGTCCGCTCCCCGAACCCCGGGTCACTGTCCCGCACCTCCCCCGGACCCCAGCTGGAAACAGAACACCTGGGCACAAACACTTACACACACTGGCACACACATTATCTCACACACACCTTCATACATACATTCTCACACACAATCTCACACACACAAGGTTTAAAGGGATATGCGCCAAATGCAGATAAATGTGACTAGTTTAGATGGGGCATCCTGATCTGCAAGGACAAGTTGGGGTGAAGGGCCTGTTTCCATGCTGTAAGACTATGACACATTGTAGAAAGGATGCAATTGCTCTGGAGAGGATCCAGGGGCGATTTATGAAGGTGTTGGCAGGGCTGGAATTTTTTTTTCACTTTGAAGAAAGATTTGATAACTGATTTGATAATTTGTATTCTCTGCAGCAACGGAGGTGAAGAAAATAATTAGTTGAGGTGAATAATATTATGAGAATAGGACCCGTTTCGCTTAACAAAGGGCGTAGGAATGAGCTGCAGGTGCCGGTTTAAACTGAAGATAGAAACAAAAAGCTGGAATAACTCAGCTGGACAGGTCGCATCTCTGGAGAGAAAGAATGGGTGATGTTTTGGGTTGAGACCTTCAGACTGAACAGGTTAAAAAATCAACCATATAGATGTAAAACACTATGACTAGAGCTGTGTGTTATCCAACTAAGGGCAGAAATCAGAATCATGTGTTCATCTTTATTGACGTGACACCATAATAAATATATTACAGAAAAATTATTTAATGGGGTGGCATGGTGGCGCAGCAGTAGAGTTGCTGCCTCACAGCACCACACACCCAGATTTGATCCAAAGGTCATTCATGTGCTGCACCTGTTGATCAGAGCCTGGTTCTACTGTGGGATGTAATTTAGCCTAACCTTATTCATACCTAATCGAATTTAAAGCATAAATGTTGCATTCAAGTGTAAGTTAAAAGACTTGCTACAGTATGCACCAGATTGCACAATATCGTTTAAAAATGCAAAAGCTCCCTACCGTGGAAGGGGGGGACATCCCCCTCCCACACTTCTCTCCCCCCCCCCCCCCCCAGCTCCCTCGCAATTTCTCACTCTCAACTCTCACACTGATATACACACTGAGCTCTTCTATATCTCTCTCGTTTGTCACATCATACTATGTTTGCATATTCTGTTGTGCTGCAGCAAGTAAGAATGTCGCTGTTCTGTCTGGGACAGATGACTAAAACACTCTTGACTCTCCCCTTCCCTCCCTCCCTCCCTCGGCCGGCGCCAGTCTCTCACTCCCTTCCCTGTCCCCTCCAGTCCAGTCTTCCTTCCTTCCCCCTCTCCTCTCCTCTCCTCTCGTCTCCACTCCACTCCAGCCATCCCCATCCCTGTCCTCAGGGTCAGTCGCGACCCCAGCCGGCATCCTCCCACCTGCTCCACGGCGAGTGTGAGGAGTCGGCTCAGCGCCTCGTTCTTCAGCGTCTCCTTGGCCTTGTGCTCGCTCAGGCCGATCCGGCAAAACAGCGCCAGCGCCGCCATCACTGCCAGCCTCGCTCCGCCAATCACGGTCCAGCGTGGGGATTGGCCAATGACGCAGGCGGTGACAGCGGCGCCAGACATCGGCCAATCACACTCCGCCCTGGGGAGACGCTCGGCCAATGGCAAATGGGCGCCATCACCTGCCTCCACGTCTGCCTTGCGATTGGGTACGCAGGGCCTCCGCTCTCGCTTGGATTATCCAATAGGAAGGCCGGGCGGTGTTGCATCAGCCGGCGAGTGGCGGCTGCAGATGCTGCAACCCTGAGATAAACATATAGTGGTGTAGATGCTGCAACCCTGAGATAAACATGTAGTGGTGCAGATGCTGCAACCCTGAGATAAACATATAGTGGTGTAGATGCTGCAACCCTGAGATAAACATATAGTGGTGTAGATGCTGCAACCCTGAGATAAACATATAATGGTGTAGATGCTGCAACCCTGAGATAAATCCTGAGATAAACATATAGTGGTGTAGATGCTGCAACCTGAGATAAACATATAGTGGTGCAGATGCTGCAACCCTGAGATAAATCTTGAGATAAACATATAGTGGTGTAGATGCTGCAATCCTGAGATAAACATATAGTGGTGTAGATGCTGCAACCCTGAGATAAATCCTGAGATAAACATATAGTGATGTAGATGCTGCAATCCTGAGATAAATCCTGAGATAAACATATAGTGGTGTAGATGCTGCAATCCTGAGATAAATCCTGAGATGAATCCTGAGATAAACCCTGAGATGACCCTGAGATAAGGGGTTGGACAGGCTAGATGCAGGAAGATTGTTCCCGATGTTGGGGAAGTCCAGGACAAGGTGTCACAGTTTAAGGATAAGGGGGAAGTTTTTTAGGACCGAGATGAGAAAATCGTTTTTCACACAGAGAGTGGTGAATCTGTGGAATTCTCTGCCACAGAAGGTAGCTGAGACCAGTTCGTTGGCCAAATTTAAGAGGGAGTTGGATGTGGCCCTTGTGGCTGAAGGGATCAGGGGGTATGGAGAGAAGGCAGGTACAGGATACTGAGTTGGATGATCGGCCATGATCATATTGAATGGCGGTGAAGGCTCGAAGGGCCGAATGGCCTGCTCATGCACCTAATTTCTATGTTTCTATGTTTCTATGAACAGTTGTGTTAAAGATGGAACTGCAGATGCTGTAAAATCGAGGGTACACAAAAGGCTGGAGAAACTCAGCGGGTGCAGCAGCATCTAAGGAGCGAAGGAGATAGGCAACGTTTCGGGCCGAAACCCTTCTTCAGACTGATGGGAGGTGAGGGGGGCGGGGAGAAGAAAGGAAAAAGGAGGAGGAGGAGGAGCCCGATGGCTGAGGGAGAGGTGGGAAGGGGAGGAGACAGCAATGGTTAACAGAATTGAGAAAATTCAATGTTCAAGCCCAGAGGATGCAGACTCCCCAAGCGGAATATGAGGTGCTGTTCCTCCAACTTGCGATGTTGCTCACTCTGGCCGTGGAGGAGGCCCAGGACAGAGTCGGATACGGAGTGGGAGCCACCGGGAGGTCGGGTTGCTTATTGCGGACCGAGTGGAGGTGTTCGGCGAAACGATTGCCAAGCCTCCGCTTGGTCTCACCGATATAGATCAGCTGGCATCTGGAGCAGCGGATGCAGTAGATGATGTTGGAGGAGGTGCAGGTGAACCTCTGTCGGACCTGGAAGGACTGCTTGGGTCCCTGAAAGGAGTGGAGGGGAGAGGTAAAGGGACAAGTGTAGCATATCTCTTGCAGTTGCAAGGGAAAGTGCCCGAGGAAGGGGTGGAGCGGGAGGGAAGGGAAGAATTGACAAGGGAGTTGCGGAGGGAGCGGTCTTTGCGGAAGGCAGACGGGGGGAGATGGGAAGATGTGGCGAGTGGAGGGGTCACGTTGGAGGTGGCGAAACTGGCGGAGGACTATGTGTTGTATGTGCCGGCTGGTGGGGTGAAAGGTGAGGACCAGGGGGACTCTGCCCTTGTTGCGAGTGGGGGAATGGGGAGAGAGGGCAGTGTTGCGGGGTATGGAGGAGACCTTCGTGCGAGCCTCATCTATAGTGGGGGAGAGGAATCCCCATTCTCTGACGAATGAGGACATTTGTGATGACCTGGTGTGGAACACCTCATCCTGGGAGCAGATGCGGCGTAGACGGAGGAATTGGGAATAGGGGATGGAGGCATCCTCTGGGCTCCTCCTCCTTTTTCCTTTCTTCTCCCCCCCCCCCCCCCCCCCCCTCACCTCCCATCAGTCTGAAGAAGGGTTTCGGCCCGAAACGTTGCCTATCTCCTTCGCTCCTTAGATGCTGCTGCACCCGCTGAGTTTCTCCAGCCTTTTGTGTACCCTGAGATGAACATATAGTGCTGCAATCCTGAGATAAATCCTGAGATGAACATATAGTGATGTAGATGCTGCAATCCTGAGATAAACACAGTGTCACAGATGAAGCAACCTGAGATGAACCCTGAGATGAACCCTCAGATGCTGCAACCATGAGCTAAATATAGAGTGCTGCAGATGGTGCAACCCTGAGCTAGACACAGAGTGTTGCAGATGTCGCAACACTGAGAAAAACACAGAGTGCTGTGGCACAATGCAGCAAAGATTACAGAAGCGGAGCTCTATAATCTTTGCTATGCAGGTCTGGCAGCATCTAGGGAGAAAGTGGTTTAAATTTCAAAAATGAATTTTATTTGTAATAAGACAAAAATGTGCAAAACTCTTAATATATTCTCACTGTATCCCTGTGACTTTCTATGTTTCTATGACCGTAGAGCCTCCACTGCCCTCTGTGGCAGGGAATTCCACAAATTCACAACTCTCTGGGTGTTTTTTTCTCACCTCAGTCCTAAATGGCCTCCCCTTTATTCTAAGACTGTGGCCCCTGGTTCTGGACTCACCCAATATTGGGAACATTTTTCCTGCATCTAGCCTGTCCAGTCCTTTTATAATTTTATATGTTTCTATAAGATTGCCCCTCTTCCTTCTAAATTCTAGTGAATACAAGCCTAGTCTTTTCAATCTTCCCTCATATGACAGTCCCGCCATCCCAGGGATCAATCTTGTGAACCTAAGCTGCACTGCCTCAATCACAAGGATGTCCTTCCTCAAATTAGGAGACCAAAACTGTACACAATATGCCAGATGTGGTCTTACCAGAGCCCTATACAGCTGCAGAAGAACCTATACTGAAATCCTCTTGTTTTGAAGGCCAACATTAGCTTTCTTCACTGCCTGCTGTACCTGCATGCCAACTTTCAGTGACCGGTGTACAAGGACACCCAGGTCTCGCTGTACCTCCCCATTACCTAACCTAACCCCATTGAGATAATAATCTGCCCCCTTGTTTTTGTCACCAAAGTGGATAACCTCACATTTATCTATATTATACTGCATCTGCCACGCATCTGCCCACTCACTCAACCTGTTGAGTTCACCCTGCAACCTCCTAACATCCTCTTCACAGTTCACACTGCCACCCAGCTTTGTGTCATCCGCAAACTTGCTAGTGTTGCTCATAATTCCCTCTTCCAAATCATTAATATATATGGTAAACAGTTGCGGCCCCAACGCCAAGCCTTGCGGCACTCCACTCGCCACTGCCTGCCATTCTGAAAAGGACCCGTTCACTCCTACTCTTTGCTTCCTGTCTGCCAACCAATTTTCTATCCATGTCAACACCCTACCCCCAATACCATGTGCTCTAATTTTAGTCACCAGTCTCCTGTGCGGGACCTTATCAAAGGCTTTCTGAAAGACTAGATTCATCCATTTTACATGTCACATCCTCAAAAAATTCCAGAAGATTAGTCAAGCATGAATTTCCTTTGATTCCTTGGACTAATCCTTTTACTGCTGTCCAAATGCCCCATTATTACCTCTTTAATAATTGACTCCAGCATCTTTCCCACCATCACCGAAGTCAGGCTAACTGGTCTGTAATTCCCCATTTTCTCTCTCACTCCTTTCTTGAAAAGTGGGATAACATTAGCTATTTTCCAATCCACAGGAAATAACCCTGAATCTATTGAACATTGGAAAATGATCACCAATGCGTCCACTATTTCTAGAGCCACCTCCCTGAGGACCCTGGGATGCAGACCATCAGGCCCAGGGGATTTATCATCCTTCAGTCCCATTAGCCTACCCAATACTATTTTTCGCCTAATGAAAATGTCAGTTCCTCTACCCCCTTAGATCCTCTGTCCTCCAGTACTTCTGGAAGATTGTTTGTGTCTTCCTTAGTGAAGACAGATCCGAAGTATCTGTTCAACTCTTCTGCCATTTCCTTGTTCCCCATAATAATTTCACCCGTGTCTGCCTTCAAGGGACCCATATTTGACTTTGCTACTCTTTTTCCCTTAACATAAAGAAGCTTTTACTGTCCTTTATATTCCTGGCCAGCTTCCCCTCGTGCTTCATCTTTTCAGCCCGTATTGCCCGTTTTGTTTCCTTCTGTTGTCCTATGAAAGTTTCCCAATCCTCTGGCTTCCGGCTACTCTTTGCTGTGTTGTACATCTTTTCTTTTAGTTTTATTCTATCCCTAACTTCTCTTGTCAGCCACTGTTGCCTCCTACTCCCCTTAGAATCTTTCTTCCTTTTTGGAATGAAATGATCCTGCGTCTTCCGGATTATGCCCAGAAATTCCTGCCATTACTGTTCCACCGTCATTCCTGCCAGGATCCCTTTCCAGTCAGCACCTGTTTTTACACCCAGCACCATTCCTAGGGTGATACCCTCTTCCCTTGTTTGAGGGATGTACCCACTGGGCTCTGCCCCCCAATGTCCAGCAGTGGAAGGACACTAGACTGTGGTCCTCCCCCACAGAGCCTTTGTGTTGTCTGCACCGAGCTTCAGTGCGTCCCTCAGCACGTACTCCTGCAGTCTGCAGCGGGCCAGTCGGCAACATTCCCTGAAGGACATCTCGCTCTGCTGGGAGGTCAACAAGTTTCGGGCAGACCATAGAGCATCTTTCACCAAGCATTCAGCAACATTCGATGTCCTGTATCTGAGTGTATTGGTGGAGGGAATGGACAAATGACGTTTCATACGGGACCCTTCAGACTTATGGCGCAGGAGGAAAGGCTGGAAAAGAGAGGGGAGGGGAAATTGTGGATCCAGGTGAAGAGCAGTTGATTGGAAGATCAGTCGGGGTGGGGAGGGGGGGGGGGGGGGGGGGGGGGGGATGGGGAGAGAAAGGTGGAGATAGTGATCAAGGCTGGAGGTGATGAATGGGGAAGACAAAAGAGGACAGATAGTGGAATCTGTTGAGAGAGCGAGAGAGAAAGGGGAGTGAAATGTAAAACCAGAGGGAGGGATGATGGGTGGATAGCATTCAGGGGGGTAGAGAGGAGGTGAAGAATCTGAAGTGGGGAGGGGTGGTGGATAGGCGATGGAGGAGGGGAAAGGAACTGGGTGATAGGAAACAAAGATGTGGGGAAAATGGTATGCAGAGTGAGGGGATAAACTGGGATGTAAAGGAGAGGGGATGTGGACAGTGTGGAAGGGTGGGTGAAAAGTGGATGAAGGGGAGAATTGAATTGGGGGCAAGAACAGTGACAGAAAGGGCACACTGGTGAAGGGGGCAGGGGTGCAAACATAAGGAAGGGGGTTTTGCTTAAAATTGGAGAATTCAATCTTCATACCGTTGCGTGTAAATAGAATATGAACTGCTGTTCTTCCAGTTTACGTGTGGCCTCACTCTGGCATGGAGGAAACCCTGGACAGGAAGGTTCTGGGCGGGAATGGGAGTTAAAATGGTCAGTAACTAGGATATCCAGCAGCCTTGGTGGACCGAGTGCTCTGTGAAATGGTCGGCAAGTCTACTCTTGGTCTTGCCAATGTAGTGGAGGCCACATCGAGAGCACCGGATGCAGTAGTTGAGGTTGGAGATGCACATGTATTTGTCTCACCTGGAAGGGCCGCTAGGTCCCTGGATGGAGGCGAGCGAGGATGTGTGGGGACAGGTGTTACCTCCTCTGCTTGCTCTCACCACTGTGAGCACCTGATGCACGAGACGAGGCTAGAGGAGGTGCTGGATCAGCCCCCGACACCCAATCCTAGTGCTAACAACCCCCAGTCCTTACCCCTCTCCCCCCCCACCATCCTTCTCCCCCAACCGTCTGCTGCTTCCCATCCCTCTTCCACTGCCCCCCCCCATGTCCCTCTGCTGCCTCCCCCCCCCCTCCCGTGTCCCTCACCGCCACCAGTCTCTCCCTCTGTACATGTTATTCCTTGCCCCCCCTCTCTTTACTAGACCAGAGGAATAGCTCAAGGGGTACAGGACCCTTGCAGGATCCCTATATGTTCCAATCCCTGTTGTTGCCTCACTCCAGGCGTAAGCAGTCCCACACATGCCCCAAGTCTCATGAACCACCCAATGTGAAAGAACAGGACACCGTGTCTCATTGAGTCTGTATTTATTCACACACCGTGGCACTGGGAAGGTGGATGCACTGCAGTCCGTGTGGGGAAGGTGCTCCCGCGCTGCCGATGGGGGATACGAGGTTAACATCCAAAGTTGCAGGGAAGACAATCTATTTCCCAGCCGGGGCGATGTGTGACTTGGAGGGGAACCTGCAGGCGGCGGTGCTGCCCTGCCCATCCCGCTAGCACTGGGTTCCATGTTGGGGCATCCGCACTGGGCACAAGGAGGTGCAGGAAGGGGTGTCGGGTGGATGGGGGGCATTGAGGGGCTCCGGACGGTGTCCAGCTTCTCTCTGTCCAACTAATGTCTGACGGGGAGGCGCGGGGAGTTGAAGTGAGCCACTCACTGTGGCACTGGTCACTCGCAGCATCAGCACTGCCCGCTGTCCACTTGGTGCTGAACTAGCGGGTTTGTCAGGGTGCAGTCCAGCCCCTCAAGAGTTGCTCTGGTCAGAGGGCAGCCTGGAGCTGTGTATCACAGTGACCAGGCCAAGCTGTGACTCATCAGGGTACCCAGACTGGTTTAACCGTCGAGCCTCCCCCTATGGTGGGGAGGCCCTGTTGGGCTCCTATGGGAGGAGTTCCCCTGAGGTATCTGCCCAGGTTAGGCCTTGCTCTGGGCCACGGGAGCAGGGGTTGCACTGGCGGGTGTGCGTGCGCCTGGGCCTGTGGCAGTGTTAGGTCTTGCTCTGGGCCGGGGGTGCAGGGCCTACCGTGGCGGGCGTGACTGGGCCTGTGACGGGGCCAGGATTAAGCCTCTCTCTTAGCAAGGGGTACAGTGCCCGAGGCTGGGCCTGTGGCTGGGACTCTGGCTGTGCCTGAGTTAGGCCTCGCTCTGAGCGGGGGGTGCGGGGCCTGTTGCTGCAGGTGGACCTGAGACTGGGCCTGGCCCTGGACCAGACTCCAGCCAGGAGTTGTGGATGACGGTGGCACCGGGCAGCGGGTCGACCTGGAGCACGGACAGCACACGTTTGCGGGCGCAGCCCCGCAGTGCGCGGCGCATCTTTTGGCGGGCGAAGGCGTAGAGCAGCGGGTGGAGCAGGGGCCCGGCATAGGCCAGGGCCAGGGCGCAGAGGCGCAGACGGCCCCGCTGCTCACTGGGCCCCAACACCAGCTGCAGCAGGTGCAGCGCCGACACCGGGGCCCAGCACAGCACAAAGCCACCCACCGTCACCAGGGACATCCGCAGCACCCGGCGCTGCCGCCGCCTCCTCTCCCGGTGCCGCCGCACTGCCCGTCGCAGCGCCATGATGGCTGACACCGAGGCCTGCACGCCCAGGGCCCGAGGCGGGCCTGGGCCTTGGCCTGGGGGTGGGGGTGCTGCCAGCCGCTGGGCCTCCTGCGGCCCACCCAGGCCCCCTCCCACTGCCCCACTCCCTCTGCTGGCCCCTCCTCCGCCCCTTCCCCTCCCCCGCCTCTGACCCCGCCACCTCCTGCCCCTGGGGCCACGGCCGAAGCGGACGTTCAGGGCCTGCAGGATGCGGGAGTAGGTGGCGAGCAGGCCCACGGCTGCCAGGCAGAAGCAGGGCACCTGCAGTAGGAGGTGGAGCGAGGGTGCCAGGCCGGGTGGCAGCTCGGCATCACCGCCACACCCCAGCGAGAGGTTGTGGTGGGCCAGGCCGGGCTTGGGGCCCAGCAGCTCAGCCTGCAGGAAGGGCAAGGAGAAAGCAAGGAGGGACAAGGTCCAGACAGCGGCAAGCAGCGGCATGGCACGGCCAGTGGTCAGCAGCCGGCGCGACGGACGCACCGAGATGTCGTAGCGGTCCAGGCCGATCAGCAATACGTTGGCGGCAGTGCCCACCCCCGCCAGCGCCACACAGGCCTCGTGGAAGCAGCAGGCCAGGGCCCAGGCAGTGGCGGGGGGCCGTAGCACCATGCCAGTGGTGAAGGGCACACATAGCAGGCAGACCAGCGTGTCCAGAACATGCAGGCTGACCGTCACCACACTACTGACCGAATCGGCAAGGCCACTGTGCAGGCCGTACAGGACCAGCACCGTCAGGTTACTAGCGAGGCCCAGCACCACCTCCAGCAGCAGCAAGCTGCCCAGTGATACCTGGAAGCTGAGCGGGTAGGACAAGTACCAGTCCTGGCCCCCATCCCTCTTCTCCAGCTCCAGCTCCAGCTCTGGCACAAACTCATCCAACTCCATGGCTCTGTCCATCCGGGGGTCTCAGCATAGTCCTGGAGACAGCAGCGTCCCCGCGCAGCTTTGGCAGATCACAGCACACCTGTAGGAGCTTCCAGTACACCTGTAACAGGTCACAGCACACCTGTAGGAGCTTCCAGACACCTGTAACAGGTCACAGCACACCTGTAGGAGCTTCCAGTATACCTGTAGTCGCCCTGATGACTGCCGAGCTCCTGGAATGCCTGTAGCAGGACCTGGCGCACCTGTAGCAGTCTTGGCACACCTGTAGGAGCTCCCGGTACATGTGTCGCAGGTCACAGCACACCTGTAATAGTCCTGGAGATCCCAGAGCTCCCGACACACCTGTCACAGGTCACAGAGTACCTGTAACACAAACCACACTGTTATCTGCAACACCTTTTTTTTCCATTCCAAGGACTTTATTCAACAATTGCATATTACCAAAAGTATATAAACGTTCGATGGTCACAATACATCAAGGAGTCATTATAGTCCAATGGTGCAATCTTTATCTACAATGCTCTTGACCCCAGCGTTCAAGGAAAGCCTCCAGAGTCCCCGTGGACACCACGTGTTCCCTCTCCAGGGACAAGCCCGCAAGGACATCGACCTGGAAGATGGGCGGGCAGCCGACCATCGACCGCCAGCTGCCTGGACACACAAATGGCCATCTTAGCCAGACCCAGGAACAAACCGACAGGGTGATCCCACCTTCCCGATCGGCCCTCCCCACTCCCTGCCCTGTGCCCAAACAGCAGGATTGTGGGACTAAAATGCAACCAAAACGTTAGGAGCAGCCCCTTCAGATATTGGTACAGGGGCAGCAAGCCCTCGCACTCCATATACACGTGGAACACGGTCTCGTCCTCGCCACTGGCAAGTCGGTGAACCGACTCAAACGTGTATTACACACCGCGGCTCAGTGCAACTCCCTCCACCCCAGGTCCCCGGTGTAAAGGAGGGCTCCTCCCTTGCAGAGAGGCCTCCGGTGGTAACACGGACCGCCGTGGGGTGTCCGTGCAGACGATGAAGGGAGGAGGTGCCGAGTGTGAAGGATCATCCTGTCCAGTACACGTCTCTCCGCCGCTCGCGTTGTGTAGGGCCGTTCTCCCGGGAAATATTCCCGAGCCTGGGCCCGATGAGCCATTCTGGCTCGGTCAGAGTCATTCCGAGCACACGCCTCTCCTCGACACCCACCCACCGTGACAGGGTGAGTGAGGACCGGCCCCCTCGCAGTTACAACCCCTCCCGCTGAGGAGCAAGGCGCTGGCTGAAGATGACCAGATTCCTCACTCTTTACACATCGCGGTAGAAGCTGGGCAGACCCCGTGTGGCGGGTCGACTGATGCCCGCCACCGGTCTGCAAGGCTTCCTCCACTCTAATTCTCAGCACCTTTGCCCCACAAGGAAGCTTTCTCAGTCCCTGGCCACTCACTACTGTGCGGCCGAATTCGGATCTAACTCCATCCACAAATGTGTGTGTGTGTGTGTGTGTAACAGGGGGTCCCGGCGAAGGAGTTGCTTGGGGGGTTTTCTGCGAGGCTGTCCTCGGCAGACATCTGCCGTCCCTTCCCACACGGAGCCGCGGTGCGTGGAGTTAGTCGCTGAAGATAAGGCTGCTGTCAGCGGGCACATTGATTTTGTCGCAGTGGTCCCATAGGGTCCGCCGGCCGGACCTGTGTCTGCAAGTGTACCGAGGCCGTGCAGGGCAAGGTCGCGCCGTGAGCTGGCCGAGGTGGGGGGGGGGGGTGGGGGGGGGGGGGGGGGGGGGGGCTCAGACATCGCCATCCGGACCGCACGGCACCCGGCAACGGACGGGCAGCCAGCCCCAGTGACCGGGCACACTCTGGCCTCCTCTCTCCTCACGGCCGGTCGGTCAGAAAGCTGCGGGGTGCATTAGGGGCGGCACTGGCGCGGCGGGAAGAGCTGGTGTCTCACAGCGCCAGAGACCTCGGGTGCTCCCTGTGTGGCGTTTTGTACGTTCTCCCCGTGACCGCGTGGGTTTCCTCCGGGTACACGGTACACTACTCGGGGTACCTCCGGGTACACGGTACACGGTACACTAGGGTATGGAGAGAAGGCAGGTACGGGATACTGAGTTGGATGATCAGCCATGATCATATTGAATGGCGGTGCAGGCTCGAAGGGCTGAATGGCCTACTCCTGCACCTAATTTCTATGTTTCTATGTTTCTACTCAGGCCCACGGTACAGGGCGCACCTGATCACCGTGAGTGTCTAACCGCTCCCCCCCCCCCCCCCTGTGGGGAGGGGAGGGGCGGGGAAAGCAGGGAAGGTGGAATGGGGGTGAAACAGTGCTCCATGGTCCCTCAGCCTGCACCACCAACCCTGCTCCTAGAGCCACTCCCTCCTCTCCCCAACCTCCCCATCCCCGCACTCTCCACCATCTCCAACCCTGGTTTCCCCACCATAATCCCTGCCCCGATATCGCACTGTCTGTGGTCCCCCTCCACCACTGGCTACTCCACGCCGCCCCCCCCCCCCCCACTGCTGCCATGACCCTGGTTTCCTCCCACCCCCACCTCACTCAACCCCCCTCACCCACCCCCCACCTCCCTGGTTCCCCCACCCCGTCCCCTTGTTCCCCGCTGGATGTGGGAGATTGGGGAGAGACGGAGCTGCTACAGGAAGTGGTTCCCGTGGGTGGGGTGGGGTGGGTCCGGGGAGGTGGGATCGCCGATGGGTGTCGGACAGGGAGAGGCGGCGACGGAGCGAGAATGTGGGTCACCCCGGCATGGCGACCGGTGCCGGAGGGTCAGGCAGCATCTGTGGAGGGGTGGACTAGTGACCCTCCGTGCTGCCCGGCAGCCCGGCCACTAACTGGCCGACCTACCCCCTGTCACCCCGAACCCCAGCTCCGCAACGGGGCCCCATCCACCCACACTGGCCCCGACAGGAGTGTATGCAGTAATGTGTGAGTTTTACAGTCTTTGTCTTTTCACTGTCTGGCAGAATTTATGTATAATTTATGTACAATGTATTTATAATTGATGTTACTGCGTGTTGTTTGTCTCGCTGCCCGTGACGCTGCTGCTAACAAGGTTCCCCTGCACCAGTCCCTCCCCGCCTGTGTGTCTGACAGCAATCTCAACCCGAAACAAGCCAGCTTCCATCATGATATCTGTACCACCGACGAGGCCAGCATCTGCTAGACCTCAGTACGACTCAGAGTGCCCAGTAGTTCAGGCAACATCTCTGGAGTAAATCAGCAGGTCAGGCAACAACTCTGCAGCAACTCAATGGGTCAGGCAACATCTCTGGCTTTGGCTCGGGTCACAGTTTAAGAATAAGGGGGAAGTCTTTTAGGACCGAGATGAGAAAAACATTTTTCACACAGAGAGTGGTGAATCTGTGGAATTCTCTGCCACAGAAGGCAGTTGAGGCCTGTTCATTGGCTATATTTAAGAGGGAGTTAGATCTGGCCCTTGTGGCTAAAGGGATCAGGGGGTATAGAGAGAAGGCAGGTACAGGATACTGAGTTGGATGATCAGCCATGATCATATTGAATGGCGGTGCAGGCTCGAAAGGCCGAAAGGGGTACGCCTGCACCTATTTTCAATGTTTCTATGTTTGGAGTAACTCAGTGGGACAGGCAGCATTTCTAGAGTTACATAATGGGTCAGGCAGCACCCAGGGGTTTACAGTGACTCGGTATCTGGTGACTGCTGGCGACCGGTTTATCAAGTAACCTCTGCAGGTGACCAGCCAGTGAAGCTGGACAACGGCCCCGAGCTGCCAGCCCAGTGACAGCCCCGCCACGGGGTGAGGGCGGACCCACGACAAGCCTCAATGTGAATCTCCAACTCACGGCTGCCCGTGGGATCTTGCTGTGCCTGTTCGCTGCGTGCCAGAGACACAATGCCTCATCAACTCACTGACTCGACTTCAGTCATTCCCAGGCTTCCAGAAGTCTATGTTTCAGACAACCCTGTCCCAATCCGTCGTCGCACCGGGCCCGGTCCGGTGAATCTTTGCTTCTCTCTCTGGGAACAGTGATCGGTATCAGAGGTTGATCATTTGCTCAGCACGGCGGCGCAGCGGTAGTTGCCGCCTCACAGCGCTGGAGACCCGGGTTCGATCCTGACTACCATATAACCATATAACAATTACAGCACGGAAACAGGCCCACTCGGCCCTTCCAGTCCGCGCCGACCATTTGTTTTCCCCTAGTCCCATCTACCTGCACTCAGACCATACCCCTCCATTCCCTTCCCGTCCATATACCTATCCACTTTACTTTTAAATGTTAAAATCGATCCTGCCTCCACCACTTCTGCTGGAAGCTCATTCCACACAGCCACCACCCTCTGAGTAAAGAAGTTCCCCCTCACGTTACCCCTAAACTTCTGTCCCTTAATTCTCATGTCATGCCCTCTTGTTTGAATCTTCCCTACCTTCAATGGGAAAAACGTATCCACGTCAACTCTGTCTATCCCTTTCATCATTTTAAAGACCTCAATCAAGTCCCCCCTTAACCTTCTGCGCTCCAAAGAATAAAGACCCAACTTGTTCAACCTTTCTCTGTAACATAGTTGCTGGAACCCAGGCAACATTCTAGTAAATCTCCTCTGTACTCGCTCTATTTTGTTGACATCCTTCCTATAATTAGGCGACCAATTGGGTGACCACAGGTGCTGTCTGGACAGAGTTTGTACGTTCTCCCTGTGACTGTGGATTTTCTCTGGGTGTTCCAGTTTCCCCCCACACTCAAAAGTCGTACGGGTTTGTAGGTTAATTGGCTTCCGTAAAAAAATGTATCTTGTCCCTAGTGCGTTTGATGGCGCTAGCGTATTGGGATCGCTGATTGGTGTGGACTCGGTGGGCCAAAGGATCCTTTCCGCGTTGTATCTCTAAACTGAACTGAAATACCAGCCAACCCGCACAGAATAATCAGCCGCAGTCACAACTGGCCATTGCACTGTAGCGAGGCATCATACTGCCACAATAAAGGCCAGCACTTCTTAATCCACACCTCGACTTCCTCCGACGATGGAGGAGATTCGATATGCCTACCAATACTCTATCAAACACCGACAGGTGTACGGTAGAGAGCACACTGACTGGTTGCATCACGGCCTGGGTCAGTTACTCCAGTGTCCAGGAGTGAAGGAGACGACAGAGAGTGGTGGACACTGCCCGGTCCATCCCAGGTACTGACCTCCCCACCATGGAAGGCATCTACAGGAGGCGCTGCCTCAGAAAGGCAGCCGGCATCATCACAGACCCACACCACCCTGGCCACGCTCTCATCTCACTGCTACCATCGGGAAGAAGGTGCAGGAGCCTGAAAACCGTGACCTCCAGGTTCAAGAACAGCTTCTGCCCCGCAACCATCAGGCTCCTGAACGCTGCACCACACTAACCTCAGCGACTGTGACCTTCTGTGGACGGTGTCTGTGCTTGCACTACGGACTACGGTTACCTAGAATGAGGTTTATTAATATTGCATTATTGATTATGATATCTTTATCTGCATGTTATCGCGTTAATGGGCCGTTAACTGCAGTAAGTGGCAGTTTCATGGTTCCGTTGCAAGTACAGCTGCCAATTACACTCGCTGCACGTTCCTCCTGCTCCCCCCCCCCCCCCCCCCTGTGTAGCGGTGACCCCTGCACTAGGACACCGCCCCCATCGGACATCAGACAGAAACAATATTGATCCTCGGGTCGGACAGATGCAATGTAATCCTGGGGAGTGTTAGGCGTTGCACTTTGGCAAGGCCGAGGGGGAAACATTAAACGCTGGGGCCGGGGACTAGTGGGGGACAGAGAGACCTCGTCCACAACTCCCTGGGCCCTTGGAGGATGCAGCAAGGGGAAGGAAGGTGGCGAGGAGGGCGTACGGGAACTCTGAAGCTCTCTCAGTCAATGTTTAGATTATAAATCCTGGTTTCACATCGAACCACGGTTCTTATAAAGTTAATGTAAGACTGCGCCGTATCACCACCACTTTCTCCCAGGTCACCAGATCACACTTTCGCTCCTCTGGTCTCCCCCACACCCACTCTCTCCCCGTTACACCAGAACACACCTTCTCTCTTACACTCACCCACTGCCCCGCAGCCTCTCACACAGCCATTACACCATTACTCCCACGTCCCCTCTTCGCTCCCCCTCCTGCCCTCCCTCCTCCCGCCCTCCCTTTCACTCACCACCTCTCCCCCCCTCCCTCCCTCTCTCCCTCCCTTCTCCCACCCTCCGCCTATTCTCCTCCCCTTGGAATACCTGGCATCGGAAAAGTTTACATCCGCTCTCCGGTGAAATGGAGCAAATATTTTCCCTGCCCTCCCCGGAGGTGGGAGCAGCTGGTGATCCCACAGCGTCACCCGGCCCCACAAATAACTCCCTCACTGAGCGCCGTCCTCAGCCCCCTCCCCCCCTCCTCCTGATCCCAGCGACCTCTCCCCCTCACCCCGCCCCCCATCCCCGCTCCGCGTCCCATCCCGTTAGAGTGAGTTGGCAATGCTGGGGGTGAGACCTCTGGTACACAGGTGGGAGGGGGCGGGGTGTTCACCACTTACCCAGCCCCTCTTACCTGTCCCTCCGGTCGCCGTTCACCTGAAGCTCATCCTCCCCTTTCCTCCCTCAGACCGACCGCTGGACCTCTCCCTCCCCTCCACCCCCCCCCCCCCCCCCCTCCATCCTGCACGGACACATACCCGACGGCCTCCCTCACTGTTTCCAGAGTCGGGCTCCAGTCCCAGTCACCTGTAACCCATGGAAACCAGGAGCACAGCCTCAGCTAATTGATTCCCTCCTGACTTACGCTTTACCCCCGTGTCTGCATGGGGGGGGGGGGGGGATAGGAGGGTGGGGGTGAAGGGTCTGCATGGGGGGGCGGAATAGGGGAGGGGTGGACGGAGGATGGAGGGCACGAGAGGGGGGGGCTCGGTCTGCACGGAGAGCTGGGGGGAGGTGAAGAGTCTGCATGGAGTGCGGGGAGAGGGGTGGAGCAAGCGGGATGGGGGTGAAGGGTCTGGGCGGGGAGGGGGCAGGAGGAGCGAAGCAAGGGGTCGGAGTGCACCATGGAGGAGGGGACGGAGTGGGGGGGGGGCAGAGCAGGGGGAGAGGGGAGGGTTGAGCAGAAAGGTGAAGTGGGGAGAAAGAGGATTGAAGAGCGGAGGGTGGGAACAGATGTAGCTCAGAGCGGATCCCATTATCTGTTTGATCAGCTGTCAATGTACACACATATACGCCTGCACATGCACCGGCACACACCAACATACACACACCAACACACGCACTAACACAGGCACACACCAACACACACACACCAACACACGCACTAACACAGGCACACACCAACACACACACACCAACACACGCACTAACACAGGCACACACCAACATACACACACCAACACACGCACTAACACAGGCACATACCAACACACACACACCAACACACGCACTAACACAGGCACACACCAACATACACACACCAACACACGCACTAACACAGGCACACACCAACATACACACACCAACACACGCTCACACCAACACGTGCACACGCCAACACACACACTAACACAGATACACACCAGCACACACGCACACACACACACGGGACCGCAGCAACAGAGGGGGTAGTATTTACCTACTTCCTCGCTGGTGGTGGAAGGAGCCAAGGCTTTGCAATGCGCCAGGCCGAGCCGTACTACACCGACCCAGTGCCGCCAGGACACCGGCCTCAACGCGAGGAATAGAAGAAATCTCCTTGGGCCAAGATTGGACTTTTCAGAGACTTGGCAGTTACAAGATGGCGCCAGAATGTGCTGTTCCACAAGGGGGTCTATTTTACTCAAGTACAGTATGATCTGACAATAGCAGGAGGAAAAGGCTCCTCACTCTGTGTGGACAGGTGCCAATATATAAACTAAACCACCCTGGGAGAAGGACGGCAGCCACCCTCCTGATCCACACCTCTCATTATTTTACAAACCTCTATAAGGTCACCCCTACACTCCTGGAGGAAAAAAAACCCGGTTTATCCAGTCTCCCTCTGTAACTCAAACCCTCAGTTCTCATAACATTCTGCACTGCTCCCAGGGTAATGACCTCTTTCCTGCAGCTGGCTCACCAGATGTGCACACAACACTCCGAGTTGGTCTCACCAACAACCTGTGACGTTACAGCTGGACTGTACAGCTCCTGGTTCACCCCATCCCTTGATATTTCTTAACGTTCAAAACCTCGCCAGAGGGTGGTGGTCTTCCAGATCCACCACCCTCTGGGTGGAGACGGGTCCGAATGGCCAACCTTGATGGTAGGGATTAGGGTGCCGACCCGAAACGTGACCTGCTGAGTTACTCCAGCACATCGTATCTTCCTTTGTTCTGGGACTGCGATTCCTGGCTCCACACGGCCGCCATCTCCACCTCTAGGGGCCCTTCGGCCCATCTCGTTCATACTGACCCTGTAGCTCCACACTAATTTGTGTTTTGTATTTTTAGCCAACGGAATCAAGATATGGGCTACCCCTGCACCTATTCTATATGTTAATCCCATAGCCTGCAACAGGCCGGGTCCCCCCACTCCATTCCTATCCAAAATGTCCAAACACCTTCTAAACATTGACACTGCCTCAGCCCTGTGTGAAACACTTACCCACATTACTGCCCCTCCCACAGTGCGGCGCTCCCTCAGTACCGCTTCCCACACAGTGCGGCGCTCCCTCGGGACAGTTGGGATTGGAGCCGAAGGCGGGAGGGGGGGGGAGGGAGGATCTGATGAAGGAGATTCAACGGAGAACGGGGACAAGAGCGCGGGAGGGGCCGAGTGGCCTCGGTGGTTCTGTGGGAGGCGGAGGGGGCGGTGGATGGGGGCGGCTGCAGCGGCAGCTCCCTCCCTCCCTCCCTCTTCCCACCGTCCCCCGACCTTTCCTCCCCACCCCCCCCACCCCACCCCACTCCCCACCCCGACCCCGGGCTTCGGGTTCCCCCGGTTAGGGATCCGGTTCGCAGGGTGTGGGCAGCGCCCGGGTCGCAATCTCCGCTTTCCTCCCCGGCGGCCGGGACCCCGATCCCCCGTCTCCCGATCCCCGCCCCGGTGCCGGTGCCGGTGCCGGTGCCGGTCGGTCACACACACTCACACTCACCGCTCACACTCACACTCACCGCTCAGCCCGGCCGGCGACGCCGCCGCTCCGCAGCGCTGCCGCTCCCGCTGCAGTTTAAAGAGCTCGCCGGGCAGGAGGGGGAGGAGGAGGGGGGGGGGGGGGGGGGGGGGGGGGGGGGGGGGGGGAGGGAGCAGGGGTCCCGGGGGGGCAGCCGTCCTCGCCCACTGTCACCCGCCATCCGCACCGAGGAACGGGACAGACGGTCAGCCTGTGTGTGGGAGTGTGTGAGATTATGTGTCACCGTGTGTGTAGTCTTTATAAATACAGCAATGTGTGTGAGAGAGAGAGAGAGAGACTTGAGTGTCAGGGTTGTCAGTGTGTGAGAGATGAGGGTGTGTGTGTATGTCAATGTGTGCGTGTCAGTGAGGGTGAGGGCGTGTGTGTCGATGTATATGAGGGTCTTTGTGTGATGGCGTGTGTGAGGGTGTGTGCTGGCGGGTGTCAGTTGTGTGACTGTATATTAGTGTGTGTGAGTGTGTGTGTATTAGTGTGTGTGTATTAGTGTGTGTAAGGGTGTGTGTATGTGTGAGGATGTGTATCAGTGATGTGTGTGAGTGGGTGCCAATGTATGTGAACGTGTGTGGCAGTGTGTGTGAGAGGTTGTGCCCGTGTGTGTTAGGGTGCCAGTGTGTGTGTGTGTGAGAGTGTGTGTCAGTGTGTTTGTGTTGTGGGAGAGTGTGTGTGCGAGTGTGTGTGAGAGTGTGTGTGATTGTGTGTGAGGGTTTGTGTGCGGTGTGTTGTGTCAGTGTGTGTGTGTGTATGTGTGAGGGTGTGTGAGAGTGCGTCAGTGTGTGTAAGGAGTCTGTGTTCATGTGTGTGAGGGTGTGTGTGTGTGAGTGTGTGTTTTTGTGTGTGTCAGTGTTTGTGAGAGTGTGTGTGTGTCTGTGTGTGTCTGTGTGTGTGTGAGAGTGTGTGTCAGTGTGTGTGTGTGAGGGTGTGTGAGAGTGTGTGTGTGTGTGTGTGTTGTGAGTGTGTGTGAGTGTGTCAGTGTTTGTGAGAGTGTGTGTGAGTGTGTGAGAGTGTGTCCGTGTGTGTCTGTGTGTGTGTGAGAGTGTGTGAGGGGTGTGAGTGTGTGTGGGTGTGTGTGAGGGGTGTGAGTGTGTGTGAGGGGTGTGAGTGTGTGTACAGGTCAATTTCTACAATTGACTACAAACCTGCACGACTTTTGGATGTTGCTGGAAACCTGAACTCCCGGAGAAAACCCACGTGGTCCCAGGGAGAGCGTGCAAATTCCACACACACAGCACCCGCGGTTGATCAGACGGTATGTTTTGGTGTGGGTGGACAGGAACAAAGGAGATGTAGGATTGAACCAGCATCTAAATGAACCTGAGAGGTGGGGCGAGGAATGACGGAGGGAATTTAGCTCCAACAAATGTGAGGTGTGGCACTTTGATCAGTTAAGGCAGGGCGGGGCCCTAGGGAGTGTTGTAGAGCAGAGAGCCCACAGGTACACAGTTCCCTGAGAGCGAGTGGAGGCAAATAGGGTGGAGAAGGGTTGGTCAAGGCATGGAATGGAGAGGTTGGGCAGCAGTAGAAGGCGTTGGCGAGGCTGCCCCTGAACCACATTGGGCAGTTCTGATCACCCAGCTACAGGAGAGATGTCGTTAAGATGGGTAAGGGTGAAGAAAAGCAGCAAGATGAGAGCATGGCCAGGGTGGTGTGGGTCTCTGATGCCAGCTGTCTTTCTGAGGCAGCGGCTCCTGTGGATCCCTTCGATGGTGGGGAGGTCAGTGCCTGTGATGGACCGGGCAGTGTCCACCACTCTCTGTAGTCTCCTTCATTACTGGGAGTCTCAGACCGAGGGAACTGCAGGAGTTAGCAGCAGTATCCTCCCCCCCCTCCCTATGTGACTGTCAATCCGTCACTCTGTCACTCTGTCACTCCATCACTCTGTCACTGTCACTACTTGTCATTGTTACTGTCACTGGGTCACTCTGACTCTTGTTCAACTCTGTCACTGTCACTCTGTCACTCTTGTCACTCTGTCACTCTGTCACTCTGTCACTGTCACTCTGTCACTCTGTCACTCTGTCACTCCGTCACTGTCACTGTCACTCTGTCACTCCATCACTCTGTCACTCCATCACTCTGTCACTCTGTCACTCTGTCACTCTGTACTGTCACTCCATCACTCCGTCACTCTGTCACTCCGTCACTCTGTCACTGTGACTCTGACACTCTGTCACTCCATCACTCCGTCACTCTGTCACTCCGTCACTCTGTCACTGTGACTCTGACACTCTGGTCACTCCCACTCCGTCCCTCTGTCACTCCGTCACTCTGTCACTGTGACTCTGGTCACTCTGTCACTCTGTCACTCTGTCCGTCACTCTGTCACTCTGTCACTCTGTCACTGTGACTCTGACACTGTCACTCTGTCACTCTGTCACTGTGACTGACACTCTGTCAATCCGTCACTCTGTCACTCTGTCACTGTGACTTTTACACTCTGTCTGTCATGGATGTCCGTCACTCTTGTCACCTCTGTCACTCTGTCACTGTGACTCTGACCAAGGGGGGGCGGGCGAGGGGGCACTCTGTCACTCTGTCTCACTCTTGTCTCTCTGGACACTCTGTCACTGTGATGGACACTCTGGTCACTCTGGAGCACTGGGTATGGGGTCGCAAACTCTGTCACTCAGTCACTCTGTCACTCTAGGTCTACTCACTCTTGTTCACTTGTGACTCTGGACACTGTCACTCTTGTCACTCTGTCACTGTTCTGTTCACTCTGTCCACCGGTCGTGGACTCTGGACACTCTTGGGTCACTGTGACTTTGACACTCTGTCACTCTGTCACTTGTGATTTGACACTCTGTCACTTTGTCACTCTGTCACTCTGTCACTCTGTCACTCTGTCACTGTGACTGACCCACTGTGGACACTCTGTCCACTTCTGACACTCTGTCACTCTGGTCTGTCCCCTCTGTCACTCTGTCACTCTGTCATCACTGTGACTGACACTCTGGTCACTTGACACTCTCTGACACTCCGGTCACTCTGTCACTACCCGTCACTCTGTCACTCTGTGTCACTCTGTCACACTCTGTCACACTCACTGTGGACTCTGTCACTTGGTCACTTGTCACTGTCACTCTGTCACTCTGTTGTCACTGTGACTTTGACCACGTTCACTCTGTCACTCTGTCACACTGTCACGACTCTGAACTCTGGACACTTCTGTCTGGTCACTCTTCACTTCTGTCTGTGACTGACACTCTGTGACTCTGACACTCTGTCCACTCTGTCCCTCTTCCTTTCCGTCACTCTGTCAACTCGTCTCTCGTCACTGTGACCGGACACTTCCACTTCTCTGTCACTCCGTCAAGCTGTCACTCTGTCACTCTGTCACTCTGTCACTTGTCACTGTCACTCTGTCACTCTCTCACCTCTACACTTCACTTCACTTCTGTCACTCTGTCACTCTGTCACTTGTCACTGTCACTCTGTCACTGTGTCACTCTGACACAACTGTCACTCTGTCACTTTATCACTCTGTCCACTTCACCTTCACACTGTTCACTGTGACTGACACTGTCATCTGTCACTTCGTCACTCTGACTCTGTCACTGTCACTCTCCTGCACTCCGTCACTCTGTCACTGTCACTCTGTCACTCACTGACTTTTACACTCCGTCACTCTGTCACACTCAACACTGTCACTGTCACTCTCACTCTGTCACGTCCTACTGTCACGTGTCAACTCTGTCACTGATGACTCGTCACTTCACACTGACTACTGTCACTCTGTCACTCTGTCACTGTGTCACTCTTTTCACTCTGTCCACCGTCCACTGGTCTGTGACTCCTGCTGTCACCACACTGGCATCCACTGTCACTCTGTCACTCTGTCACTGTCACTCTGTCACTCTGTCACTTCCTGACACTGTCACTCTGGTCTGGTCACTCACCGTCACTCACTGTCACTCTGTCACCTCCTGTCACTCTGTCCACTCTGTCACGTCACTCTGTCACTGTCACTCAGACACTGTCACTCTGTCACTCTGTGGTCACTCTGAGGGACTTGTTCAAACTCCTGTCTCTCTGTCACTCTGACACTCTGTCACTCACTGTCACTCTGTCACTCCACTCTGTGTCGTGACACTGTCACTCTGTCACTCTTCTGGTCACTCTGTCACTCTGTGTTCGTACTGTCACACTCTGTCACTCTGTCTACTTCTGTCACTGTCACTGTGTCACTGTGACTCTGTCACTCTGTCACTCTGTGACTGTCACTCTGGGACTCTGTCACTCTGTCACTGTCACTCTGTGACTGTCACTCTGGCACTCTGGGACTGTCACTCTGTCACTCTGTCACTCCGTGACTTGTCACTCTGTCACTCTGTCACTCTGTCACTCTGTCACTCCATCACTCTCTGACTCCGTGACTCTGTCACTCTGTCACTCTGTCACTCCGTGACTCTGTGCCTCGTAAGTGTTGCCGGGTGGTTGGGATCCACATCTGCACACAGCTGTCTCCCCCGCTCCCCTTCACTGAGCCGATGGCGGGAACTGGACCTCCACCGGGCGGTCCGTGCCCTCCCCTGTGTGCACAGCTGTACAGTGGTGAGCTCCAGCTGCCCAGCGCTCTCCGACAGCTGGGTCACCTCTGCCTGTCCCGTGATCGGTCTTCCATCTCTGCCAATCTGCCGTGACCGGCTGTATGTCCCAGACGTCATCGAACCGGCCGGCAGTATCCGTGGCTCCGAGACCGAGCCACAGTGTCTGTGCCCCAGACCAAGCCCCCAGAGACCGAGCCCCGGAGTGCAGTGTCTGGAGTCTGAGCCCCAGTGTCCAATGTCCAGTGGCCAGTGAGGACCTGGTCCCTCGGCCCCTGCTCTCCAAGGGCACGTCCTGCAGGATGTGAGAGCTCGGACCCTTCCTCTGCTGCCCACTGCTGTCCATCACTTACTGTTGAGCTGGCCTCTGGACACTATCCACCACACCATCGGGCTGAGGGGCAGGAGCCCTGCAAGTCACATCTCCCGCTCCACACTGTTGGTCACCAGCAGCCAGTGGTGGGTTATGCCCTCGTTCACCTCTCCAGCATGGGTCCAACACAGGTTTTATTTCAGTCACATTATGGGTCGGTTTCAGTGTAGATGGGGCATGTTGGGCGGTGTGCCAGAGGGCCTGTTTCCATGCTGTACGACTCTATGACTGAATTGGGTTTTATTGTGAGGCGTACAGGTACAGGGAGGTACAGCTCTAACGAAGGTCCTGCTCGCAGCTGCATCAAAGCACACGGACAGGCAATATGCAGAAACATTAATTATACACAAATCACCTACATTCTGCGAAGCAGAGCGTGCGGGACTTTAATGGCTGGATAATCTTTAGTCCAAGATTCCTAGTGCTGGGAATGTTCTCCCAATGATCCTGGTTTACTCCCAGGCTCTGACCGGCTACCAGGACTCGTGTTCATCTGTGTAGGAAGGAACCACAGGTGCTGGTTTACACCGAAGTTGGACCCAAAATACTGGAGTAGCTCAGTGGGACAGGCAGCGTCTCTGGAGAGAAGTAATGGGTGACGTTTTTGGGTGACTGGCCCTCCTGCCTCCCCTCCCCCTCCCCCTGACCCTTCTGCAGACATGCAGTTTGATTGGTGACCTGGGCTTGTGGCCTTGATTTTGTGGTGGGTGTGTGGGGTAACATACATGTGTAGTTGTGACAGGGATGTTGTCACTGGCCAGTAGTCACTGCAATCTGTTCATCGTGTCCACGGACTCCAACGACAGCGTCTGTGTCTGTGTCCATGTGCCAGGCATTCATTTCATACACTGAACCGCTCTCCTTACTTTGAAAACTAGAATGATTCACTTATTCATGTCATTGTACAGATTCAACCCATTTTCTGATTTGCTGAGTCTCTTTGATCTTCTCGAATGCACTCGTGTTGTCGGCTTTATGTTCACCTCTTATCAACTCTTCACTCAGTTCAATCGAACCTCGTGCTGCTTCAGAGAGTGACAGTCACACAGCACGGAAACAGGCCCTTTATCCCAACTCGTCCACACCGACCAACATGCCCACTCTACTCTCCGCCATTTGCCTGCATTTGGCCCATATCCCTCGAAACCCTTCCTATCCATGTACCTGTCCAACTGTCTTTCAAACGTTGTTGCAGTACCTGCCTCGACTGCTTCCTCTGGCTGCGTGTTCCATACACCCACCACAATTTGTTGGGGTGGGAGATTGCAGCCTCCACGTGGTCCGCCCTGTTTCGACGAATGCAATCAACCTGGCGCGCACAAGCAGAAGATCAAAAAGAACAAGTTGTCTGACAACTTTAGGCTGTGCACGCCACACGCAAGAAGAAGGACGCCACATTACCCCCTGCTTCCTATTAAATCTTTACCCTCGCACCTTAAACCTATGTTGGGAAGAGTCAGATGAAGGGTCCTCATCTGAAACGTCGCCTGTCCATTCACTGCTCAGATGCTGTCTGACCCGCTGGTTCAGGCAACATTTCACCTCCAGCCTTTGTCACACGCTCCACCCATCAGCAATCACCCCCTCACCTGTATCCACCGAGGGCTCACCAGGCTTTGTGTCTCCCCCCCCCCCCACCCTTTTCCAGCTATCTCCCCCCCTACTCTATCAGTATGAAGAAGGGTCCCGACTCGAAACATCACCTATCCACGTTCTCCACAGATGCTACCTGATCTGCTGAGTCACTTCAGCACCCTGTGGTTTTTCAAATAGTTTAATTCTGCCTCCCTCTCCCTCTCCCTCCCTCCACCCCCCC
Organism: Okamejei kenojei; assembly: GCA_035221665.1. Taxonomy (NCBI): domain Eukaryota; kingdom Metazoa; phylum Chordata; class Chondrichthyes; order Rajiformes; family Rajidae; genus Okamejei; species Okamejei kenojei. The sequence goes on along the minus strand of CM069146.1, from coordinate 27,077,550 downwards.
ACACACACACTTCACCAGCGATGTTGAGATCTTGCTGTGCCCAGTGTGTTGGCCTCGTTGGTGAGGAAGGGAGTTTGGCGTGGAAGTTGGGGGGAGGGGAGAGGGGAAGGGAGGGAGGGGGTGTGTGTGAGGGTGGGGGGGTGTGTGAGGCTGGGGGGATGCGGAAGGGGGGAGGGGGGGGAGAAGGGGGGAGGGGGTGTGTGAGGGTGGGGGTGTGTGTGAGGCTGGGGGGATGAGAAGGGTGAGGTGAAGGGGAGGGGGTGTGCGAGGGTGGGGAGGAGGAGGGCGGGGGGGGATGGGGGGGAGGGGGAGGCAGGTGGGGCCAGTCGGTGGAAGCGGGACACAAGGCCCATCCTGATCTGTAACTGCTTCATGATGACCCCCCACCCACCAACGAATGTGCCCCTGCCGTGCCACGGGTTATTAGTCTTGATGGCCAGTAAGTAAATGGGATCATCAGATGGAGAGAGAGAGTGGCCCAGACAGACAGGCAGGTCCAGCAGAGGGCTGGGGTGACCTTCACTGGGAGTGACACACATTCGTGCTGTCTCTTCCGACCCCTCGGCACACGGCTAACTTACTGCCTCCTCCTGACCACAGTCAGCCCGCCTTCAAGGGTTCACTGCTCCATCAAACACTCAACAGCACAGGACCAGCTCAGCAACCAGGCCCTTCAGCCCACAATCTCCGTGCCAAGCAGCAAGCCAAGACCAGCTGACACGGTGGCGCAGCAGTGCCAGAGATCCGGCTGTTTGATCCTGACTACGGGTGCTGTCTGCACAGAGTTTGCATCTTCTCCCTGATACCGTGTGGGTTTTCACTGGGAGCTCTGGTTTCCTCCCACATTCCAAAGATGTGCAGGTTTGTGGGTTAAATTGGCTTCTGTAAATTGTACCTAGTGTGTGGGGTAGAGCTAGTGTACGGATGACAATGGCCGGTACAGGACTCGGTGGGCGAAGGGGCCCTGGCCCTCCCTGCCTGTCCCCTGTGTGCCAATCCCCTCCCTGTCCTCCCCCCCCCCCTCCCTCCTCCCTCCCTGCCTCCCTGTCCCCTGTCCCTCCTGTTCCTGCACCCCCTGCCTGTTTCCCCCGCCCTGTCTGTAAATCCTATCTCTAAGTACACTCAACTAAATGTTTACCTGCCTCGCCCCACATCGCTTTACATCTATCTGCTATCTGATCATATCTGGCTCCTCCCACACGCACCACTCGTCCTTTGGAAAAGGATTTTATTTCCACACATAACATCCCACTGACAATCCCCTTTATCTTAACTTTGACCCATCCGCTCATGCTTTTAAACATTTATCTCCCATCCCTGACTGGGGGGCGTTGGAGTATTCCACAAGGTAAGACTGGGGGGGACGCCGCCTCCTTTTTTATGTATTTTTTGAGTTGAACCCATATAGCATACCCCCCCTAGGGTTGGGGAGTCGCCTCGCTGACAGTTCAGGAGGGCGGGGGACGGGCGGGTGGTGAGGGGGTGTGGGCGAGTGTGGGTGGCGCGGGGTTGGAGTAGTGTTTCTGTGGAGGGGTATCAGAACTGGGAATAGAGAGGTTTCACATTAAAATGGGATTGAGGCAGAGGGATCTGGAAGAGTGGGTAGGTAGGTGGAGGGCAATGGGTGAGAGGATGGATGGCACCATCTCTACACGAGGAGGCGCACTTGCAGCAAGTCCTGCATCCTGGAAAATGATGATTCGTGGTAGGTGGCCCCCTTGGCTATGGTGCGATGATTAGCTTCATCTAGCTATGGTGGGCAGGTGTAGTTTTCGGACATTCCAAATGTTTGCGTTTGGTTTGAAAGAGTTGTCTCATGTCTGATCCACCAGGAATATTGAGATGCATAGGTATGACTGCATGGGATACAGAGGAGAGTGAGTGGTGGTGTGATTTGCACTGTGTGTTGGATGACTGGGTGTGAGTCATGGAGTGTGGCTGCGTGTGGCTCTGCGTGAACCACGGTAATAAGATGAAGTAGGGGGGGGGGTTGGTGGAGCACTACTCTCGTTGTGAACAGTGATGGGTGAATGTGTTGTCATCTTGTGAGCTTCTTATGTTGGTATTGGAGGTTGATGCACATTGAGCATCGGAGTATAGTGCACCTGTGGCGGAGGGTTGTGGATCTGTGAGTATGGAAACATTTGGGCCAGCGAGGAGTTGGTGAGTACTCATGAGCTACTGAGAGTAAATATGGCGAGACTAGGCCGAGTTGATAGGGAAGATTCAAACAGAACAAGGGGAAACGTACAGAGGTGTAGTATATTTACTTTAAGTGATTGGTGGCAGGAGTTCAGCAATTGTTAGGGGACACGGGGGAGTCGAGCAAAGTTAGGGATCTCTGTTCACACACTTGGTGTCTTTGGAGAGGGCAGGAAGGTAGGGGGCACTTGATGCTAGGAGGGTGAGGTTACTTTTTTTTTCAATAATGTGAAAGGGATAGGACAGACGTTGACGTGGATTTCGTTTTTTCCATTGAGGGGGTAGGGGAAGAATTCAAACAAAGAGGGCATGACATGAGAATTAAGGGACAGGAGAAAGTTTTGGGGTTTAACGGAGGGGGACTTCTTACTCAGAGGGGGGGTGGTGGCTGTGTGTGGAATGAGCTTTCCAGAGAAAAAGTTGAATGGAGGCAGGGATCGATTTTAACATTTAAGAGTAAAAGTGGATTAGGTATATGGACGTGTGAAGGGAATGGGAGGGGTATGGTCGGGAGTTGCAGGTAGAAGATGTGATAGGGGGGGAAAAACAAACCAATGGTACGGCACGGACTGGAACAAAGGGCTGATGGAGAGATGAGGGAGGAACGAGAACGGAGGGCCCAAGGGCCTCCTGTGTTTCCGTCGCTGTATAATTGTTGAATATGGTTTTTTTTTATATGGTTATACTTATTTATTATTTTATTTTTTATTTTTTTATTTATATGCAAATTTTAAAAAAATATATATATTATTTAAATAAAAAAAAATTAATAAATATTTTTAAAATTTTAATAAAATAAATTTTATTAAATTTTATTTTTTAATTAAATATATTTAATATATAAAAAATTAAAATATTATAAATTGAAAATATTAAAATATTTATTTAAAAAATTAAAAAATTTTTTGTTTTAAATAAAAAAAAATTATTTAAAAATATTTTAATAATTTAATAAAATTAAAATAAAATTTATTATAAAAATTTTTAAAATTAATAAAAATAAAAAATTTTTATAATTTTTTTAAGAATTTTTTATTTTTAAATTATAAAAATTTTTTAATAAAAAAATGTAATATAAATATTTTATATTATTTTGAAATAAAAAAATTTAAAAATAAGAAAATATTTAATTTATGTAAGTGTTTTAGAAGTATTTAAAAAATATGTTTTAAAAATGGTTAATGTAATTAATTTTTTTGGATAAATTATTTATTTAATAAGTGTAAATAAAAATTAAAAAAAAAAATTAAATAATTGTTATATAAATAATATTATATAAAATAGGTTTTTGAAAAAGATTATGGAGTGTGTGAGCACAGCAGACCATGGTGTGTGTGAGCACATGCGTGCTGTGGGTGAGTGTGAGGCACACCACAGTCATGGTAAGTGTGAAGATGTAAGCTGTGGTGTGTGTGAAACACATCAGCAGTGGAGGCACGAAACATTTTTTTTTTTTGTATTTGCAACATTACTTTTTTCGATGATTAAATAATACAATAACATTAACATGGCGGTAAAATTCCATCCGACATTTCGGAGGATGTACAATAGATCAAATACTGTTTAGACATTTTCTTTTTCCCAAGTTTCCACAAATCAGTCCCCCACTCATGCACAATGGGTGTGGGATACCTTCCCTTTTATGAGGGGCGTTCTCCACATACTGTACCCCCCATGTCCAGCAGCGGAAGGGAGTTAGACTGTGGGCCCTCACCCACCGAGCCTTGGCATTGGCTGCACCGAGCTTCAGTGCGTCCTCAGGCACGTACTCCTGCAGTCTGCAGCGGGCCATCGGCAACATTCCCTTACGACATCTCGCTCTGCTGGTGGTGAACACAATGCTCGGCGCCAGACCAAGGGCGTCTTTTACCGAGTGATGACCCTCCACACACTCGATGTCAGTCTCTGAATGTTCCCTGGGAACAGTCCGTAACTCACAGAGTCCTCTGTGACGGAGCTGTTCTGGATGAAAGCGTACCAGGGACCCTTGGCATTTATCTCCAGACTCTTTTAAGCAAACCCACACCTGTGAAGAGGTGGGCACCGTCTCCTCTCCATAATGCAGCCGTCCCGAGGAGCACTGCCTGTAGTGGAGGTTCCGACGGTGCAGTAGGATCTGACTGGGAGGGCTCCCCTCACCGCCATGCCAAGCAGTCTTGGTGCTTGTTGGAGAGTTCTGGGAGGGCGATGAGAGGCATTTTGCCAAGACGAGCTGGGCAGTCTGCTCAGGGAACCAACGCCACCGGGTCCATTAGAGTCCTGTCCCTGCAGTCCTGCAGGACATTCTGTTGCCTTGACCACTGCGCGATGGACATGTGGTCAAAGTGGTTGGCCGGAAGAACCCTTCCACAGACGACAATATGGGGCGGCAATGTCCAGTGACTGGCACTTGGCGGGCACCTGCGCCAGGCCCATCCTTCTCAACACCGGGGACGGTAGAACCTCAGCAGTAGTGACACTTGGTGCCCACGTGCCTTGGCTCTACACTCCGCCTGATGCAGCCACACACGAAGGGTGCCATCCAAATGAGGCGACGTTGAGGGCACGCTTTTTACCCCCGTTGTCTGCTGACTTGTACATGTGGCCCGTCGCACCCGGTCCATCTCGACCCCCAGATTGAAGTGGAAGATGGCCCGAGGTGATCCCTGTGGCTATGCGAGGGAGGACAGGCCACACTTGTGCCAAGTACAGCAGCCCCGAGAGCACCTCACACCTGATGACCAAATTCTTTCCCGTTATGGAGAGGGAGCGGTGCCTCCACAGCTCCAGCTTTCCCTCCTCCCCACCCTGGCTATCCCTTCCAGCCAATTTTTGTTACATGCCTCACCCCCCCGAACCAGATCCCCCGCACCTTCAAGAGTCAGGCTTGAAGTGAAGGGACGGAAGATCTGTCAGGCCAATTTGCCAAATAGCATGGCCTCGCTCTTCCGTGCGGTTCACCCTGGCTCCCGTGGCCCGACTCAAAAACTGGTCGCAGATACTAATCAGTCTGCGAACCGACCCCGGATCCGAGCAGAAGACAGCGACATCGTCCATTTACAGGGAGTCCATTACTTGCAATGCCCCCACTGCCTGCAATGTCACTCCTCTTATGCTCGGCATCCTTCTGATGGATTCAGCAAAAGGTTTCAATACAGCAACAAACAAGACAGGAGAGAGAGGGCAACCCTGCCTAACTCATACCTTACAGGGAAACTGTCTGAATCCCACCCATTGATTTGGACTGCACTACGGATGTTTGGTGCAGAGCAGTTTTGATCCAATTTCTGAATTCCCTCCCCAAAACCCATTTTGGAGAGCAACAGTCCCTTCATGACGTGTGCGAAATCCTGTCGAAGGCCTTCTCCTGGTCACGAACATGTGCGATCTGCTTTGAGTGTGTGTACGGTTGTTGCTGTGGTGAGTGGGTGAGCAGGACGTGAGCCATGGTGAGTGTGTGAGCACATTTGGCCGTGATGAGTGGTGGACACACGGGGCTGTGGTGAATTGTGCTCGTTGAGCCACTGGGGCAGTGTGAGCAGGTCTCTGCCAGGAGCCAGACTGTGCGTCCTCGGTGAACCTAATAGCCTGAGGGAGAGGAGTGTGCCTGAGTGGAATGTAGATGGCTGTGTTAATGACATCGAGCGGTGATGGCCAGTGGCCCAGGGTCAGGCAGTAGAAAAAAAAAGCCTCATTGACCATTTCACACCTGAACCTAAGTGCAATTACTCTGATATCCCAGCCACATTGCCACAGCCACGAAAACGGCTCCAGTGAGTATTTCATCCAAGAACTCCACTCCAATTGTCAGCTTTCCTCTACAATCTGATTTTTCAGGCAGTGCAGTGACATAGGGCGCCAGAGACCCCAGGCTTGACCCAACCTCTGCCACTGTATGTGTGGAGTTTGCACGCTCTCCCCGTGACCCCCTGTGATCAGTGTGTGGCTGAGGGAGAAATGTGAGGGGAATGTGGGGAGAATATAATGTCTTCTGCCTGACGGGATGACCGGGTGTGAGTTGGTCCATGGTGATGTTGTCTGCTTTCCGAGGCAAGCGTGAAGTGAGATGGAGTTGAAACGGTTGGGGAAGTCTGGTCTTGGTGACGGGACTGAGGCTTTACGATCCACTGACTCTCTGGTCGATTGCGTGTGGGTCCTTTTGGGCAGAGCTGTTCCCAAACCAAGCTGTGATTCACCCGATAGATGCCCCTGTAGACTTGCTTAAGGGACTTTGGAGAACGGTTGCGAACCTCCTTGGTCCTGAGGAGTAAGGGCGTTGAATGTGGTATTTCATGTCCGTAAGCCTTAATGTGGTTGGTGCAGATAGAATTGTTGTGATGTTTACACCTGGGAACTGAATTCAATAACTAGCTCCTTCCTCTCGCTGGCATCGAGGGAGGTTTGTATCCTTGACTAATACATACAACATTGTATGATTGGAGCCATGCAGCATTTCTGGAGAACCTCACGGGTGACATTTCAGATTGGGACCGTTCTTCAAACTAATAAAACGCCCCCCAAAAAAAATCAAAACACATCCATGTTCTTCAGAATGCTGCCTGACCATGCTGAGTTTTACTCAGCACTTTGTAAATTCAGCAACTCCAGTACTTGTTTCTAATTCATCTGGCCACGTGCTTTCCCCCCCTCCCCCTCCCTTAGCACACTTCCCCTGCTCAATCCCCCACCCCCCGGATACAGCTTGCTGTGAGATATGTGTCCAATCTCGTACCTGCAGCCCCGTTTGTCTGAACTGTAAGGCGAATAAACACTGATGAAAGCAGTCCCCCAATACACCGAGAGCAAACTATCCTCAACCACGTGCCCGTCCCACAACACTCTCACGATCCTGAGTGGGGCAGGCAGTGGGGGTGGGGAGTGGGGCATTGGGGGGAGGGAGTGGGGCAGTGGGGGTGGGAGTGGGCTAGGTGGGGGGGGGGAGCCGGGGCAGTGGGGGAGGTAGCGGGGCAGTGGTGGGATGGAGTGAGGCAGTGGGGGGAGTGGAGTGGGTGCAGATGGGGGAGGAGTGGGCAGTTGGGGGAGGGAGTGGGCAGTGAGGGAGGGAGCGGGCAGTGGGGGGAGGGATGGGCATTGTGGGGAGAGAGGGGGCATTGGGGGGAGAGAGTGGGGCTGTGGGGAGGGAGTCGGGGCAGTGGGGGGAGGGAGTGGGCAGTGGGGAGGAGGGAGTGGGGGAGCAGTGGGGGGAGGGAGCGGGGCATGGTGGGGAGGGAGGGGGCTGTGGGGGGAGGGAGTGGGCAGTGGGGGGAGGGAGTGGGCAGTGGGGGAGGGAGTGGGGCAGTGGGGGAGAGAGTGGGCAGTGGGGGGAGGGAGTGGGCAGTAGGGGGAGGGAGTGGGTCAGTGGGGAGGTGAGTGGGCAGTGGGGAGGAGAGCCGGCAGTGGGGGGAGGGAGTGGGGCAGTGGGGGGAGGGATTGGGGGCATGTGGGGGAGGGAGGTGGGCATGTGGGGGAAGGAGTGGGCAGTGGGGGGAGGGAGTGGGGCAGTGGGGGAGAGAGTGGGGCAGTGGGGGAGGGATTGGCAGTTGGGGGGGAGGGATGGTGCAGTGGGGGGAAGGGAAGTGGGGCAGTGGGGGGAGGGAGGTGGGGGGAGGGAGTAGGTGCAGTGGGGGGAAGGGAGAGGGGCAGTGGGGAGGGAGTGGGGGAGGGAGTTGGCAGTGGGGAGAGAGAGCGGGCGAGTGGGGAGTGAGCGGGGCAATGGTGGGAGAGAGCGGGCAATGGGGGGAGAGCTGGGCAGTGGTTGGTATGGAGAAGGGGCAGTGGGGTGAGAGCGTGGCAAGTGGGGGGAGGAGTGGGGCAGTAGGAGGAGAGCGGCAGTGTGGGGGGAGGGAGTGGGGCAGTGGGGAAGGGAGCGGGTCAGTGGGGGGGAGAGCGGGGCAATGGGGCGAGGATTGGGCTGTGGGGGAGAGCCGGGCAGTGGGGGTGAGAGCGGTGCAATGAGGTAGAGTGGTTGGGCAATGTGGGAGAGCGGGCAGTGGGGGGGAGAGAGCGGGCAAGGGGGGGATGGCGCGGGCATGTGGGGGGGAGAACGGGCAATGGGGGAGAGGGGGGCAGTGGGGGGGAGAGCGGGGCAATGGGGCGAGGGAGTGGGGCAGTGAGGGGGGAGAACGGGCACTGGGGGAGAGGGGCAGTGGGGGGAGAGTCGGGGCCAGTGGGGAGGGAGTAGAGGGGCAGTGGGGGAGGGAGCCTGGCAGTGGGGGAGGGATGGGGCAGTGTGGGGGAGAGAGTGTGGGGCAGTGGGGGGGAGAGAGTGGGGCAGTGGGGGGAGGGAGCGGGGCAGTGGGGGAGGGAGTGTGGGCAGTGTGGGAGGGATTGGGGCAGTGGGGGGAGGGAGTGGGGCAGTGGGGGGAGGGAGTGGGGCGTGGGGGAAGGGAGTGGGGCAGTAGGGGGGAGAGAGAGTGGGGCAGTGGGGGGAGGGAGTGGGGCAGTGGGGGGAGGAGTGGGCAGTGGGGGGGAGGGAGTGGGCAGTGGGGGGAGGAATGGGGGGAGGGAGTGGGCAGTGGGTGGAGGGAGTGGGGTTGGATAAACAGGGGGGATGGGAAAAAAAAAAAACAGTGGGGAGGGAGTGGGGCAGTGGGGAGAGAGAGCTGGGCAAAGTGGGGGGGAGGGAGCGGGCAATGGGGGGGAGAGAGCGGGGCATTGGGGGAGAGCGGGGCAGTGGGGGGAGGGAGTGGGCAGTGGGGAGAGCGTGGCATGGGGGGAGGGAGTGGGCAGTAGGAGGAGAGCGCATGGGGGAGGAGTGGGGCAGTGGGGAAGGGAGCGGGGCAGTGGGGGGAGAGCGGGCAATGGGCGAGGAGTGGGGCTGTGGGGGGAGAGCGGGGCAGTGGGGTGAGAGCGGGGCAATGAGAAGAGTGTGGGCAATGTGGGGAAGCGGGGCAGTGGGGGGGAGAGAGCGGGGCAATGGGGGGATGGAGCGGGGCAGTGGGGGGAGAACGGGGCAATGGGGGGAGAGGGGGCATGGGGGGAGAGCGGGGCAATGGGGCGATGGGAGTGGGGCAGTGGGGGAGAACGGGCAATGGGGGAGAGGGGGCAAGTGGGGGAGAGCGGGGAGCAGTGGGGGGAGGGAGTGGGGCAAGTGGGGAGGAGTGGGGCAGTGGAGGGAGAGAGAGGCGGGGCAATGGGGGAGAGCGGGCAGTGTGGGAGGTAGTGTGGCAGTGGGGGAAGAGCGTGCAGTGGGGGGGAGAGGCGGGGCCCCCAAAGTGTAGAGGTGGAGAGCGGGGCAGTATGGAGGAGAGCGGGTCAGTGGGGGAAGGGAGCGGGGCAGTGGGGGGAGAGCGGGCAATAGGGGCGAGGGAGTGGGGGGCATTGGGTTAGTGGAGAGCAGGGCAGTGGGGGGAGGAGCGGGGCAATGAGGGAGAGTGTGGGGCAATGTGGGGAGATCGGGGCAGTGGGGGAGAGAGCGGGCAATGGGGGAGCGGAGCGGGCAGTGGGGGGGAGAACTGGGCAAATGGGGGGAGAGGGGGACAGTGGGGGAGTGCGGGGCAGTGGGGGGAGAGAGCGGGGCAGGTGGGGAGAGAGCGGCAATGGGGGAAGGGGACAGTGGGGGAGTGCGGGGCAAGTGGGGGGGAGAGAAGCGGGGCAGTGGGGGAGAGAGCGGGGCAATGGGGGAGAGAGCGGGCATGTGGGGGGAGGGAGTGGGTCAGTGGGGGGAACGGGGCAATGGGGGAGGAGCGGGGCCAGTGGGGGAGAACGAGGGCAATGGGGGGAGAGCGGGCAGTGGGGGGAGAGCTGGGCAGTGGGTGGGAAGCGGGGCAGTGGGGGAGAGAGCGGGGGCAGTGGGGGGGAGAGAGGGCGGGTGCAATGGGGGGAGGGAGCGGGGCAGTGGGGGGGAGAGACGGGGCAATGGGGGGGAAGAAGCGGGGCAATGGGGGGAGGGAGCGGGGCAGTGGGGGGAGAACGGGGCAATTGGGGGAGAAGCGGGTGCAGTGGGGGGGAAGCGGGGCAGGGGGGGAGAGCGGGCAGTGGGGGGGAGAACGGGGCAATTGGGGGAGAGCGGGCAGTGGGTGGGAAGCGGCAGTGGGGGGGAATCGGGGGCAGTGGGGGGAGAGCGTGGCAGTGGGGGGGAGAGCGGGCCTGTGGGGGGGAGAACGGGCAATGGGTGGAGAGCGGGCATGGTGGGGAAGGCGGGGCAGTGGGGGGAGAGCGGGCAGTGGGGGGGAGAGCGGGCAGTGGTGGAGTGCGGGCAATGGGAGGAGAGAGCGGGGCAGTGGGGGAAGAGCGGGCAATGGGGGGAGGGAGCGGGCAGTGGGGGGGAGAACGGGCAATGGGGGGAGAGCGGGCAGTGGGGGGAGAGTCGGCA